>JADLZN010008059.1:0-334022 GCA_018155175.1 Sinocyclocheilus anophthalmus
CAGGCGTTGGTGGTTGTGGGGCCCGCCGTGTTTTTTTATTTATTTATTTATCCAGCTGAATTTACTCAGTGCAGCTTATAACATCCAAGTGAAAGATATAACACCCAACATGTCAGAAAAAAAATAAAAAAAACAGAATGACTGAGTTGGAAAAAGGATCATCCCCCTCCTAAAAATGACTTGTAAACAGGTAAACAATCAGGTGTAGCTAATCAGCTTCTCAATGGCACGCAAAGCCATTTGACTTTCAACTGTGATAAGATGTGGTCATTTTTAGGGATGGGTACCGAAACCCCTATAATCGGTCCCGAGGCTACTTAGAAAGATCGGAATAAGCAAAAACGCTGACGTCACGGGTCTGCTATCGTACTGGAGAAATTAGAAAACCACACATGCATTTATTAGTGAAATAGATACATTATCTTGGCAATTCTATCTCATCACCAGATCGCCAGGCTGTTTGGATAGCATAATATCAAACGTTTTCTATGATGCAGGTTTGCTTTTCCGCAATTCAGAAAGCGAGACCGCTCGTGCGGAGGAGCTGCAGGCACGCGCAAAGCATGAAACGGAAAGGAAAGCGGCTAAGGTAGCGTGTGTCTGCGGACCCAACGGGTCCAAAATCGCTACAAATGTTTATCTTCCCCCCAAATTTACATAGCCTTCTTAGGGGGAAGCTGGCCTAATGGTTAGAGAGTCGCACTCATAACCCAAGTTTGTGGGTTCGAGTCTCGTACTGGCAGGGATTGTAGGTGTGGGGAGTGAATGTACAGCACTCTCTTCCTTTTTCAATACCACGACTGAGGTGCCCTTTTGAGCAAGGCACCGAACCCCCAACTGTCCCCGGGCGCTGCAGCATACTGATGCCCCACTGCTCCGGGTGGGGTTCCGGGTTTGTGTGTGTTCACTGCTGTGTGTGTGCACGTTGGATGTGTAAAATGCAGAGCACTAATTCCGAGTATGGGTCACCATACTTGGCCACATGTCACTTTCACTTCACTTCACTTCACTTCACTTATATGGTATCAGCCCATATATGGTTCATTTGAAAGCTTGGAGTGTCTTCTTTACAAAGAAATTTTGGTTTTTATATTCATAAAGCAGTAAAATTAAGCTTAGAAATGTATTCGTCCCACACACGAATTTCCGCCTAGCCATTGCGAATTTTCTTTACGAAGAATGTGTATTTTGTATATTTTTCACAAAAAAGTCAAGTCATATATCACAAGAAAGCTCTCATTCTCAGGAATTTGACGATGTAGATTATTTCATTGTGTGACAATCACAGATCGAATTATCTTCGATAGAATCGTGATGTAAAATTTGGTCACCTCTGAGCGAATTTACATTTATACTCGTAGCACTGCTTCAGTCAGCCGCAAACAGCCACAAATATCTATATACTCTATATTATCTTTTAGATTAGGATCTCTTCTTTCAAACAAGACCATTTTCACGTTTCTGCGTGCTTCTATCGGTGAGATATATAGCGTTTTGTCCAGGTTCAGAAATAGACGCTCGTCTGGAAACAGGCGCTCTTCATATCATAGGCGCACACAACCAGCGCTTCTGATGTTCTAAAGCTCTGTGGTCGCTTGTGGACTGCAATTGGTCAGATTACAGTCTGTCAGCTCGGCGGCCATTTCAGAGCCATGAAATTTGACACCTCTGCGTCACTAGCGGGGGAGAGGGGGGTCTTGCATCCAGGACTGTGCCTGTGGGGGTTTTCTTGTCTCTGTAGTTTTTTTGAATGTGTTGAAGGCGAGATTCCCTCACGGAAAGGATAGTGCACACGCGTTTCGGATTATATCAATCTATGATAATCACATTACAATTTATATATGGTGAAGAACATTCCGCGGCACCGTGGAGATGAATGAACGCGCGTCTGGTAAGGCTATACGAGCGTGTGTTTGCGTGTTTTATATTAGAATGGTTGTTTATAAACTTGATAGCAGAGCTAGCATTATGATACACTGTTTATTGACCGAAAAGTACAGTACATTATGCATTTCAGTGAATATACAGTAAATATACATGGATTATTACAGTGCGGTGTGGATGAACTGATATGTGTTTGTTTGATGCTCTGAATGTTACAGCTAGCTGCCGGATTGCAAATTAGCTCCGCTCTGGACCATGGATGATGCAGTGTTGTCATGGAGAGATGCTGTGGATACAGGAGTGAGTCAACTGATGGGGTGAGAGGATGTTGTGAATCAGTATCCCAATACAGAATGCACATAAATGAAATGATATAAATCTGGAGGATATGGATTCTATTTTAGATTGTGATAGACCAGATATATTTCATAAATGTATACAGTCTTGTGCATCCTGAAATAATTAAACATTGCAGAATACACAATGTGTGAAATTTGGTCCAATTCGCTTGTGCCATTTCGTATATTACTACTTAGAAAAACATAAAAACGAAACATAATTCAATTAATAATCAATTAAAGTTCTTATGGCACAGAGTAAAATAGGATTGTGGGTTAATGTGTTTTATAAAGCCTGTTTTTGCAAGGGAAACTCACCATGACACATTTTGATGCAGAATTGTACATTTTCAATCGCTTCAGAAATAATGTTCTAACTCCTGTTTAGAAACTGTTATTTGAAAGATTCTTTTTTCTGGTACGTTTTGGCATGTAGTGGCATCAAACAAAGTAAATTGCAGAGAGTTGGGCCTAATAGAACCTGAATTACAGAATTTCCAAAAAACTATTTGTTTTAAAACTCCAAAAGCGCCTATGTTTTTTTTGTGTTTATTGTAATATTTAAAACATATATAATGTTATTTATTACAATATAATTACAATCATATTTTGTAGTTCAAAGTGTTTTCTTTACAATGAAACCATTTTTTTCCTTTTCCTCCATTGTATGTGTGTAGGGTAAACATTTGAATTTGAGTATGTTAAATTTAGGCGAAAATACCAAAAACGCCCAACAATACAGTGGTTTATATGATAGAGGACAGAACTAAACTATCAAACGTCTGCTTACACTTTAGGCCTGTGGCTGTTTTATTAAGCTATTTTTATTTTTTTATTTAGATTTTGGCTGCTAAGGATTATAGCCGTGTTTCTTCTAGCGCAACTTTTTTCTCTTCACAGCTGTGCGCATTCATTCCTCCCTAAATCCCAAACTTAAAGTCAGAATCAGCACAATCTGTGATTGTTGAAAAAAGGCCGTCTTATACTGTTGCTAAATTGCAGGACATGTTTGATAAAACGTTGAAAGCACAGTCCGCACAAGAGGCGCTGTTCCCCACGCTGAAATGTGTGCACGCGACACGCTCCAAAACGGACAAGCTAATTACACTGAGCTTCGGGCGCTTCCAAACGATGAAATACACACAAAATATGTCCAAATGGCCTGCTTGGAGAGTATTTACTTAAACACATTTTATGTCTTAAGTGGACGAGAACAGTTGGGAGAAAATCCGATGTGTCTCAGTATATTGTCTTAAAGTGACAGACTGGAGCTTTGGGCCATCAGTTATCAAACAAATGCAGCGACAACGATCAACTCACAGCTCTTAATCTGAACTACGTTATAGCTTTAATAAGTATTAATCTATCAATACATACAGTGAAAACTGTAATTACTTAACTTACTTGTAATACTTAATTACTTGTAATTACTTGCCTGAACAGTAATGTTAGTAGAACTTGATGGACAATGAAAGCATTGTTTATTTCATTTAATTTGTATATTTGTTTCATTGTATTTGTCAGTTTGATTTACTTAGTTTCTTTGTTCATGTTCTTACTGTAATCGTTTCTATGTACATTAAAACACTAAATGCCTGCAACCTGTGCCTTTACACATGATGTTTATATTCTATTCATTAATAATTAGCTACATTTCCGCAATATAAAGCTATGTCATTTCAGCTTTAAATTTGCCAGCGTCAGTCTTCTAGGAATGGAACAAGCGCCGGCAGGACGCTCGAGAGTCATTGTGCAAACGAGACCAGCGTCTCGTCCTCGAGGAACAGGGTTAGCATACGTAACCTGAAGACGTTCCCTCTCAGGAACTCGAGCTGCGTCGAGTCGCTTAGGGAACGAGAATACCCACGTTCTTCAGACTTCCAAATCTCTGCCTAGTGTGGAAGACTGCACAGCTAGGGCAAGAAAACAAAAGAGCCCGGAGTGGCTAAAGTAGGCGGGGCTCGCCATCCCGAAGGCCAACTTCTGGAGGGGTGAATCTTGACCCCCAAAGGATAGGGGAGATCAGAGGACTTGAGTCTATGGAATAGCATCCTGATCCACCATTTAGCCTAAGCTTCTCTGGCCGGAGGCCTCGGCCTCAGCGCAATGCGGAGGAAACGTGTAAGAAGAGGGTATCTTCCCACTGAATGGCCACCGAGAGAGGCGAGGTAGGCCGAAATGGCCGCCACGAAGCCCTCTAGGATGGAGTGGGTCAACCCTGCAGATAAACAGGCCTGCAGAAACTCCAGAACTCTACCAAACGGGCAGTTAGCTGGGTCGAACTGGCGGTCTCCGAATACAGTTTCCCTCCCTCATAGAGTTAGCTCTGGATGTAGGATGGTCTCACACCCGCGTTTGAGAGACCCGGAAGTTATGAGTTGTTCCTCCCAGAGGCCACACCCACAGCTCCTGCGGGGGCGTGCCTCCGCCGTGAGAGGAGATCCTCCTGACGGATCTCCCATAGAGCGCCGTCGAGGATAGAGAAATCATTGCCTGGACTCAAATCCTCTCTTTAACTCTGTCCGCCGGGTCCCGGAATCGGGGATATTGCTAACAAGCAGACGCCTCGTCCTGACGCATTCTCTCTAGAACTCCCGGGAGCAGAGTCATCGGGAGAAAAGCGTACAGGCGTAGCCTCGGCCACGTCTGTACCATGGCTTCCAGCCCCAGTGGAGCTGGATGAGTCGGAGAGAACCAGAGGGGACAGTGTGATGTCATTTGAGTCGCAAACAGGTCCACCTGAGCTTGGCCAAAAATTCTCCATATCTGCTTTACCACCTCGGGTGAAGCATCCATTCCCCGGGCCTCAGCCCCTGCCTTGACAGGTTGTCTGCTCCCATATTGAGATGCCCAGGAATGTGAACTACTCTCAATGAGAGTAGTTTGCCCTGGGACCACACAAGTATCTGGTGCGCCAGCTTGTACAAGGGGTGTGAACGCAGAACTCCCTGGTGGTTGATATAAAAGACCACAGCTGTGTTGTTGGCGCGCACCAACACATGGCGATCTCTTAAGTCTGGAAGAACTCTAAACATGCCACATCTCCCGCAATTGATTCCATGTCAGATGCGACCACTCCAAGAACCGTGCAGGGTGGCCCCCGACCCCGCACCCCAACCGGTGAGGGACGCGTCCGTCGCTAGCATTACGCGGAGACAAGGAGCTCCCAGCACCGGGCTCTGAGACAAGAACCAAGGTTTCCTCCCCATGTCTAAGGCACGTAGGCATCTCCGCGTGACCTTGAACATGCGTAGCGGGTTTCCCCTCGGGGAGAACCCTTTGGTTTTGAGCCACCACTGTAGGGGTCTCATGTACAGCCGGCCAAGAGTTATCACGTTGGACGCAGCTGTCATCAGCCCAAGCAGTCTGGAACTGCTTGACAGTGAGTGACCGGCCTTCTCTTACTCTCGTGACTGTGGTGAGGATCAACTCGATCCGAGCAGGAGACATACATGCCTGCATCGTGGTCGAATCCCACACCACGCCCAGATAAGTTGTTCTCTGTAGTGGAGAAAGAACACTCTTCTTGGTGTTTTAGTCTTAACCCCAGCTCTCTCATGTGGGCGAGGACGACATCTCGATGTCGAACCGCCATCCGCTCTGACTGAGCTAATATCAACCAATCGTCGATGTGGTTGAGTCGTGAAAGTGTGGGGTGAGAGTGCAAGGCCTAAGGAAGAACCAGTATTGGTAGGCTTTTGCCCCCAAAAACGAACCTCAGGAACTTCCTGTGATGAGGAAGGATGGAGAGAGGAAATTTGTCTTCGATTGTATCGCTGAGTCTACGAACCTAGTGTCCTCTGTATCCTGATTCTGAGACATCGACTTGTGAGTGTGAGCGATCTCTGACTCTCCAGTCGCGTGCTCTGCGCGGGCGCCCTTCAATAGCGCAGATACTCAATGGGACCTGCATACGCGCCCCTACACCCCCCTAGCCTATCCTTCTTCGGAACAATGAAGTACCGGGTGTAGAACCCGGAGTCTGTCTCGTGCGGAGGGACCACCTCGATGGCCTCCTTCCTTAAGAGGAGTAACTACTTCTTGTTCTAATACCCGAGCCTGCTCGGGACCCACTAGCGTGGGGGTGACCCCGTTGAATCGAGGCGGACGAGAACCGAACTGGATTCCGTAGCCTCTTTCTACAGTACGCAGGACCCATTGAGATACATTTGGCAGTAGCTTCTACGCTGCTAAATAATCTACTAAGGGAATCAGTCTTTCGAGACTGATCTCTGGTGTGCCCAGAACGGCAGTTCGATGTCCTTGAATTGCGTCTGCAACCGGCCGACAGGGGACGCTGAACTATCTAGCTCTTTGTGGCCCTCCCAAGAGGTAGTGAGCCTCTTAGTACCGCTACGTTTCCGGGCGGTAACTGAGAGAAGCGCTCGCCGGAGACCGCTGCGCCCTGGAACACGGCAGGGTTGGCAGACCGACCTCCTGAGGGCACTGAGGAGAGATGGGCACTGTGTAATGTGGTGTACACCGCTCTTCCCCAGAGGGAGCTGGCCCTCAAAAAGTCCTAGGCCTTAGGCGTCAGGACATTTACGACGAAGACTATCCAGCGAGAATGACGGTCCACAGACCCGCCTTCTGCTAGAAACCTTCGGCCTGGGAGCGCCACTCTGACACTAGACTCTGCGGAGTATGAGAAGTGAGGCCCCCAGAATGAGGGGCTGGAACAAGGTGGGTTGGGACTGCTCCGCCCAGCAGCCCCTGCAAACCGCCTCAACCTCCTCAAAGGAAGAGAGGTTAACGCGTGCTCTCACTCGAGAAATTTATATCCCCAGAGCCCCTGTATATCTAACTTCTCATAGTCAGACAAATACATTTTATTCCTCAGAATTAAATGCAATCAAACAACCAGACGAGTAAATACGGTCTAGTGTAGTAAGATTCACGTCAAAAACCGAAATGATGTAATATATATGCGCTGTGCGCGAGCCATTCAGTCACACGAACAACATCAATCTCTTGACAAACAACGAGCTCTAATCTAGCGAACAACGGGTGATATAGAGATCCGTCTCCACCGTCTGCTAAACTATGAGAGATGCTCTCCCGTCTGTCTCAGTCAGCCGCCGTGCCTCGCAAGCAGCGGTACGCATCGCAAGATCACAGGCACGGGACACACTCCGTCCTCGGAGCGTGCCCTGCGGAGCGGAGCGTTTCCTAGCGGGATAAAAACACAATCCGCCCCGAATGCTGCTCATTATAATATAAGGCATAATATGCTTGTGTAACTGATGTTTGTGCAATTGGCGAGCATCTTTTGACCGCCCCTCGCGTATCATCCCCTCTCCTCGGGAGAAAGACAGGCTATCGTCGTGGCCCCTCTCCCCGGTGGGGGAAGTACCGCAGCGCGTGCTTCTGACCCCCTATAGCGGCGCCCGATCTGTTGATTAGGCAGATCCTAATGCTAACCCATGAGCACAGCCACCGCTCCGCATTGGCGAAAGCGGGGCCGGCACCGCGAGCAATGCTAGTGAAGGCTCCCTCCTCAAAGAGAGCCCTCTGAGAGCAAAGCAAGGCAGTAACAACTATGCTTCGCTCTCAAGCAAACCATGCACAGGCTGTGTGTGTCCCCACTCGTGATATAACATTATCTTTGAGCAGAGAGGAACCCACAACCTACAACGTGGCTTGCTCTCGCCCTTGAAATGCTTTGTCCTTGCATGAGTTTAGACATAGCTGGAGCTTATGGACATTTGACAGACAGCAATAAATATGACTGACACACACAGAGCGATTCGCTGAATGACAGAAAGCTGATGCTGGCTCCGCCGCACGTGCTTTTATAGCTTCCCGGTCATGACGTCATCCGCCGTGACGTCCCGCTCAGCTATTGGACTGATTTCACATGTGATTCAGAGCTTGGTCACAGAAGGCGTTCCCCTAGCGTTCGCGACGCAGCGTCGAGTTCCTGAAGAGGAACCCAACAACACAGACCCTCCCTGGATCAGGACGTCGCTCCAAACTGGATGAAAGAGCCAGGAGAAAACTGGTCAGAGATGCTACCATGAGGCCTACAGCTGCTCTGAAGCAGTTGCAGGAATTTATGGTCAAAGAGTGGTCACTGTGTGCATGTGACAACAATATCACAAATTCTCCACAAGTGTGGCTTGTATGGGAGGTTTGCAAGAAAAAAGCCACTCCTCAAGACAGGCCACATGCAGTCACGACTGAGCTTTGCCAAAACGCACCTTGAAGATTCTGAGGCAGATGACACTAAAATTGAATTATTTGGCCTCAACACCAAACAGTATGTCTGGTGGAAATCCAATACAGCTCACCATCCAAATAACAGCATTCCTACAGTAGAGCATGGAGGTGGTAATATCTTGTTATGGGGTGTAGCGACTCAGCTCATGGGGAAATATGAATAATTAATCATACCTAGTTATAATTAATTATAAATATTTAGATCCGCGGTAGATATTTGCTGACCTCTCAGGGTCAACTGTCTGCCAATTCTAAGAACGTTAATTTCCTGTCCTAACATACTACAATAAACACTTAAACTGGTACTAACATACACATACACACAACACCACACACACAACCGTTTGGTATAGGAAAGGGTTAAAGCTTAACTCAGTACAGAAAGAGACATAAGGAATGACAGTTATGGAACCATTTTGCATATTCAGCAGATCTACACCTGAGGGAAATATCAAATTCTTAGTTCAAACACACCTTTGTAAAAGGTGCAAATGATACCTAATGTATCATTTAATAAGACTAAGTTTGATACTTGCATGTCTTGTCTGTCTGAAAGAAAGGCTTGATGCTGTCCAAAGGTTCAAGTTGATCTTTGCTGTATTTGGTTGATGAAAAAGAACCAGTTTTGCGTCAGAGAATCTTGGTGAATGAAAAGTCAAGGCCGAAGCCTGGCACGAACTTAGGATGTCCTGGAGCATTGGAGCTCACATATTCTCAGAACCTAACAGAACCACTGACTCTGGGTGGGTCACATGGTGTGAGGCCTTTAAGGACGGAGAAGATACCCGCCTCTCAAGATGGGCTTATCCAATGAGACAGGCCGGAATCCCAAGTGGGAGTTTTTTGAAGAACTGGAGGGTTTTTTACGACCCTTTGTCTCTAAGCATTGTAATTTGCAAATGGACTTGAATCGAAATTACTAAAGATTCTAAGAACACTAATATATTGCCTATGTACTGACATATAATATACACTCTCGTTTAGATCATCAGAAGGGGAATTCATAGATACTAAACAAGGTAGGATTACATATAGGTAAGAGGACAGGAACGAGTGGTTTCGTCATAAGCCTGCATAAACAGTAAAAAAAAAAAAAAAAAACAATCTCAAATACAACATACACGATGACCTGAAGGATATTTGTGTTCATTCAAAGAAAGATTTTCCTATTAATTAATCAGAGAAGAATCAATTTATACAGTGCACTGTGGATTTCCTATGGACATGCAGTGAGAGGGGGAGACGCTCAAATGCCATTAGGGGTCCGTAAAATTCTATCTGGTGCAGGTTGCTCATGGTAACCAGGGTCCGGGGCCTCATTCACAGAACAACTGGCACCAGTATTTTTATTTGTGAGGGTCTGTGAATGTTTGTTTAATCTAATGAAATACTTGAATTTGTTAAATCAATGAAAAATGTTGTGTCTATTGTCCAGATGCTACAGGGTGGTTTCTTTTCTCGCAGCCTGGACTGAAGCACTTGTAAAGGAAAAATGGGATGGAAAAATACCATCAAATTCTTGAGGACAATCTGCTGCTCCTGCCAGAAAGTTGTCAATGGGAAGAATGTTTACCTTCCAACATGACAATGACCAAAGCACACAGCAAAACTGACCACACAGTGGTAGGAGAAAAAGGTAAATGTCCTTGCATGGCCTAGTCATAGCCCAGACTTAAACCTTTGAAAATCTTGAAGACTGTGGTCTACAAACGGTCATCATCAAATTTAGCTGAACTTGAGCAGTTTTGCAAAGAAGAGTGGGCAAATATTGCGAAGTCTAGATGTGCAAAGTTAGAGACAGAGACATATCCCAACAGACAAAGGCTGTAATTAAAGCAAAAGGTGGTTCAACAGTACTGACACAAGGGGGTGATCCTTTTTCCAACTCTGTGATTCTGTTTTTTTTTTCTGACATGTTGGTGTTATATCTTTCACTTGTATGTTATAAGTTGCACTGAGTAAATAGAGTTGGATAAAACAAAAACTGTGTCCATCTTTATTTTAGGCTGCAAAGCAACAAAATGTGATTTTTTTTTTTAAAGGGGGGTGATTCTTTTCTAAACCCACTGTATATAAATGTCCTTTGGATCCGCTATCTTCTGCTCCCAACCGCACCTCTTCGGCTCGGTTCGCCTGTCACCCCAAAGGCCCCTGACGCGAAGTAGGTAGTATACTTGGGTGTAAGTATAGTATTTTTTGTTATTATTCAATTAATTCAGTGTAGCGTCTGGACCAATCAACACACAATATATATTTTTGTTTTTATATTTAACAAATACTCTGTAAAACCCCACACTCAGTGTAACACGGGCGCATCCTAGTAGCGGGGGGCATAGCACCACCCTGGGGGGGGGTCCCTTCCAGCCCGGAAGGAGTAACACCACCACGACGCAGGCCGCCCTGCGTCGCGCGTGGCGGCGCGGAAGCCTAAACATGCCCCTTTGTTGCATTTCCACCACCGTCTGATATCGACTTTGTTTCATTTTCCCAAGTTCTTCACTCCTGAACTCCCTGCATTTCCCAGGCCCAACTCACCTTATAAATTCCTTTTCTACTAATTACTCATAACTTACACCCCTTTTCTTTGAATGATCACACATTTTCTTCAGGCCATTGTGTTTATTATTGCTGTGTTGTATTTAATCTTTTGTATTATAGACTATTTTTATTCATGCTTAAGATAAACCACTCATTCATATAACCTTAAATATACCGTGTTTAGTATCTATGAATATTCTGATGATCTAAACAAGATTGTATATTTTCTGTTTACAGCTACGCAACATCTTATGGGTGGGTTCTAAAAAAGGAGTCTTTAATATTGTACACAAGCTTCAACCACAGAATTACCATGCTTTGTCCAACAACAGTGCCATAAAAACCGTCATTCATCTCGAACCCCCCCACTTGATTTTCCGGACCGTTCTCTATTGGATAACCCATTTTATATTCTTTGATCTCTCTTCCGACTGTTAAAGCGCACACTTCATGTACCCCTCCCCATTCGTTTGTTCGTCAGATGCTATGAAGAGTTGCGAACACCGCTCAGGAATCCCCAAAGCAGTGTGCCAGGCTTTTCTCTTCGGACCATAGTCCTTTCATTCATAATTTACTCTGACTCAAACTGGTCATTTCCGCATCAACCACTCACACTATCTTGGGCTTAATTGCATCAGGAATCTCTTCAGACAGCCGAGAACGCAATATAAAACTTAGTGCGTATGAATTGATACAGTTACGTATCCGTTCAAAAACACCTTTTTACGAAGGTGTGTTTGAAATAAGAATCTGACGCTTCCCTCAGGTGTAGATCTGCGGAATATGCAAATGGTTTCCATAAATGTCATTCCTTATGTCTCTCTCTTGTACTGAGTTAAACTTTAACCCTTTCCTATACCAACTGTATGTGTGTGTGTATGTGTATGTTAGACCAGCTTATGTGTGTATGTAGGATGTTAGACTAGTTTAAGTGTTTATGTAGTTAATAAAACCTTACTTGTATCACACTTGACGTGTTCATTGTTTGCTCATAACCGGAGTCACTAATCATGCAGATTTACGCTACAAACTTTTGTAGAATTGTACAGTAAGAAATTCTTTCCCTTAACCAGGAATTAACCGTTCCTTAAATTTGACACGACAGTTTACCCTGAATTGGTCCGCTAATATCTACATCGATCTAAAATATGAATGTTAATTATAACTAGTTATGGTTAATTATTCATATTTCCTGTCATGAGCTGATTCGTTACAATTAGAAAGAAAAAATATAGAAAGCAAAAAGCACCAATACCAAAAATACGCTTATTTGTTATATTGTGACTTGGCAGTGCCATTCTAAAATTAATTACAACTTTATTTTTAGCGATTCAATGAACGTCCCTTATATCTTTACCATGGGGTCACTGTGTGTCAGAGCACTTAAGTGTTTGTAAACAATTTGTTGAGTGATTTAGGCATGAGCATGTTTGGGGAATATTCAGTGGATCATCTGTGCTCTCATAAAGCACTTTAAAATGTAAATGACAATAGCGTTCTGATCCTAAAAGATAACATTTGTACTATCCAAAGCTTTTAAACTCATTATTGAACAAAAAGGAACTGTGAGAGGAATAGAACAATACCCTGGAGATTTTGTGTGCAATTATGATCATCAATGATAGAGCTCAATCTCTTTCAGTGTTTGCAATTAGGCTCCAGCTGCTGGGAGCTGCCCCGTCCTGGTAAAGAAGCATGCCATCACCTCCCCCTGGTGCAGTTACCCGGTAACACTTTACAATAAGGTTCATTAGTTAACATTAGTTAACTGCTTTAGTTAACATGAACTAAGCATGAGCAATACTTCTACAGCATTTATTAATCTTAGTTCATGTTAATTTCAACAGTTACTACTGCATTATTAAAATCAAAGGTTGTGCTTGTTAACATTAGTTAATGCTCTGTGAATTAACATGAACTAATTATGAACAACTGTAGTTTCAATTAACTATCATTAACTAAGATTAATAAATGCTGTAGAATTATTGTTCATGCTTAGTTCATGTTAAAGTAGTTAACTAACATTAACTAATGGAACCTTATTGTAAAGTGTTACCAGTTACCCATTACAGTCACCCGTCACATGTTTGAGAAAATCAAAAAATGCAAAGAGATGTTCTACTCTTAACATAACTACTTCAAGCATAAATTGTCTGTTCCAATTGTGAATTATGAACTGAATACAGCATATTCCCGTGGTATTATGTGATTTAGCCAAGTAGGACATGTTCCTGGATCAACATCCATTGTTTTTAAATTTAATTTCTGTTTAATAATCAAAGCCATAACACTATTCCAAAACCTAACAATAACCAGAACCTCAATAGAGTGCAACAGTCTCCAGAAGTAAAAAAAAACATTCTCTTTTAAATAATATCTTATTTAAACCATTTGAGACAGACCTGTTGTGAGCTCTGGGGTTGTTAATCGATGGTATAAGCTTTCGTTAAAGGGGTCATATGATGCGATTAAAATTTTTCCTTTCTCTTTGGAGTGTTACAAGCTCTTGGTGCATAAAGAAGATATGTAAAGCTGCAAAGACTAAGTCTCGAATCCAAAGATATATTCTTTATAAAATTTAAGAGTCAACCACGCCTACCTAAAACAGCTCATTCTAACACGCCCCCACATGTCTATGTCACGATGTGGGAAGATTTGCATAATGCCGCCCAAATGTTCACGCAAAGAAAGAAGGCGGAACTTTTATTCTCGCTGTAGTATTGTTGCCGCCGCCGCCATGTCGTGAAGGCTGTGTGTTTCGTTGTGAAAGCAAAACTACTTTGTTTGGCCTTCCAAAAGAGGACGATATCCGCTTCGTCATGCCTGGAGCTGATCCGTGCTGGTCGCTGAGGAAATACTACAACTTCATGCTGTCGATCGCCGGATCAGCTTTTACTGTGGACGAAGCGGAGTCCAGCCCTGTTCGTCACATGTTGTTTCCGCAGCCGCGCGGACGCTCCTTTGTCGAACCGCCAGTCTCAGCCGTTCTCCAGCCTAGCCCCAAGCCGCATCCCTGCCTCTGCTCACTCAAGCTGGCCTCCGCGTACTCTATGCCACGGCTCACTCTAGGCCTCCGGCCTTTGCTCACTCAAGTGTGTGACGCTTTTTCATTGTGAAAGCGAAACTACTTTGTTTGGCCTTCCAAAAGAGGACACGACTAGAAATCAGTGGTTAAGTTGTATTTACAACACTGTTCCAGAACAGTTTAACCCAAATATTCAGATGTTTGCAGCACATTTTATGGAGGACCGTTTGCTGATCCTGGTAGAGTATACTACAATGCCGGCTGTTCTGACTCAGACTGTAAGTGTCACGGTGCGTGCGGGGAGATGAAGCGAGGACTTAATTGCAGGAGAAATGGTTATTTATTTTAATAATAAAAATGAAACAAAAACAAACTCAACCCCCCCGAAGGGGAAAAACAGACAAGCAGGCTCAAAGCTGCACCACATGCAGACACAAAACACACACAATGAGAAATGACGGATCCGCACAGGATGACAGACACAAGGAGAATAAATCGGAACCAAACGAGGAGGCTAACGAGGGAGACACAGGTGGAGCAACTTAAACAATAACGAGGTTACAAGATGGGAGGGGCCAGACAATAGATAGGAGAGAGCACATGGCAACAGACAATCACAACACAAGCCATGTGCTCCCAGAACACAGTCATCTGGTGGCCCTCCTGGGCACACCCGCTGAAGACTGTGACAGTAAGTACATTTTTTATATTTAAAGAATTTGCCACTGACGATTCAAACGCGAGTTTTTTGGGCAGTGTAGAGTAGCACTTGTTGTTTGTCATTTCTCAGATCACAAATGCAGACATGGTTTTATGTTTACACTGCACTACGCTGCGCGGGACAGGGCATCACAATATGGTAAGGGCGTAACATTTCCGTCACACGCTTGAGGTATTTGGCCAATCACAACGCACTGGATAGCTGGCCATCCAGCGTACACCTCTCTGTTCAGACCGATGAGCTTTGTAAAAATCTACGCGTTTCAGAAAGGCGGGCATAGAGGAGAAACAATAATGTACAGTATGTGGAAAATAATGTGTTTTTTGAACCTTAAACCGCATAAATACATTTCATTACACCAATTATGTAATGGCACACATTATGGCCCCTTTAAAGCCAGCCATTCACATTATTTCAGATTGTTTTTAAAGTAGTCGTGTTTAACAGCTGAATTTGTGGTGAAAAACTACATTACCCATAATGCTGTACAGAAAATTCCCCAATCAGTGAGTTGTGGCGAACACCCACATATACTCATATTTTGCCATAAACTTGAAATATATTGGTGGCTAGAGTATCCAAGAATTAATAATTTAGTATTTGTCCATTGTTTTTAATTTATGTAATTTGCAGTGCTTCATGGGATTGTAGTTCTTTCCCTCACTAAAGCCATTAGCCAAGTCCAAAATGCAAAATGACTGCCATACTACCTTTGTCTTTTTTTATTTCAAATACTTTTTTAGTTCAATTAAAAGTTTTTAATGTTGTGATTCACCTTGTAGCTTATTTGCTTAGTTCAAGGTTTGTAACACTGAAGACTTTTTAAAAATCCCTATGAGAAATATACTACCAACGCTGCTGAGAAAGTGTACGGGCACAATAGGTGAATTGTAGATTAGATCTGATTGGTTGATCCTCCATCCAGGCATGATGGTCTAGAATACATGAACATACATCAAGCTATCAGTTAGCATTCCTATTTAATATATTCAGAGGCGGACAGTAACTAAGTACATTTACTTGAGTATTGTACTTAAGTACACTTTTTGTGTATCTGTACTTTACTTGAGTATTATTTTTTCTGGGAACTTATGACTTTAACTTCACTACATTTGAAAGACAAATATTGTACTTTTCACTCCACTACATTTCTATCAAGGTCCTCAAAGTAGAAAGTCGTTATGTAGCAGCTTTGAAAGTCAGTGGGTGATTTTTTTCTTCTCTAAAACGTGACTTTCTTTTTTTTTCAGACAGTTTATCAGTAATCACTCTTGTAGGGCTACATGAAGTGATTTCTCAGCATTTTTTTTTTGAACACTGACCAGTTGCAAATGTGATATTTATTTAAAACAACTAAATAATAATAAGTTAGTATTTTGGTATATATTAGACACAATATTGTCTATTTTTGCTAAATTGTATATGTGAAAATATTACCTATAAAGCCACAGAATAATTGTTGTGTGTCTCCTAATAAAACACAGTAGGTGTTGGACTTGAAGCAGCACTGCATATACTGTTCTGTGTGTGACATCAAAGTACAGCGAGAGCGATTAGACAGCATTTTTAATTTTTTTGTTTTGATGTCAAATAAGTCTTGCCGTTTTGCTTTTTTGTTAAAGCAGTGTTGCTGTTGTAAAGTTATACATCTACAGTTGTGTTGCTGGGTTTTAAAGCAGGTTTGATTTTTTTTTTTCTTCCTTATCACTCTGTATTTACAGGATTTGACTGTCCACTCTGTTCAAATGTGGATGAATGGTTACACATAGATGTGTGCACTGTGCACACACTGTCAGAGCTGTGTGAGATCACTACCATCCTGCTTTTGTGGAGGTGGGGTGTTAATTTTTTTCCCCCCATAGGTTTTTAACATTCTAAAAGCTCTTTATTCCAAAGATACTACAAGCTAGTCAGTGTATTCAGCAGGTGTAATGTATTCTAAGTTGCTTCAGAAGTATTGCAAGTATTACATACAACAATAAAACAGTGCATTGACATAAAAAAGGAAATTTACTTTTGGTACTTAAGTACTTTTAAAAGCAAGTACTTCTGTACTTTTACTTCAGTAAAAATCTGTCTTTACAACTTTTACTTGTAATGGAGTAATATTTGACCAGCAGTATCTGTTGAGTACTTTGTCCGCCTCTGAATATATTACACTATAATGATATATTAGCAATATATATGTTTATATATGTATTTAGTTGGAACACACAGCTCATTTTGAATGGCTGCCATGGAGAAATATTACAGCATCTACTAGCAGTGGCTAATTAGCATGCTAACATGCTAACCTTGACCCTTTGGTTTAATCACGGTATGTGAGTCGCACACATTTTTCACAATGAAGATGCTGTATTCTCTGGCTTCTCAATGCAGTTTTGCCAGTTGTTTGTTATTTTTGAAAGTGTAATGGAATGCATATGAAAAAAATATCCCACAAAAGGGTTTCATCTTATTAACATTTCTTAAATAACTTCTTCTTTGACTAAACAGCCTTACCCTTTTTTAAACCCTTACAAATAGATCTGACAAGTCCTTGGTAACATGTTGTTGTTTTTCTGTATTTGCGGCACAGGCAAAGAGCCTTCACATGTCTGAAATTCCCAGGTCCGTGTGTTGCCAGGCTTCATCTGCATATCGAGCGACAGGGAAGTGCACGCTATGGCGTCAGGCTCCTCTCTCCTACAGAAACCTGCTCACCGTGGTCGTCCATTAGTCATAATGGCATGGAGGCACATCGCTCTCCTGCGCTATCTTGAAGTGAAATAAAGGAAGCAGGTGTGGGCAGGAAATTAATGTAAATCCATCAGTGTTCAATTAGGCCTGCACACAAAACAAGAAGGGGGGAAGAGCAGCAGCTCCAAACCAATGGCAGCCCCTTTCTTTGTGTGAACACAGGCCGCCTTTCACTTCATCCGCCTCTTTGTGCCGGAGACAAATGGAGCTAACTTTAATTATGAAAAAATAGTTGTATGAATTTTCCAGGTGCAGCTCTTTTCGCGAGCAGCCGCAATGGAGGTTTTCACCATTTGGCTGTCAGCGTGGTGTCATGTGTAATTCTGTATGTGTGTGTGTGTGTGTGTGTGTGTGTGTGTGTGTGTGTGTGTGTGTGTGAGTATGTGTTGTGCGTGTGTGAGTGAGTGTGCCTGGAGGGGCAGAGAGCATTGGCCCTCGGTGCACAGCCTGAAAAAGCACTCTAACCTAATTTGTTTCTAATTACAAAAACAGGAAGTGCACCTGCCATGTATCAGGCCTCACTGGCCCTGACTAATGCACAGAGTGCAATGGACTTTTGAATAGTTTGTTTCATACTTGTTATTAAAATAGGAGAATGAGTTTGAAGGAAATGTTTGAATGTGAGGCATTATGATTTTACACTAATAAAACATAGTACATTGATTTATCAGTGGGAAAATATGGCCTTCGCTAAAGCCTGATGATGTTATAGACTGGCAGATAGATACAAATTAGCTCTGTTCCAAAACTTACTGCTACCTACGTAGATAGCATTTTAGCCAGGCCCAGCTCCGATATGAGATGAAGTGTGGGTCAAGTGACTATTCCGGGTGGTCTGGGGGTAATGTGATATTTGGGGGGGGGGGGGTCTGTACATGTAGAGCTGTACATGGGGCCGAGGGCTTGTAAATGAGCCTGGCTACCAGCAGGTTTTGAGACCTCCGTCACGGTTCTACTATGCTACTACTTTTCGTCTAGTTTCAAAACCTGTGAACAAAGTGTCGTTATTTTCGAGAAAGTCACACGGAACACAAAGCTCGCATTGGCCTCCTAGGGAATATTCAAGCCCGGTCATGAGTGTGATCCCAGCATTTTTTTTTGCTACAGACGGGCGCTCAAAATATAGCTGCCAGGGTCGCTGCCATCCCGTGATTTAGTGCTAACAAGAATGATGAAAGTTTAATAAACACTAGGTTTTGCGTGGTACAATACTAAACTGAAAGCATCTACTCTGCACCATACAGCCAGGGTTGCTACGTCTGTGTGACAAAACTAGCCAATGCCAAACTTAAAATCTAGCGCAGTTTTATCATAGGTAGATGCTAAATATTTCAATACAAGCATTTCAGTGAAATGTAATCTATGCAATATTTCAAACCTTTAACCCACGGGGGGAAAAAATCATCCATGGCAACAGTTTAAAGGTAGCCCAATTCCATGGAAAAAAATGTGGACTTGACTTGCAGGAGTCAGATTTGACTGATCATGGTTTGAGATTAAGGACCGACTGACAAGACCATGCTGGAGGATTTGCTGCTCAACAGATCCTGAGCTCATTGACAAATATCTGATCTAGTAAGAAGTGCTCCCTTTACACAGAGTGAAAGTGAACAGCGAGCGCTCTTTCAAAAGCAATTTCAATACACGCATATCGATAGCGCAAAAATTATATACAATATTAGAATGTTTGTGGGTGTGGGAGGGAGTGGACACAAAAATCGCAGGAATGCGCTTTAGCGGAACACACATTGTGGACCGCGGGCGGTAATGGTCAGATATTCAGCAGGAGCGTGGTTAAGAAAACAGGCCCACGCAGGGCTCTAGTCACGACTGATAACAAGCGGCCAAAAATCATCTCTCCGTCCTTCCAAAAACAGTTCGGGGGTATGACTTCAAATCCAGCTGGTGAGGATTTGCCCTGTTTTTTTTTGTGTGTGTGTTATTGTGTTTTTGACACCATCTGAAGCTGCTAATGAACTTGACCTTATTGCCGCAAATGGATGAGGTGGTAGCTGTTTCCTGGTGAGCTGAAGTTGTTTTCTTTTGTCCTTCGAAACAAGATATCTGTACATATTGTGTTTTGTTTGGTGCAGTGTAAAAAACTTCACTTATAGTTCTAACAAAGTTCATTGGCTGTTACTATCTGTCGTTACACTGCTTCATAATTCAGCATGTTCGTTAACCTCAAAGGATGTGAAGTGAATGAGCTGGCTAAGGCTGTGGTACAATTAAATTATTAATGAATTAATGAAAATTTAAATGAGTGGGGTTGGGAAGAAACAAAAAAAATATAATGGGCTGATATATTATAAATGTAAAAATATAATTAAATGATTAAATATCTGAATGCAAAAGAACAAGCGTAATAAACTTATATATTTAATTATATATTTTACATGCTAATATTTCACACAATATTAACATGAGTGATGTATTGTTTATGGTTATTAAAGTATTGCATTGTTAGCTTAGCAACATTCTATAATAAGACAGCAATGCTATTTGTGTGGCAGATTTGTTCAGTTGAAATCAGTTGCTTATGAGGTTTTATTTCCATCAGCATGCTGTCTTACAAATGTTGCATTAGCGGTAAGCTTGAGGTTAAAGTGCCCCTGTTATGCCATTTTTAAGGTTGCTAATATTGTTTTATGAGTCTCCTAAAACAGGTTTACATGCATGCAAGGTCAAAAAACACGTTAGTTTTCTCAAAAAATAGATTTAATTTTACCTCATTTCTAAATGATTCGTAAACGACTTATGCGAAGCAGTTCAAAGAAGTCTCTCTAAACCCCTCCTTTCCATGAGCCCTCACTACTGTGATTGGTCAGATGGTGCAGTACTTTGTGATTGGTCCAGAGCCGTAGAGAGATTGGTCTACTGTGTACAGCGCATGTCGGAAACGAAACACCCATTGCCATGACGGAATGACAGCCCTGGAAACTTGTCAATACATAAAAAAGATGGTATCGATTGTACCTTACCAATTCGAGCCGGAGTCTGATGATGAAACGGTTGAACTGGCTGATCAACAAGAGACTGATTCGCAAGCACGACTGGAGCAGGACGTTTCTCAGTGGTAAGTGTCAAGTGTTAACAAGTTTGTGGTAATTATAAGATAAAACAAATTTACTCTCACAGCGTAGGATACAGCGTCTTCTCGACATGGTTAACCACACGGAAATTGTACTGTTTGTGGGTGGGCAATGTGGGCAGACATTATGCAAATGTGTTAATTTGTGACATATAGCCGTAAAAATATTTTAATTCCTGACGACTCGTTTAGGCGATTGCGAGCCGACTCTTTTTTTATAGACAATAACTTTATTTATCGTGCACTGTCGGCTTCACAACTTTGCAGATAGTTTATGTTCACATACAGCTACATGACACACACTGCATGAAAGGTAATATTTGAAAAGGCTTAATAGGGGCACTTTATATATATGTGCATTAATGTAATTATCACCCACCACAAGAAAGTCTGCAATATTGTTCTCATTCAGTCAAATAGCTTAAATGAAGCGTCACAGCTCATGTAGTCTCAGACAACATTACAAATCTGATGTAGCTACACTTTGAAAAAAAGAATAGAAGTGACCTACATCTCACCTGACGACAGAAAGCT
Organism: Sinocyclocheilus anophthalmus; assembly: GCA_018155175.1. Taxonomy (NCBI): domain Eukaryota; kingdom Metazoa; phylum Chordata; class Actinopteri; order Cypriniformes; family Cyprinidae; genus Sinocyclocheilus; species Sinocyclocheilus anophthalmus. The sequence goes on from JADLZN010008059.1 coordinate 21,090, forward strand.
TTTTGCCAAGTCTGAGGCAAGAACGCGTGAACCAAACTCGCAGGGCTTTGTTTTGAGATGTTACACTGATTGCTAATTAGCACATGACTTCACCAAAGACCAACGAATCATTTAAACAGAGAAACAGACAGTGAAAGTCGATGAGCATGAGGATATCACATTTCAATCAGCATGTTACAATAATATCAATGAAAACAAACTCAGTTAGGGCTGGCGCGGCTGTACCGCTGAGGTCATTGTTTTTCATCAGCTTACATGGATCCGTGAATCGTAGCTATGGCTCTACATGCACAAGTATTTCTCTGGCATCACCGAATAGATGCTTACAACAGTCACAGGGACAGCTAATAGTTCTCATGTTGCATGAAAACAGTAATTCCTCAGCACGCTAAAGCGATATTGATGTATTAGAAGATTATTAATTTGCTCAGCATTTGAAGAACTCATCAGAGACATGCTGTTAATTCCCACTGTGAGGTAATAGAGTGGAATACAGTTTGTTTTCAGTGGAACCGGGCTGTGAGGACGTTGCCTGAAGGATGTATCTGGCTTTAATTGCTTACCAAGGGCATATATGAGCACTGAGAGAGAGAGCGAGAGTGAGACACCACTCACATCTATTATCAAATGCCATGGGAAAAGGGTCGCCAAACAGTCGTGCCTGTCAGGCCTTATCAACAGACAAATCCCCACTGGTGTTAATGGCCAGGCTTTGTCTGCCTTTCATTAACTAACAAGGCAGGAGCTTGTTCCTCTAATGTGTCACTTCCTGTTGCACTCTCCTCCCAGGGCAGGGGGTTAGATGCCCACAGCCGGAAAAATTCCATACATCAGAGGAAACATTAACCTGACTCTTTGCTAGCCCTAAGGACCGAAGGGCGTGTGCCAGGGAAATGCTGTGCCCTTCTCTGGAATGCACTGTTCCTGAAAAGCCAAGGTTTTGGCTACTGTTCCTGCACTAATCCTTAATTAGATTATCCAACGAATAAATTGACATGATATCTTCTTATTCATGCACAAGCACTTTTCTAATTCGGAAGGAGACTATTGCTAGCCAACAGTATGGTGGTTTTCCCCACATGATTGTGCACTCTTGTGCAACTTTCATCTTAGAGCATTAATGCCAATACTGGCCTAATGCGATAGCAAATTTAACAGGGGCTTATGAAGGATTCTTACATTACAAGCAAGAGGGCTATCTTTGCTGAGACAGAAGCCATGAGAGCTGTGGGCTGCGTCGGTGGTGGGTTGCGGGGGGTGGGGGGGCTGCTTGTTTGGCAGTCTAGCTGCTCGTAGAAGGAGCAGGTCAAGTTCTTGGCGAAGAAAGTGCTGCGTTGCTATGGCGACAGGAGATTTTCTTTCCTAGTGTCCCGGGGTTAGGGTGCCATCAGCAGTGTGAATGTTGCTTAAAAAGCAATGCAGTTCAACCCCTAATCGCCCCCCATTTATTTTTGGGCTCTGTAAAGTCCGCCTCAGGCTGCATAACAAAGGAATCAGGAAATACAGCTGTGAGGACAGCAAAACCACCGAAGACATGGCCAGAGCACATAAATACGTTCCATTCAGCAGCTCCATTAATAATTTACAGGAACTGACAGGACATAATCGGAGATGTTTATCATTTTACAATCATTAAAAACCATCAACCTGTTTGTTGTTTATTGGTTCCTATTATATAATATTATTGAGTGAAATACAGAGTTCTGGCATGAAACTCTAGATGGCGCAGTCCGATAGGTCTAACTCAATCTGACCTAATGACATCATTATCACATGGCACAGCTGATTGGTTCTCTCCAGTATTGGTAGCCAATGAGCTCGCTGCTCAACATTAAAATATATGACTAGTGCTTGCCGTAGCAGTTGCAGCTTGCTTCAGAAACCCCCACCTTCCCCAGCTCCACCTGTATAGATCTGCTACGAGGTGATTCATGTATGCTATATCGGGTTTATTTCATGTATTGTTATATTTGCAGCAGCAATATTTCTTACATGCTCACAGCAGCATGTTGTGAATGTATTGGCAGTAGCAAGTCTTGGTACTTGCTCTGCCGCAGCAGCAGCAGCATAGCAGATCTATTCCATCAAGACCAAATACATTAACATTGTCATGTACATTACCATGCCAACCTCCCTCCGAGAGTTGTCATGACAGTAATAAATTTAATATGACAGGAATGCTGATGAAATTTAGCGATCATGAGATTTCCTTGCAACCTTGATTAAATCTTTACTGTACTGAAGATAAACCTCAGTATTTCTTTTCGGACACATTGCGTGGAGTAGGAGGTGGACAGGGGGCTACATTATGGAGAGGAAAAATCCTTGGCAAGCGCAATTCGCGCATGTGGATGTATGCTGCCAAAACAACTTTATTTATGTTTGAATGGCAGTGCTCAGTTCAGGTTGGCACAGATTGTCAGCCGCACTCGTTGGCTTCTTCCACCCGCCACCATGTCCCCATGGTGCACCTTCACCTCCTGCTCGGAGTCTGGAAAGCAGAATGAGGCCTGTTAACCCCCGGTCCATGCTCCAATAACCAATCATGAACTAACATCTGAAATATGAAGCACAGACTCAACAAAGTCGGTGAAGGTATTCGGTCACGACATCACAAGAAGGAAATGCATGAGTCATCCGATAACTTCTCTGGCTTCATTTTTCCTCTTCTTTCACGAGTCTGGTCTACTTTGGCCTCCTTTGTGTAGCTTGCTCAGGCACCTGACAGGGCAATAAACGTAGTCATTCCTGTCATACGGTGCAGGAAGGGTCAAGTAGACACATCTGTTATCAGTTGAAAATAAAGTGTATGTTCAAGTGTTACCCATCCCAGATCATTCCAACTTGGCATTTGATATATATACTGTATGTATAATTTATACTGGTATGTTTTTATACATTGTGGCTAAGTTTGCAGCCTTTAAAGGAAGAAAGGGCTTTTTCCTTGGTCTGTAGTCTGTAGAGGCTCAACTGAAGATCATGACCGCTTGGGATCCTTCAGCACGCTGCAGCTGGTGGAGGGGTGAAGGAGGAGAGAGCGGCCCAGCCCTGGCAGCCTTAGCAGGAACAGATAACAGCTGATACTGGTACTAATTTGGTAATGTGCAGTACCACTGGATGACGTGAGTTGCGGGCTGGTGGTGCCATTGATAAAAAGCATGCCAGCAGAGATGAGATCCTCCTTAGGATGCTGGTTGGGTCTTTGTGACGTCGATGCATGTATATGTCTGTTCACAGACAGGACGGCCATTTATAAACCTATCTCAGGATTGATCATTGATGTCTCTCTAAACATCGACAAGACTCACCAGATGTTCAGACGTTTTAAAAGGAGGATTCACAGGGGTCAAAACACTGTTCCTGCACCTACAATAAAATAAATCATAAATGTCCAAAAATGTGTGTTGGCAGTTTCTTTATCAGTCCTTCATGTAGACTCCATTCATTTTTGTTTGATCAAGTATTCATCCATTTTTTATATTTACTATTTATACTCAATATATTTTTGTAGTTAAATATTTAAATTTTTAAAAGTACAAAAAAATTTTTTTATGTACTATTCAATTTTATATTATATTGATATATATTAATATTTTAATTAGAACTTATATTGGAAATATTATATCCATGTTTATATTTAATAATAATCTCCAATATATACTTATGTTAATTATTAATGAATATTCCATTTATATTTTTACACTGAACAAAATTATAAACGCTTTTTTTTTGTTTTTGCCCCCATTTTTCATTGGCTGAACTCAAAGATCTAAGACTTTTGATGTACACAAAAGGCCTATTTCTCTCAAAAAATTTTCACAAATCTGTCTAAATCTGTGTTAGTGAGCACTTTTCCTTTGCCGAGATAATTCATCCACCTCACAGTTGTGGCATATCAAGATGCTGATTAGACAGCATGATTATTGCACAGGTGTGCCTTAGGCTGGCCACAATAAAAGGCCACTCTAAAATGTGCAGTTTTACTGTATTGGGGGGTCCGGGGGGGGTTCCTAAAACCAGTCAGTATCTGGTGTGACCACTATTTGCCTCACGCATTGCAACACATCTCCTTCGCATAGAGTTTGATCAGGTTATTAAATCAGGTTGTTGATTGTGGCCTGTTGAATGTTGGTCCACTCCTCTTCATGGCTGTGCGAAGTTGCTGGATATTGGCAAGGAACTGGAGCACGCTGTCGTATACACTGATCCAGAGCATCCCAAACATGCTCAATGGGTGACATGTCCGGTGAGTATGCTGGCCATGCAAGAACTGGGATGTTTTCAGCTTCCAGGAATTGTGTACAGATCCTTGCAACATGGGGCCCGTGCATTATCATGCTGCAACATGAGGTGATGGTCGTGGATGAATGGCACAACAATGGGCCTCAGGATCTCGTCACGGTATCTCTGTGCATTCAAATGCCATCAATAAAATGCACCTGTGTTCGTTTTCCATAACATATGCCTGCCCATACTATAACCCCACCACCACCATGGGCCACTCGATCCACAACGTTGCAAACCGCTCACCCACACAACGCCAAACACGCTGTCTGCCATCTGCCCTGTAAACCGGGATTCATCTGTGAAGAGAACACCTCTCCAAAGTGCCAGATGCGAGCATTTGCCCACTCAAGTCGGTTACGACGACGAACTGCAGTCAGGTCGAGACCCCGATGAGGACGACGAGCATGCAGACGAGCTTCCCTGAACGGTTTATTTTTGAGTTTTCTTTCTTCTGATCAGTTTTTGTGGCAGAAATCTTGTTTATGCAAACGATTGTTTGCAGTCCGCTGTCCGGGTGGCTTGGTCTAGACGATCTTTTGAGGTGAAGATGCTGGATGTGGAAGGTCCTGGGCTGTGTGGTTCCACTTGTCTGCGTTGTGAGCCGTTGGATGTACGCCAAATTCCTCTGAAACTCCTTTGGAGCATGGCTTATGTATATGGTAGAGAACTGAACCTCATGTCATCCGGGCAACAGCTCGTGTGGACATTCCTGCAGTCAGCTTGCCAATTGCATGCTCCCTCAAAACTTGCGACATCTTGTGGCATTGTGCTGTTTGATAAAACTGCACATTTTAGAGTGGACTATTATTGTGGCCAGCCTAAGGCACACCAGTGCAATAATCATGCTGTCTAATCAGCAACTTGATATGCCACACCTGTGAGGTGGATGGATTATCTCGTCAAAGGAGATGTGCTCACTAACACAGATTTAGACTGTGTTTGAGAGAAATAGGCCTTTTGTGTTGTGTACATAGAAAAAGTCTTAGATCCTTGAGTTCAGCTCATGAAAAATGGGGTCAAAAACAAAAGTGTTGCATTTATAATTTTTGTAGTCAGTGTATATATATATATATATATTATATATATAATATATATTTAATGAACTATTTATTATAATTAATGCGCTGTGTGTGGTGATAATAATTACTCAAATAATAAGATAAATACTGCATTTGTTGCATGTAGAACATTTATTTATTACATAACATTCATTTCTTCATCAATTTATATTATCTCTGTGTTCCCCTGCACACCGCCGCCCCCCCACCATTTTTATAAATAAATTCAATAAAATCTTTCTGAGTCTGATTTTAATCTATAATTAATCATGTGAATTTGTCCCTGATGGTTGCGCGGGGCGGGGGGGGTGCCCGTGTTGCATTTCAGAAGCCGGAAAGTATTATTAATAATATAGCCGAATGGAAGAGTGAGAGGTTTGGAAATACAGGATAATAATTAACATCATCTGGAACTCGGGCAGTGTTATTACCATTTAAATTAAGAGCCCTGAGCAAGAGCCTCTCAATTGCACAATCTTAAACGTAACTAGCACACAGAAACCACAAGCCTTTTCCCCCAATATACAGGTGCATCTCAATAATTAGAATGTCGTGGAAAAGTTCATTTAGTTCAGTAATTCAACGGAACCTCTTGTTTAAATAAATTCAATGGACACAGACTGAAGTAGTTTTGGTTCTTTTAATTGTGATGATTTGGCTCACATTTAACAAAAACCCACCAATTCACTATCTCACAAATTAGAATATGGTGACATGCCAATCAGCTAATCAACTCAAAACACCTGCAAAGGTTCCTGAGCCTTCAAAATGGTCTCTCAGTTTGGTTCACTAGGCTACACAATCATGGGGAAGACTGCTGATCTGACAGTTGTCCAGAAGACAATCATTGACACCCTTCACAAGGAGGTTAAGCCACAAACATTCATTGCCAAAGAATATGGCTGTTCAAAGATTGCTGTATCCAAGCATGTTAACAGAAATTTGAGTGGAAGGAAAAAGTGTGGAAGATGCACAACCAACTGAGAGAACCGCAGCCTTATGAGGATTGTCAAGCAAAATCGATTCAAGAATTTGAGTGAACTTCACAAGGAATGATTGAGGCTGGGGTCAAGGCATCAAGAGCCATGCACCACACACAGACGTGTCAAGGAACTTGGTTACAGTTGTCTTATTCCTCTTGTTAAGACACTCCTGAACCACAGAATATGTCAGAGGCGTCTTACCTGGGCTAGGAGAAGACTAATGGACTGTCCCCCAGTGGTCCAAAGTCCTCTTTTCAGAGGAGAGCAAGTTTTGTATTTTGTTTGGAAACCAAGGTCCTAGAGTCTGGAGAAGGGTGGAGAAGCTCATAGCCCAAGTTTCTTGGAAGTCCAGTGTTAAGTTTCCACAGTCTGTGATGATTTGGGGTGCAATGTCATCTGCTGGTGTTGGTCCATTGTGTTTTTTGAAAACCAACGTCACTGCACTCGTTTACCAAGAAATTTTGGAGCACTTCATGCTTCCTTCTGCTGACCAGCTTTTTGAAGATGCTGATTTCATTTTCCAGCAGGATTTGGCACCTGCCCACACTGCCAAAAGCACCAAAAGTTGGTTAAATGACCATGGTGTTGGTGTGCTTGACTGGCCAGAAAAACTCACCAGACCTGAACCCCATAGAGAATCTATGGGGTATTGTCAAGAGGAAAATGAGAAACAAGAGACCAAAAAATGCAGATGAGCTGAAGGCCACTGTCAAAGAAACCTGGGCTTTCATACCACCTCAGCAGTGCCACAAACTGATCACCTCCATGCCACGCCGAATTGAGGCAGTAATTAAAGCAAAAGAAACCCCTACCAAATATTGAGTACATGTACAGTAAATTAACATACTTTTCAGAAGGCCAACAATTCACTAAACATGTTTTTTTATTGGTCTTATGAGGTATTCTAATTTGTTGAGATAGTGAATTGGTGGGTTTTTGAGCCAAAATCATCACAATTAAAAAGAACCAAAGACTTAAACTACTTCAGTCTGTGTGTATTGAATTTATTTAATGCACGAGTTTTAATTTTAGTTGAATTACTGAAATAAATGATCTTTTCCATGACATTCTAATTTATTGAGATGCACCTGTATATATATATTTCTTTGCATTGAAGTTCATTTTAGGTTTACTACTGATACATTGCGGCCAAGAGTGCCATGATAAAGATTTATATTATGGATTATTGTACCATATGTTCACATTGCCTGTTTAACCCACAAAAGGAGAAGGCATTATGTAAATACCACGGTTGTCAAAGGTGACAGACTGACATTACAACAATTCACAACCCCACTCTTACAGCTGAAAGAGGCCGGCATGTCTCGATGTAAATACGCCTAAATAAAAACTGCTCTCAGAGCAGTGTTGGAAAAGTCACCCGTCACAGTGACTGGGAAATGTCTGTGTCACATGTGCTATCCAAAGCAGACAGATACACAGAGCAGCAGTCAGGCTGCAGGCTTGGCCGGCACACAACAACAGACATTTCTTACGTTCCCTTCAGTCTGTTAGAGAATACATTGGAAATCAAAGCGCAAGTAAGTCTCGAGTCTCAGATCTTTTCATCAGCGTGAACCAGTCATGGGTATCCTCTATCAGGCAGATGAGACTTTAAATTAGCAATGCAGTGTTGCAGTGCTGATTTTTCAGGCAAATGATCGGGATGGCTGGAAAAGGGTTGAGGAAAGGTGCCTGTTATAACATCCGCTTCTGATTTTCCCCTGAAAGGTTTGAAGTTTTAGAATTAGCCTGGTAAAGACATGTGGTGTGCACTGGCTAATCTACACACTGATCTCTGCTTGCTCTCTGCAAAACCAACAGGCAGATCTGACAGCAGCTAACTAGCACCCCCTTTTGAAGTGATCGCATCTGGTCTTAGCTGCTGAGCGTCAGAGCATGGGGAACGAGTCCAAAACATGATGCTTTTCCTCTTGTGATTGTGATCTTTGAAATATCCATTTATAAAAAGCCAATACATCTGTCATTTAGCATAACAATCAATGCTTTATTCATTTCCTTGGACATTTTGCTTCTAAATTTTTAAATAACATGCATGAAACTTCCTTTTCTTTCTTTTTGATCCACTCTGCAAGTGGAGGAAGTGAAACAACTGCATATTTCATCAGCGCACACTTGCACACCAGTTCAGCACATTGTGTGGTCAGATAGCGTCCCCATGGGTGTAGCTCCTTGGCAGACGGCATGTAATTAATCCCGCACAAACACTTATAACCCTCTCTCCGAGGGTCTGGGATCAGGGTAGGAGCACGGCAGCTATCAGCCCACTCGCCTGGAGCCACTTTAGAGAGTGGCCTGCTGGGATCCGGATGGAGCCGGGGCCCCTGGGCCACCGGAGAGCAGTATGGGAGCGTTCAGATAAACAGCTCAGACAGGATCATGGGTGAACCGTGGGTAAAGGACTTGATTCCGTCTCTCTTTCTATCCTCTCTCCACTTGCCTGAGCACTGGAGCTCCATACTATAGGGCTGATCTGTGTGTGTGTGTTTTCACAGAGTTTGGAGCTGCTGTAGGTCAAAGAGGAGACTGGCGGGCCGGGGGAGCAGGCGAGCTGGGCGAGCGTTAAACTGGTCAGGTGCAGCGCCACCAGTGATCATTAGGGTTACAGCTGCTAGGGCCAGATTGTCTGCTGCCTGTGCCGGGCGAGATGTCTCACCCTGGGAAAAAGAGTGAGCATCTGTCTGTCCTTCCCCGTAGACATGAACCTCCTACCAGCCTGTCCAACTCAGCCCGACTGGTAACAAGGTCACCTATCTTTTTTTCTCTTTCTCTCACTCTCTATCTCACTTTTTCTCACTGTGTAAATGCTGTTAACCGTTGCTTCACTGCCTAGTTATCAGGTCAGTGAGACACAGGAGCTTCAGATCTATTTTTTGATAGAAATTGTTATTTTATAAGGAACACAAAATGCTTTTTTTTTTATATATATCGACGGTCAAGCTATTAAAATTTGTAATTGCAATTATTGTTTTCATAATGCATAATTGTTTTCTAGTTAGAAACTTTGATGAGTTTAGTTCCAAGAAAACCAAATAATACTCTTAAAATTATTTTGCAATGACCTAGCTCATAGCATAGATAATAATATTGTGGAATATGATTACAATTTAAAATAACTTTCCTTTCAATATGTTTTCAAATGTAATTTATTCATGTGATGTAAAGCTGAATTTTTTGCATCATTACTTCAGTCTTCAGTGTCACAGGAGCCTTCAGAAATCTTTCTAATATGCTGATTTGGTGCTCAAGAAACATTTCTTATCAGTGTTGAAAACAGTTGTGCTGCTTAATGTCTTTGTGGAAACTTTTTTTCAAGATTTGTTGATGAATTCGAAAGTAAAAAAAAAAAAAAAAGAACAAATAAATTAAAAAACAAACAAAAAAATAAGCATTATGGACCCCAAGAGTTTCCGTCCTTCTGAACTTAAGCTGCATCTGGATGCTTTGAGAACACCTCTGCGTGACCATGCTCTGAAGAACATGTGAAATCAGTCCCGTGGAATGGAGAGACATCATGGACGGGATGACGTAGCGGCTAGGAATGTTAACAGCATCAGCTTCTACTTCTTCAGTAAGCGCTCTGTGTCTCTGTCTGTCTTGAGAGTGTGTGTTTGTTGTGCCAGTGCACATTCTGATGGCGAGTGTTAAAAAGAGTGACAAGAGTGACAAACAGCATTTTAGATTGTGTGCTCCTCAATCTTTGCGTTGCTTGTCTGGGAGCAGAGCACGCTCAGTCAGCTCTCGAGGGGGCTGACTGTCCACATTGAGTAAGAGTTAGTTGAGTTAGTAAGTAAGTATCGAGGTCATGCGGTGAGTTCACACATCAACTGCCAGGAGATGCTGGCCGTGTTTCTCCCAGACCTGAGAGGCCATCATGTGCTTCTTCACACAGACGGCACATCAGTGGTCTCTTGGTGGACTTGTTTGCATCTTGAGAGACCTCACATTGCCCACTTTGGTTCTCCCTCACATATCTAGCTCATCTGGGACTGGATACTATGGTACAGGCATGCCTGAAGCTGTGTCTGTACACTTCTCCCCCAATTGCTCTGCTCCCGGGAGTTCTGGAGAGAGTGTGTCCCGGGACGGAGCTCCATCCTTCACCCCCGCCCGGAGTTAGGGAAACTGTGGTTGTGGCCCCTGAGGGGGCACAGCTCATAGCTTCCGGTCTATTAACTGAGGTTGTTGAGACCATACTCCAGTCCAGAGCGCCCTTCACGAGGAAACTGTACTCATTGAAGTGGAACCTTTTCACTTCTTGGTGCGGCAACCATCAACTGCCCAGTTGCTTCAGTGCTGGAGTTTCTGCAGGAATGGTTTTCTGCAGGATTAGCCCCCTCCACCCTGAAGGTGTACATGGCGGCCATAGTTCCTTACCACGCCCCACTGGGTGGTCAGTGTTTGGGGAGAAACCCGTTGGTTACACATTTCCTCAGTGGCGCCTTGAGGCTGAGGCCTGCTTCACGCTCTAGAGTGTGGTCTCTGTAAGCCTCCCTTTGAACCCCTGGAGGAGGTTCCGGAGAGGTTCCTTACATTTAAGACTGTTTTCTTACTGGCCATCTCATGACAGAGCACTGGACACTTATGTCCACAGAGTTGCCCTGTGGAGAAAGTCTGACCAGTTATTTGTTTGCTTTGGTCCGCCCAAGAGAGGTCTCCCAGAGACCAAGTAGACCTTAAGTCGGTGGATTGTGGATGCAATATCTTTTGCCTGTGAGTCCTCTGACCTTCCTTCACCTTTGTGGGTCAGAGCGCACTCTACTAGAAGTGTAGCGGCCTCCAAGGCCTTTCTCTCGGGGGTATCAATGCACGACATCTGGTCCACCCCACTTACGTTTGTCAGGTTTACAACCTCGAAATGGAAGCCACTCCTGGCTCCTCTGTTCTCTCATCCTAGCTGTGTAGTGTTCCACACTAGGCAGGGATTTGTAAGCATGGCAGAGTGTCTATTCTCGTTCCCAAAGCATCCTGACACAGCATGTGTTCCTGAAGGGGAACGTCTTTAGGTTACATATGTAACCATCATTCTCAGAGGGAATGAGATGCTGCGTCTCGTTGCCATACTTCCTGCATCCCAGCAAGCGCTTTCATTACTAATCAGAATCTGATGCTGTTTCCACCGCACATGCTTTTAAGCTTCCTGGTCGCTATATCATCCCACCCATGACGTCTCTGCATTCCACACGTGGTTTCACATGTGCTTCAGAGCGTAGTCATGCAAAGGCATTCCCAAAGCACCCCGACTCAATGTCTCATTCCCTTGGGGAGCCATGGTTACATAAGTAACCTAGAGACGTTTTGAACGGTAGTGTAAATATCTATGAATTAACAAAACTTTTAAAATGTTAATTTGAACAAAAATGCTTTTAAAATATTTAATTAATTGCTTGTTGAAAACAGTTGTGCTGCTTAATATTTTTTGTTGAAACAGATTTGTTGATGAATAGTTCAGAGGTTAAAAAGAACAGCATTAAAACTAAAAAAACATTTGTCATATATAAATGTCTGTATTTATTGCGCAGGGCAGTATTAATTTCTTTAAAAAAATAAAAAACTTAGTGACCCCAAAGTTTTGAATGGTAGTGTAAATGTCTATGAATGATGGTGTTTTAATCATGGGTGATATTTTATTTCAATGAATGATTGCACTATTACACTACTAATTATACTATTAAATATACATATTATGCTACCTTAGGTATACTACCTTACATTATACTAACACATTATATTGCCTTTCCTTTTTTAAACACCTTTTAAATTTCTAAAAAAAATTCTAAATAAATAACCTGTAAAGTGGGAGTTTGTCCATCATTTACTGATAAACAAGTGCAAGGGACATTTATAGAGCAAAATGCAATTGTTTATTTTACAGTGATGTCAAACAAAAGTTAATTTAGATAAAAATGCTTTTAAAATATTTAATTAATTGCATGATTTAATGTTAATTTTAACAGACATAAAACTTAATGACATTGACCTGAACTCACTGTTTCTTTTTAAAAACAACATTACATCCGAATTTCTCCATTAATGAAGCTTTTGAAAAGTTACTTGAAAACAGAGTTTGTGGTTTAAATAAATGTATTTTGATTTCTGTTAAAGAGAGGCAACCAAACAAGCAAAGTTATAACCCAGGAAATGAACAAACACAACCGTCACCTGTCGACCCGAGAACCCTCAAAACAAGTGCAAGGATTGCTCCCAATACTCCTCTCAGCATATTTCCATGGTTGATTATTTTAAGATTAACTCTAGTCATAATCTCTTCTAAGTGCATGAATTGATGGATTTTAATCAATGTGAGTGAGTTCTGCTATGGAAATTGTTATATTGAAAATCACATCACAGCCTCAATAAGCCACAAATAGCATATGGACAGCTATTAATCTGTAAAATGCAAGATTCTGCAAACATACTGGGGAGCGATTAGTCAACATCATAAAAATATGGTTTTAAGTCAAATTATAATTTTAATGGACAGCAGATTAAAGCAGAGGTCAATCCTGCTGGTCTGGTGGCAAGCAGTCAAACATCGGCCCTTGAACAAATGTGAACAGTCTGAATTTATGAAGAAAACTGCTGTTTATCACCTGGATTTGAAGTTGGTTTGGAGAAATATTTTGGAGAGCATAAATTCCTTATGCTTTTATAAACCAGTGACTATGGGCCAAAGGCAATGTAAGATATAGTGAACTCTTCTAGATGTTATTATATGTACACAGACCACATTATACAAGGAAAATTATCTGTATTACCTTGGAGTACAGTAAATACAATGATACATGAATATGGTAAACATTGGAATTGAATATGCCAATGTACCATAATATTACCATCTGATACCATCACTCTACCTGCTAAGACCACAGTGCTTTTTGTAAGGAATGGAAAGCGAGTGACAGAGGGAGAGAAAGAGAGTGAGAGGGAACACAAGACCAAACAGGTGTGACTCCAACTTTCTGCCTCACAGGAGAAAATGAAGCGCTGTCAAGGACACTGCACCTGTGCTATTGTCTGCAACAAATGGCTTTTAAGTGCAAATTTCTGTCAGGCTTAAAGGAGGGCTGTGGCCTTTGCACTTATATTCCCCATCTGAACTCATACAATCTGCATAATGGGGTGGGAATCAAAATGAGGCTCCACAATGATTCTTCAGTGCTATGAGAGAAACACACGACACATCGTCCTATCCTCAAACACTCACTGCCATGCATACTACATCTGTTTCCACATTCTTATTTCAGATGCATACAGTTAATGTTAAATATTTAATGTTCGCCAAAAAATTTACATTTTGTTCTTGCACATTATTTCATATTGTACATTATTCAAATCCAAATGACAAACTTTATTTCACCTTACTTTGCAAAATCTCCAAGCTGTTTGTCCGTTCATTGATGTTGGATGGTGATTTATACTGTCAGCATCTATTAAAAGGACAAGCAGCACCTTAGAAGTATCATAAAGTTTAGGGTGATCTAAAATTTTAATATAATACAAAAGCAATGTAATTTCTAGTGCAGTTAAGTAGAATTGCAATTAAACTGTGACAGTACATGCAGATGTCTATTTAAATTTAAAGCTACACTATTTTTGGCCATATAGCAATACACAGGAGAACACATTAGCAGAGATATTATAATGATGGTAAAACTGTGTGGAAGAAATCGCAAGACACAACATGGCAGCTGTGGGAAAGGAAGTCCCGCCTTTTAATTTAAAGAACCAATTGTTGTCAGTTTTCACAGTTTTGAATAGCACATTACCATACTAATCGCACTACTTCAGCAGTATGTCAGTTTCTGTATGCATGGAATCCCCAGATAACACAGAAATGTGCACTACTGTATCGCACAATGCAACTCTATCTCACAATGCATTGTGCTCGACTTTCACTTCAGTGAAAACTCATGGCATAGGTTGCTGCCATGGTTTGTGCATTACAATTGTTCAAAAGTTTGGGGTCAGTAAGATTTGTTTAAATGATTTTGAAAGGAGTCTGCATTTATATGATCAAAAAAATACAGTAATATTTTGAAATGTTATTACAATTCAAAATAACTGACTTCTATTTTAATACGTTTTAAAATGTAATTTATTCCTGTGAAGACAATGCTGAATTTTCAGTAGTCATTACTCCTGTCTTCAGTGTCTCATAATCCTTCAGAAATCATTCTAATATGCTGATTTGGTGTTCAAGAAACATTTATTATTTTTATCAATGTTGAAAACAGTTGTGCTGCTTAATATTTTTATGGAAGCTGAGATACAGTTCTTGTTGATGAATAGTTCGAAAGTTCTAAAGAACTGTATCAATTCAAACAATACATTTGTTGTTACATCATAAAAGGCTGTCTGTCTGTCTGTCACTTTTGATCAAATTAATGTGCCCTTCCTGCATGGTATTAATTTTTTAATTAGTTATATTAGTTCTTAAAATAGGATTAATATGTGGCCTGTAGTGCATGAGCTCCTACATGTGTGACTTCACATCTGGCTTGGGTCATTTTCCGATCCAGTTGTGATGTTGTGCCATTTGTGAGGCTAAATGCATCAGCTGACAGTTGACAACTACTGTACAAATGAACATATTACCTGAATAAACAAAGACTGCTATGTAAATAGCTGCTCACCACTGATATCAGATTCAGTTCATAGATTAATGGAAGTGCTGATGCAAACTCCTCTGGTGTAGCTTAGAAAGTTTCACAGAGAAAGGCGGTGAACAAACGTAGCTATCTCTGAAATTTTAATGAACGTGATGCCCCAGGATATTTGAAATAATAAGGTTACATCATTGAGGAGGGACATGAATGAAAGAGGTTCAACTAATGGCATGCTGTGTTCTCTCTCTAATGTGTTGCTAACTTGTTGCATCAGCTGTCACTGTGCAGGTTTGTTTGCAAAACTGTTTTTAAGCAGGATTTGTACCTTGTTGAAATTCTGCTGAATGAAATTATGCATGAGCTCATGTTGTTTGTTAGTAGTTCAGATAAAAAGCAGATTCAGTCTCAAAAACATGTTACGGTAGTCCAGTCCTTTTATGAATTAGAATTCATGTTGTTTTTGAGAACTGAAGTAGCTGAGTACTTATTAAAGTATTTTGTTTCCATGTGATCTGTATTATGCTAAGTTCTTGTAATGCTGAAACTTTTTGGTGTGTCTGAAGAGCAAGAATTTTTGAGCTTCATCCAGTTTAATACTTATTTAATAATGCAAAAAATAAAAAAGAAGCTATTCATAAGCAAATCAAAGGGCCTTAGAAGAGGTTTTTAATCAACACACACTTAACTTTATCTGGATCTTGTTGAATGCTGGTGTATCTATAAGAGTCTGAGTCTGTATTCACTGTATTGGGTGACTCAGTCCTAGTATGATGCTAATGGTTTTCCTGCAGCGGCCGCATCAACACCTATGTGCTGCAACCAGACTGCAACAATGACACGGTGCAGAGAGCATCACCTGAGCTCACTGTGAACTTTCTTCTTACATACCACCTATGAGTCATTCCTGCCGTTCCTGTGGCTTTCCATTGCAAGTGAAGCTTACATTGAGAACACCTCATAAATTCAGAGCTGGGGTATTCACTTTTTCTCATTGTGTTGAATCACTTGAGACGCCAGGTGGCTGCCAAAAATATCATACACATTATATAATGTACAGGTACATTTTCCCACCAAACAGTCCTCTTACATTTGAAGGAATTATAATTTGGTTAGATAAAAACTATATATTCATCTTTTTCTCCTTATAATTATATAATTCATATATTTTTTTCTAAAATTATTATTATTATAACTTTAAGTGTATTTATACTGTAAGCAGTTTGTTTTAGCTTGATGTTGTTTACATCTTGATTTTACATTTTTATTTATTATCATTTAGATCAGAGTGATATTTTAATATATTATTAATATTTTTTTTATTTAAATACTTTCATCCTGCACCCTCCTTGGAAGTGTCATACAGGGAATTCTAGGTATGTTCATTTCTAGGTATGGTAATATCAGTACTTTACTGTAAAATTACATTATATGTCCTGATTGATCTATGACAGTTTTTAAGGGGACATATACTGTTGACCAATTAACAGGTTTTTACCATAGCTTTTGTCCAGTCTTTTTACTATGAATGAACACAACGTTACACCACAGGCCACAGCTGAAATGGCAATCAATTCTCAGCTACCATTTATACTGAGAATAAACTCATAAAAATCCTAGAAGATACTGTCTAAGCAGTAGTTTCTCTGTAGCAACTGTCGCACTGCCTAAGACTGCATTTCTATATCAATTCAGCACTCGAGCATTAGTTAGGCTTATCTACTTGAACTTTCAAACACTATAAACATTTTCACACAAATACTTACAGTGGCAAGACAAATAACTACACAAACCCTGAAGTCTTGTTCTCAGCTAAAGTAGATTATGTGCGGCTGCTGTGTGGAGCGTGTCTTGGGATACTTTGGATGCAGAGTAATAAAACTCTTAGCGTGCCTGTGCCAAGTTGGGACATCTGCTCACCTTATCACAGATAAGTGGGGGTTTGTCCCAGCATCTGTTAGAATTAATCCATTTTGCAAACACAGTTATCCTAATCTCCTAAATATGCCCCTTGCACATCAACGATGTCTAAGTATTGCTCTTTTTTACATTGTTTTGTCCTGTTTCATGTTAGCCTAAGAGGCTGAGCATCACTGAAGACCTGAAGAGACCGAAAAAGTAAGCCATGTCCAAAATGGCTTAAGCGCACTGAGGCCTCTCAGCGTACCTACAATCTCCACATGCATATTCATGAGGCGCCCTCTTCCTTTTGTTGCCTGCCTAGTCAGCAGTCACAAAACACATGGTGAGGGTTGGCAGTGCCTTGCCTAGGTAGAGAGGGGCGGTGGATGGAGGCAATGGCAGGAACCGGGACCTGTGAGGGCTGACTGACGTTTCCATCTGTGGCGAAGGCTGGTAATTATCAGGAAGAGGAGCGCCCGCAGCAGCGCACCATCTGCTAAGGGGGAAACGGCTCAGTGAGGTATGATCGTGCTCCGCAGCGCCGCCGTGCCATTGCCTGATTCTGACATGAGGGCCTCACATCTGCTGCAGACGGGCCGCAGCCATGCCACACACACATATACATCCACGGTCTGCGTGCAAGCATCTGACGGGAGGGAGGAGAGCAGCCAAACGCCCTCTGTGACCCAAAGCTCCATCTCCTTTGTACCTCTCAACACTACCCTACCCAGCCTGTATGTGCCAAACACACTGAAGTTACCACACAGCTGTGAATCTCTAATCGCTAACGCTGTTAGCAAGTTCATTGGTAAAACTAAAGGTATACTTCAACCAAAAATCTAGACAGCTATCTAATCATGTTCACAATGCAGTTTCAGCTGTATGCAAACAAAGAACTTTACTTTTATACATTTGGCAAAGCTTTTACCCAAAACAACTCTCATTCTATTCAAGGTATATGTTATGAACCAAACCCATGACATTTGGTTTGCTAGTGTTAGGAAATCAAGTGAATACAACAAGGTCAGTTAACAGAATAAAAGCCAGTTCTTAACTTTTGAGACGTTCCTCACCAAAAACTACTGAATGGCTTTAGACCCTGTGTCAAAACAGTCTACTTTGCCACATGGGCTGCTGGGTAATAGTCCACTGTGAAGTCTGCACCAATACAGGTGTAATGGAGGCCAGCTAAGAATTGCTAGCAACTGATTGCTAATGCACGCTAGCGACTGATACAATGGGCTGCGGTCTTTAGCATCATTTGGAGAGTCTACTTCCCATGCTCGTTCGGCACTGGTTCGAATCCCACTCAGACCGGTGCGAGTAGAATCAGTCACATTGGTGCCGTGACCTGAATGGTAGTGAGGTTTAGGGGGTTAATGAAATGTAAGCCAGCTAGTGAGTGTTTTGCAGGTAAACCTCACAACCCTGGCCTCACGGGGGTGTGCTCTAGGCACTGACACTCAAGGTTGTAGTCATTAGAGTCCTTGTTAGCGCGATTAGTTGGTTCGAATCACACTCAGAGTGGTGCGACTAGGACTAGTCACATTGTTGCCATGACCTGGGTAGAAGTGGGGCTTATAGGGTTAATGTAATGGAAGCCAGCTCGTAAGTGTTTTGCAGGTAAACCTCACTACCCTGCGCTCACAGGGGGCACTAGCAACTAACGTTAGAGGCTGCAGTCATTAGTGACCTTGTTAGCAAGATTAGCTGGTTCAAATCCCACATGGAGTGGTGCAAGTAGGACCAGTTACACAGGCTCAGCCAAAGGGCAAATCGTGGCTGCAACAAGGGCACTTGTGAACACTCTAAAATGACAAATATGACACCCTGTGGCCTTCTGGACTTCACAAATGCACATAACCAAAGGTCATGAGTCAACTTGAGTCCACATGGAGCCATTTCTTCCTTAGAATTTTTTTTTTGGGCCTTTATGAAGCTTGACACTGCTATTCACTTCAGTTATGTGGAAAATAGCAATCTGGTCGTTCGTTTAGCTAACTCCTTTTCAAAAGAAGAAAGTGAAATGAGTTTTAACCCACATGAGGGTGAGTACATGATGACAGAATTTATATCTTGTACTTGTAGTGAACTATCCCTTTATAGTCTGATACCTGCAAGGAAATGATTATAGAAAAGCAGAAGATTAGAGGTAAATTTGATTTGTATGTGTGTCTTCCAGCAATACAATGCAGATGTAAGCAAGCGGCTCTATGTCTATTTCATCTGTGGAGCACAGCATTATGGGGCTCATGGATGCTGGTGATGGAGCTTTACAACGCTTCTCCACCTGGCAGGTGCAAACTCCCCACTTCTCTGTCTGATTCTGATCGCTGTCCCCACACTGCCTGCAGACACACTAACATCCCCATTAGCAATGAGCATGCTGTCCCGGCTTCCTCAGGGGGCCGCAAACCCATGATGAGGATCCATGATGTCCCAATGCTATTATCTATAAAGACAGCTGCATGTGTGCATAAAACCTAGCATTTTCTATGATTTTTTTTTTGTAACTTCCATAACAGTATGTAAATGTTTTCAGTGTTAAAATACAATTGATTTCAGAGAAACTGTAAGTTATTTGTACGTTCATTTCTGTTTTGGTACAATCAATACATTGCTTGTTTGATCACCCAAATGCAGCATCACTGTCGCAACCAATGGTGTAAATTTGGGGGAGGGGTTATCTGTTTGACGACCAATGGTAGACAGAGGGATTATTGTTGAATCCTATATCATAAAAATATCTTGACAATTGAATTTAATGACACTGTTGGCACATAAATTAGACGGCATGAAAAATGCATTTTATCATTACTTTAACCATATTGTACAACATTTCTATATATTTCCTGTAGGTTATGCATATCAAAGTTCAGCTTCATGTCACATAATTTTCAAATAATAATTTTCTTAATCTGTATTTTTGTTTCACTTTTCAGCAAAAATATCAGCAAGTCTTGTTTTAAATATGAAGCAAAATTTAAACCTAAAATTTAATTTATGTGTAAAAGCTGAAAAAAGATTTACCAGTAGGGTAAGAAAAATAAACTTCAAATATTTTATCATCTTATTAGATTCTCAAAAAAGAAAAAAAATTTTTTTGCAGTACACAAACAAATCAGAGAAATGTAAAAATACTACACCTAAATATGACACTGCATGTTTCTCTGAAAACATGATTCATGTCAAATGCACGGTACTTTTTAAAAGCATGTCTCTCTTTTTTCAGAAATCTTTTTAAAATCCAACTTTTTCTAAACTTACACCATCTCTGTTTTCTCTCTCTCAGGCTGCTACTTCCCTCCGAAATCTCTCAATATTGCAGGAGCTCTTTTCACCTTTGTGGGTCTGTGTTTTCATGCTGCACTTCTGGTCCCATCTGTGGCTGAATAAAAGAGGAGGAAATAACTTAACTCCCTATCACAGGAATTTGTCAGACTGTTTGGACAGATTGGTAGAATACAAAATGCAGTGGGGAGCTCTGATGTGGCAATAAAGCACTCCCCTTTGATCGTACTTTGCCTCCCCCCGCTGCCACGCACATGTGCACGTCAAAGTCAGACAGGAGAGACATACAGCGAGACAGGAAGCTAACCACCAAATTGACAGGATTTCTGTCCTGGTGCAGCTTTGAATTCGTTTCCCCTCGTTTTTGTCATTGTGAGAAAAGGCAAGTTTTGCTTCTGATCAATGTCTTTTTTTGTGCATATCTGTACTTCAAAGTGGAGAGAGAAAGAGACAAAACACGCTGTGTGGTGAGCAATAACATACTACAGTTGAAAAACTATTTCCGTGTGTAACATTATTTCATAATTAACGTCTAAATCATTTGCTTACGAGAAAAAATTTAAAATGTGACTTTTCTCTTTTTGTTGGAGTGGCTTTTTAGATGTTGCCAGCACTTAGGAGAAATTCACGGCAGCATCAACAGCGGCCATCTCCCCATTCAAAAGCATTAACTCTGTGCCATGTGTCTAACAAACAGAGGCCATTCTACAGCCCTTAATGACAAGGCAGGCGCTCCTCTTGCCTCACTCGCCTCCCTCTCCGCTGTTCAAATTGCTCTCCAAATGAAGTACAGCTGTGCCGACCAGGTGCTGCCATCCCTTTCAGAGAACAGGAAATTATCAAATCCCCAAATTCCTCAAACACAGCAAATGCCGGCTGCCTCTTCGTGTCTGTGGGCTCTTATTTGCGGCGGGTAACGCGCCTCATGTTGCCATGCGTTCACTATGCATAGATTACTACAGATCTTATTGTGAGTTCTTTTGGTTAAGATTAGGAAGTCTTCCCTTGGAAACCATAGAGCAACCTTTTTCGACATGCCATTGTTTCATTTTTCTTGTTTATCAATCTTGTTAATTAATATTTAGTTCATTATTTGCTCACGCTATTCCCTTTAATTTTTGTGGCTTGTGGTGATAACTGTGAGTGGGTTTCTACTTTAAATGATGTGATTTTGAGCATCACTGTCATTGTCTGCATGTTAAACGTTGATTATCTTTATTCATTATTACATTCTTTATTCTTCAGAGGTTCTCGTTTTAAAACACCGCTCATGGTAGCATCTCCATACTTACACATAGTATTATTTTGAGGGCCCAAAGCAGCAAAAAATGCAGACCAAAGTACAACACCGCATGATCAAATGGCTTCCCGTACAGCTTATAACTAGATAAAACTATATAAAACTAACAATATATATTTGTGTTATTGAGGAAATCTAAAACATCTAATATTAAACTTTGACTTTTAGTGCTTATGTGCCAATGATGACCTTAAGGTTGTGACCTCAGGGGTTTACAGACTAGGGTCAGGGGAGTTCTATGGGGCCACAAGGGGGTGCTAAGGAGTTCACTATCTATCTGTCTGTCTGTCTATCTATCTATCTATCTATCTATCTATCTATCTATCTCTCTATCTATCTATCTATCTATCTGTCTGTCTGTCTGTCTGTCTGCTATTTTGTTTGTTTAATGTACTTGCATAGTTTTATTCGCCTTGCTAACGAATGTGGTAAAAAACAGAGATTAAAATAAACACATTTATGTTTACATATACACAGGTGCATCTCAATAAATTTGAATGTCGTGGAAAAGTTCATTTATTTCAGTAATTCAACTCAAATTGTAAAACTCGTGCATTAAATAAATTCAATGCACACAGACTGAAGTAGTTTAAGTCTTTGGTTCTTTTAATTGTGAGATTTTGGCTCACATTTCACAAAAAAACACCAATTCACTATCTCAACAAAATAGAATACTTCACAAGACCAATAAAAAAAACATTTTTTGTTAGTGAATTGTTGGCTTCTGGAAAGTATGTTCATTTACTGTTTATGTACTCAATACTTGGTAGGGGCTTTTTTTGCTTTAATTACTGCCTCAATTCGGAGTGGCATAGAGGTGATCAGTTTGTGGCACTGCTAAGATGGTATGGAAGTCCAGGTTTCTTTGACAGCCTTCAGCTCATCTGCATTTTTTGGTATCTTTTTTCTCATTTCCTCTTGACAATAATCTATGGGGTTCAGGTCTGGTGAGTTTGTTGGCCGGTCAAGCACACCAACACCATGGTTATTTAACCAACTTTTGGTGCTTTTGGCTGTGTGGGCAGGTGCCAAATTCTGCTGGAAAATGGAATCAGCATCTTCAGAAAGCTGGTCAGCAGAAGGAGGCATGAGGTGCTCCAAAATTTCTTGGTAAATGGTTGCAGTGACTTTGGTTTTCAAAAAACAATGGACCAACACCAGCAGATGACATTGCACCACCAAATCATCACAGACTGTGGAAACTAAACACTGGACTTCAAGCAACTTGGGCTATGAGTTCTCCACCCTTCACCCGACTCTAGGACCTTGGTTTCCAAATGAAGTACAAAACTTGCTCTCATCTGAAAAGAAAACTTTGGACCACTGGTCAACAGTCCAGTCCTTCTTCTCCTTAGCCCAGGTAAGACAACTCTGACGTTGTCTGTGGTTCAGGAGTGGCTTAACAAGAGGAATATGACAACTGTAGCCAAATTCCTTGACCCATCTGTGTGGTGGCTCTTGATGCCTTGAAACCAGCCTCAGTCCATTCCTTGTGAAGTTCACTCAAATTCTTGAATCAATTTTGCTTGACAATCCTCATAAGGCTGCGGTTCTCTCGGTTGGTTGTGCATCTTTTTCTTCCACACTTTTTCCCTCCACTCAACTTTCTGTTAACATGCTTGGAGACAGCACTCTGTGAATAGCCAGCTTCTTTGGCAATGAATGTTGTGGCTTACCCTCCTTGTGAAGGGTGTCAATGATTGTCTTCTGGACAACTGTCAGATCTGCAGTCTTCCCCATTATTGTGTAGCCTTGTGAACCAAACTGATAGACCATTTTGAAGGCTCAGGAAATCTTTGTAGGTGTTTTGAGTTGATTAGTTGATTGGCATGTCGCCATATTCTAATTTGTTGAGATAGTGAATTGGTGGGTTTTTGTTAAATGTGAGCCAAAATCATCACAATTAAAAGAACCAAAGACTTAAACTACTTCAGTCTGTGTGCATTGAATTATTTAATACACGAGTTTCACAATAACAGTTGAATTACTGAAATAAATTACTTTTCACGAAATTCTAATTATGAGATGCACACCTGTATTGATTATATAATTATATATAATCTATATAATACATATACATATACAGCCTCTCAGCATAGCTTTCAATTTTTTTTTCTAGGTCTGTTAATTTGGTTTAGTACACTGTACAATATACAATATAAAATAAATTAATTTAATTTTGGAAACATTTATTTATTTCTTTATTGTTGGTTTGTTTGTTTGTTTGTTTGTCTTTATAATATCACACTTAATATTTTTCTCACATATTATAAATGGGTTTACATGAAAATATATAACTTCCTTTATATATCCACATATAAGCTATCATGTAAGCGTCCTTGGCATAAAAAAAATCTTAAAATCCCTGTTCTAAAACATAGTGTGTCAGATTGTACATTGATTGAATATGAAAAGAAAGTACTTTAGCAGTCAAATTTACACAGTAGCCAATGTGGCACTGAGAATTTCCATACACACTACAGTAGACTAACTATTATAAAGTGTATTTTGATTACTTCACTAAAAAACACATCTGCATATGTTACAGGCTTTTTTTGAATCCCATTATCTTATGTTTTACCAGTAGGACCATCTTTTTAAAATGTGTTCTGCACTTTTCACTACACTTGTGCTTGAAATATCGAGAGCAAACATCACTACCACTTTTCATCCATCTGATTTGTATTCTTAGCTGTTCCAAAGGTAGAAAAGTGCATGGCCTTGTGCGCAAGAGAAGTACAGCTGTCAGTGTCTCCATTAAAGTCCTTATTCATAGTACACAAAGCATTTCCACAGCCCGGCTTCATGTGTGTACCCCCAGCTGGTCTCCCACCCCAGGCAAATCCCATTCAGGCATTGCTCCAGCCAGATGTGCACCATACACCTGCTGGCATGTGCCTCTAGGTCATCACATGTTAAAAGTATACAGAGAGACCATCATATGCAATAGAAAAAATTTAAATCAACCATAACAATGAGGTTATTGAAGAAGTGAGTCAAGTGCAGAGATCTTTCAAGATTCTTTCAAGAAGTCTTCAAGATACTGGTCTGTGTAAAACAGTCAATGACATGAGGCTTTTTTTTTTGTCAGACTCTAGTAATTTATTTTTTAAATATGTATATATTAATGATGCAATTCATACATGCAATGGCGCAAATTATGAATATGTTTTTAATTTTTAAATGACAATTGTCAGGTGCACAAAACGGTCAGGATATCTAGTGAAAAATTTAAACAATAATTATTTTAATTTTAGAAGTATAATATTTTAATAAATTATATTATAATTTTAAAACTGCTTTTATATACAATATCTCACAGAAGTGAGTACACCCCTCACATTTTTGTAAATATTTTATTATATCATTTCATGTGACAACACTGAAGAAATGACACTTTGCTACAATGTAAAGTAGTGACTGTACAGCTTGTATAACAGTGTAAATTTGCTGTCCCCCTCAAAATAACTCAACACACAGCCATTAAGTAAACCGCTGGCCACAAAGTGAGTACACCCCTAAGTGAAAAAGTCCAAATTGGGCCCAATTAGCCATTTTCTCTCCCCGGTGTCATGTGATTCATTAGTGTTACAAAGTCTCAGGTGTGAATGGGGAGCAGGTTTGTTAAATTTGGTGTTATCGCTCTCACTCTCTCATACTGGTCACTGGAAGTTCAAAATGGCACCTCATGGCAAAGAACTCTCTGAGGATCTGAAAAAAAGAATTGTTGCTCTACATAAAGATGGCGTAGGCCAGGGGTTTTTAAAGTGTGGGGCGCGCCTCCCCAGGAGGGCGCCAGAGCATGTCAGGGGAGGCGCGGGGAAATTATAATAAATTAAAAATATAATTATTGAGTTAAATTATTATATGTATTTTTTATTATATTTAAATGTTTTTATTTAAACGATACTAAAAAAATAAGTCAAAAATATGAGAAACATTTTTCACCCAGAAGGCCGTAGCTATGAATTCGCTGCTGTTTGACAAGCCCGCCAAAATGTATATGCCTAATAATACAATGGAGCGGTTTCTGAGACCCACCGATTCAAAGCCTTCAACTTCAGGGCTTAAACCCAAAAGAAGACGATATGATGATCAGTATTTGAGTTTAGGATTTACGTGGACAGGACCAGCTGATGAACAACGACCTTTATGTGTGGTTTGTCAAGATATTTTGGCTAATAACAGCATGAGGCCCGCAAAACTTCGGCGACACCTTGAAACCAAGCAAGTTGAGGTAGCAGGAAAACCTCCAGAATTTTCCAGAGAAAACTTCAAACCTTTCAAGGTCAGAAAAAAATTGTGGAAGATTTTGTCAAATTAAATGGAAAGGCCACTGAAGCTTCATATCGCGTTGCATTGCGTATTGCCAAGGCAGGCAAAGCACATACCACTGGAGAGACGTTAATTATGCCAGCAGCAAAAGACCTGTGTTCCGTGATGCTAGGAGAGGCAGCGGCTTCTAAGATCGATTCTGTTCCACTCTCTGACAACACAATAAGTCGGCGCATCTCAGACATGGCACAGGATGTGAAGAAGCAAGTTTTAGACAGTGTCAGACAGCCCATTTTTTGCACTCCAGATCGACGAATCCACTGATGTGGCCAGCTGCACTCAGCTGTTAACATATGTGCGGTACGTGAAAAACATGGACATTCAAGAAGAGTTTCTATTTAGTAGTCCTTTGCCCACCCACACAACATGTGAACACATTTTCAACAAATTGAACGAATTTGTGAGATAGAATGATATAGACTGGGAACGCTGCTGTGGCATATGCAGTGATGGGGCAAAATCAAGGACGGGTCGCCACAGTGGTCTCATATCGAGGGTTAAAGAGGTAGCTCCGAGAGCCATGTGGACCCACTGCACAATCCATAGACAAGCCTTAGCTTCCAAGAAGATGCCAAATGATCTTCGGAGTGTCCTCGACGAAGCTGTGAAAATTGTCAACCTGATAAAAGCACGACCTCTAAATGCTCGTCTTTTCCACATTTTATGCGATGAATTGGGAGCGCATTACAAACAGCTGCTTCTGCATACCAAAGTCTGCTGGCTGTCTCGGGGCAGAGTTCTATCATGACTTTTTGATTTGCGTGAGGAAGTACTACTTTTTCTGTCAAATGTTCAATCCCCACTGGCGCAGCACATGAGTGATTCGAGCTGGGTCGCAAGGTTAGCTTATTTGTCGGACATATTTGAACGCCTCAACACGCTTAATACATCATTGCAGGGCAGAGACTGCGATGTGTTTTCAGCATTTGAGCAAGTGTCCTCGTTCCGGAGTAAGCTGGATCTATGGGCCACTCGTGTGGAGAAAGTATGCGTGGACATGTTTCCTACGCTGGCTGACTTCATGCAAGAGGCAGGGCCGACAGTGGTTCCTATTCAGCCTTTGGCCGCTGAACATCTAAGGGGTCTGTGTCAGCAATTCACACACTATTTTTCCAACGAGACAATCCAGGACGAGTGGATTCACAATCCATTCAAGTTCAAGCCAGCAGAAAGTGACGCACTGTCTATACAAGACGAAGAGGCTTTGATTGATCTGACTAGTAATCATGAACTGGAGCAAATTATTACACACTCTTCCATTGGACATTTCTGGCTCTCTGTTCAAAATGAATTTCCTGAACTCACACAAAGAGCACTGAGGAAACTTTTACCATTCGTTTCAACGTATTTGTGCGAATCAGGATTTTCTGCTATGACATTCATCAAGAACAAATATCGTTCACGTCTTCAAATGTAGGATGACCTTCGTCTGTTTCTGACGTCACTGCAACCACGAATTAGTGTTCTTTGCGCGGCGAGGAAACAAATGCATTCACCACTCTCTGTTACAGATCATCTGACTGTTTTGACTGGGATGGACAGCTCTTACCATTTTAAATTGCTAAAAAAATTATGTTCTTTTCATATCGAACCATCATTGTTTTTTTCATTATTCTTAGTTTTAAAAACGTTATATTAACTTGTTATTACTCTGAAAATAACTGCACTTTTCGTGTTAACACAAATAATGATAAAAGTGAGTTAACAGTCTGACATTGTTGTGTGTGTTTATCTTGGTGTTTGTGTGTGTGTGTGTGTGTTGGGGGGGGGGGCGCCATTGGGTAAGTTGTGTCAAAAGGGAGGCCCACTGTCTTAGACTTTGAAAACCCCTGGCGTAGGCTATAGGAAGATTGCCAAGACCCTTAAAATAGACGTATGAGTGCTGCCAACATTGCTGCAGAGGCTGAAGGGGTGGGGGGTCAGCCTGTCAGTATTCAGACCATACGCCACATACTGCATCAAATTGGACTGCATGGCTTTCGTCCCAGAAGGAAGCCTCTTCTAAAGATGATGCACAAGAAAGCCCGCAAACAGTTTGCTGAAGACAAGCAGACTAAGGACATGGATTACTGGAACCATGTCCTGTGGTCTGATGAGACCAAGATAAACTTATTTGGTCCAGATGATGTCAAGCATGTGTGGTGGCAACCAGGTGAGGAGTACAAAGACAAGTGTGTCTTGCCTACAGTCAAGCATGGTGGTGGGAGTGTCATGGTCTGGGGCTACATGAGTGCTGACGGCACTGGGGAGCTACAGTTCATTGAAGGAACCATGAATGCCAACATGTACTGTGATCAGGGTGCGAACTACAGGGGAGCTAGGTGGAGCTCGGCTCCCCTTAATAAGACATGGGCTCCCTTGAAAACGTGATTTGTGAAATTTTGGGGGGTCTCAAAAAATATTGACAATGTGTTATTTTGATGTGCAATTTCAGTTTTGTGTAATGTGATCATCGTGGATTATTATGTGTAAAATTGCAAAAATATAATTCATTCATGCATGACGGCGGTTTAAACCTAATTCACTTCAATAAAGATAACTATACATGCTATTCTTGTCATGAGCATCAAGGTGTGGGGGCGCTGCGGTGCAAATTCCACTCATGTTTAGTACATGTTAACTCAAAGATTCGTAGAAAAAATATAAACGCTGGACTCTGTGGTCGATTCTGTGTTAAGGTAAGGCATGTTATTCGCAATTATGTGTTGTGGCTGTGTTGTTATAGGTCTGCGTGACTCTCGATATGCCTGTTTCACCCCTGATTTACACTGCACACGTCTGCGGCGCATTACGGCTCAGATGTGGCCACTCTAGTCAATGCTTGTGTTTACACCAGACGCGCCGCAGCACGTTTCAAAAGCGTCCCAATAGCGGCTCTCCGCGCCGCTTCGCTAAATATATTTTTGATGGACGCCGCGTCCAAACCGCACAGCAAATTCAAAATAAAAGTAAAAAAATCATGTCAATTTCAAAATAAACTCCCTGTGCAGACTCCCGATCGTATTTCACATCACTATATACTTTGGCAGGAGGCCATAAATGGACGACGACGAGCGGTTCATCTCGAACTACAAAACACATGGTGTTAATCTTATATGAATTCACAAATCGTTTTTAACAAGGACAAGAGCAACCAAACAACATATGAACGGCAAAAACACGTAGTCTAGTAAATCATATCGCTGCGCTTCTGATACGTTCTGGGTGAGGGGCACGCGTGGAGGAAGTAACAAAACATCCTCGGAGCCGTAAACGCGCTGCAGACGTGTGTAGTGTAAATAAGGGGTGACGCCTGTTTCACACATACTGTCTGCAGTGCGTGTGCGTTGCGTTTTTTTTACGCACCCATGTTAACGGATTAGAGCTTTCACACTGCACGCGGTTGCGGTCCGTCAGTGCGTTCCAGGTGCGGCGCGTCTGCAGCGGTGCAGCGATCGTTTACGCGCAGAGTCTATTTTTGCTGTGCTGCACGCGCTGAATTAAAGTGACAGTGCATTATTCGCGGTAAAAATTAACATGAGTTGACATGGAAATTTTGTAATTACACCATAAATGCATTTTATTAAAGTCTACTGTGTTTCACAGGCTTTTTGGCTAGGTTTAAAACAAATAAAAGTGCACTTTTAGATATACAAGGCAACATATGCACTTGTGTCTTGTGGAGGTAGAAAAACAAAGTTATTTAAGACCCGCTGCTGGACTGTTTGTAATAAAGATTTAAATGTAAAAGGCACGAGAGCCGACTGTTTCTGTCAGTGGTAAGTTTTAATTTAAAATATTTGTGATAACCTAACACAAGAAAGCTATATGCTGTATTCAAATGTGTTTCCACTTGCTTGAGCAACTTAATATACACAACAAAAGCCAAATGCATTTAATACGCTGTTTATATTAATTGAGTTTAAACGTGAATATGTATAAAAGATTGTATTACTGTTCTGTGATAAAAGAGGATCACAATGCTGAAAAAACACTTTCGGTATAGGCTAACTACGTTTGGATTTGAAATCAAAATAATGAATAAATGTTGTGTTTGTGGTAAACAGCCGCGGATCAGGAGCGGACTGCAAACGCGTCCTGTGTGAAAGCACAATGAGTCCGTGCTGCTTCTGCACCGCATACGTAACGCACTTGGACCGCATACGCACTGCAGACGGAGTATGTGTGAAACAGGCGTTTAGGCCTAATTGAATGGAGGAATTATGGTATTCTTCTGTAGCTTGACGACGAGTAACTTTAACCGTTGTGAACTCAAAGACAGCCTGATGCTTTTGTTTATAGACTATTTGTGGGTGGCTTTTTGTTGTTTCACCTATCGATTTGTGTCGATAAAGTATAATAGGGTACATCCTGTATAGTGATTTATCCTATATAATGCTTGCATAAAGCAAGTAGTGCATACACTTGTAGTTATGTATCTTTGTAAGTAATGTAAGCTCTTTGGAGGAATGCGCAAGCGCACGACCCGCCCCCCAGTTTAAAAAAAAAAAAGTGGGCTCCAGTATAGTTTTCGGAACATGACTGTGACAATTATGAAGCAGAGCATGATCAATCCCTGCGGAGACGTTGTTCTTCTTAGGCAGCAGGGCAGTATCAACATGAGAACTAACGACACCCAAACACACCTGAGTAAAGGATGGATGGCCAAGTAGTATCAGCCCTATTGAGCATATGTGGGGCATCCTCAAACGAAAGGTGGAGGAGCGCAAGGTCTCTAACATCCACCAGCTCCGTGATGTCGTCATGGAGGAGTGGAAGAGGACTCCAGTGGCAACCTGTGAAGCTCTGGTGAACGCCATGCCCAAGAGGGTTAAGGCAGTGCTGGAAAATAATGGGGGCCACACAAAATATTGACACTTTGGCATTTGACATTTTCATTTAGGGATGTACTCACTTTTGTGGCCAGCGGTTTAGACATTAATGGCTGTGTGTTTAATTATTTTGAGGGGACAGCATATTTACACTGTTATACAAGCTGTACACTCACTACTTTTACATTGTAGCAAAGTGTCATTTATTCAGTGCTGTCACATGAAAAGATATAATAAAATATTTACAAAAATGTGAGGGGTGTACTCACTTCTGTGAGATACTGTGTATATATTACAGGGCCTAAAAAACTTTGCCCACTGCCACTGGCCGGTGACATGATAAAATACCGGCCAAATTTTGTTTTACGGCCATGAACTCTTTTTGCAAAAAAAAAGGCAGTATTACTACTACCAATGACTAAAATCCCGCGTAATCTACGCCCTGTGTGGGTACAGTATATATATCATATATATATATATATATATATATAATATAAGCAAGTCGTGGTGTGACCAATGCAAAAACAGCTGAAATAATATATATGAATAATGCAGTTTCATACATATAATGCAAATACACCTCTTCTATGTTTTTTGTGTAGATTAAAAATTTAATTTAAATGGTGTGTGACATAGCTGTCCTGACATTGTAGTGAAGAAAAAAAAAGCTCATTAAAATAATGGACTCTGAGGGGAAAGGAAAGAAAAAAGAGAGATTAAAGATTGTTTTGGCATTAATAAAATATTCTTATTTATTAGGGAACATTATTAATATTTAATATTTTTATCCGTTATTAAATTTATAATTTTGATACTGCATATTAATATTTGAAAAATAAATGTCTGACAAGTAATGTGATGTGACCAGTATGCTGAAATAAGCATAAAAAAGGAAATTATATCGGACTTGACCCCTGAAGACACTCAAGGTGTTTCAAGGTCACTGAGTCTAACAAATATCATTTTAACCTTTTTATGACATACCAAGTTTGAAAAAAATAAAAAAATAAACAAATACTTTTTTGGAAAATGAATGTAAAATTTTTAATGCTTTTAATAATTAAGAGGCATACATTCAAATATAACTATACAGGTTTTTAAAAACAATATGAAACCTACAGAGTACATTTCTACATGTGTTTTGTGCAGTATATATATATATATCCTTGTTTACCATGGACAGTGTCTTATCTCTCACCCGAAAGCATATCTTGCATTTCCTCCACACTAAGCACTGAGATTGTGCACATGTTTTCTCCTCATGTTTTCTTCTTTGGCATTTATATACCTCTCTGGCACTCATGCCAGGGTCAGGCAGTCCAGGTGGATGCCCGACTGATCAAGCCTTTTAACAGCCAGGCTTACTGGGATAACAAGATGCGCCCATGCTGGCTTTTATGTCCCCTTGTGCAGTTGAGGACAACCTGAATTGGAGATGAGCAAACCCCTGCTGAAACCAGATAACCTCAGATGGGCAGTCTCATTCGAAGACTTGGCCTACGCTGTGCCTCTGAAAAAGAACACAAACTCTTTGAAATGCAGCGCTCCATAAAGAATTGAGAAGTAGGAGAAGAATCAAAGGATTGCGATTGGAAAGCATAGAGCGAAAGTGATTCCTGAATTAAAGATGAGGAGGAAATGTGTCAGGTTCTAAATGCCAGATGAGAAAGAGGAAATCAATATGATTTCACACAAACAGAGACCATAATTCCTCTGGATGTAATATTAGATTTATGAGCGAGAGTGTATGATGCACGTAGAATCTGATATGGAGAATCTCGCATTCAAATTCGTTCAGCTGGTACACGAGTAATCAAACTTTCAGAAATGCATCTTGCTTATCGGAAGTCTGTCTCTCTTCTCTTTCATCCCAGCCAGAAGAGGACAGACAATGGCAGCAGTCCTTGTGAGATAAATAAAGGGGGGGAATATTGTAATGTGGTGCCGACAAAGCGTTCTGGTGATGGTGGCAGCTGATGGCTATTATGTCCAGGTGGCCAGGGTTGCGCCAGGGCTCACAAAAAGCCTCCCAGCTGCTGGGATTCTTCGCATGTCAATTAGGGGAAAAGGGAATGTGTGTTTGCAGGTTTCACAAGGACGCACGGCACTCCATGTGTCACATTTGGCAAAAATGCACAAAATCGCCATTGTCCCCTCACTATAGAAGTAACTTAGGTGCAGCTTTCATAAGCAGGAGTCAGTTATTGGTTGGTCATGCTGAGAAGATGTGCTGCAGCTCTCTCGCTCCATCTTTGGTTTCTTTGTAGGGTGGAATTGAAAAAAAACAACCTACAAAAACAAAAAGTCCAATTCAGTTGCCAGACCTGGTGGAAGTTGAGAATGGCTAACGTCACTACAACACTTTTAAGTTCATCAAGGTCCTTATGAGCATGTGTCAGTTTCTATGTCATACCAAAACACTTGAATTTACATGTACATTGCTGAGTTGGACAATTCAATCATAACTGGCCCTTCACTAAGCACCGCACTCCAAATTTCCGTGAATAGCGTTGTAAAAATTGGAGAGTATTCTTAATGGGGCTTAAATTAAACGTGACATTGCAAAGAATTTTATTTTGACCCACTGTTATTCTTTAACAAAATAATTATATGCAGAAACGTGATTAAAAAACTACAGACTGTAAATCAGTCAAACGAAAAGTGAGAAGCCTCATTTTAAAGCAATTATTCGTGTTAATCATGTAAAATAGCTGTTCCTAGCATTTCTACAACACCTAATTCATTACATAAATTAAAATGTTTTGCATAATTTCTATAAAATTTAGCTTACAAAATACAAATCCTCCACGGAATTACATTAGAAAAGAGCAAAAGGTATTGAGATGAGAAAATGGTGAAACGGCAACAGTTGTTAAAGTAGGATTAGTCTTGAATGTGTTTAAGGCTGAGCTTAGTGAAGGTTCAATTAGGCTACTGTTCTAAAGATGACCGATATTACCTTTGATGATAAAGAAAAGAGGTCAATCCAGTGTTACTTACAGAATTCTGTTCATGATGCAGCAATGGAACAGTATTCATTTGTCCAATTCAAATGAATCAATTGTGTCTTTGAGCGATTCACGTAGTGATCTAAGATACAAGATATGAGATACAAAATTGCAATTGTAACAAAATTACAATTGTGATATATAAAGTTGTGGTTATGAGAAAACAAAGTCTAAATTGGCCACAATTATGAGAAACAAAGTCGCAATTGACCTTTCAACAGATGACTGACAGCCCAAATAGCCAATCAAATCGCTGTGCTGAGAAGCCTTGTTACTGTCAGTCAAGCTTTAAAGCTTACTGAACATTTGGGCACATAGAAACCTCCTTTTGTTTGACAAATTCCTTTAAGACTTGTTGGTCTTTATGACACTGACCTTCATTTATTATAAACTTCCTTGACTTTTTCTTTATTAAATAAAAATAATAAATGTTCTCACAGATAGGCGCTAACAAACCTGGCTGTACAAACTTTGGGAAACCAAGCCATGAACTAAGTTTAATGTGAAAGAATGTGAGTGTTTGTGAACCAATCTCCTCTGAACACACTGCGTTTGTTAATGTATGCGGATCAAATTTAATGTCATTCTTTATTGCACTGTAGATGTAAGCACAGGAAATGGTGGGAAAATTGCACTGAATCCTGGTTGCATTCTTACAGCATCGTTTCCCAAAATACCATACAAGGCAAGTTCTTATTCATCCTTGGATATCTGGTAAAGGTCGAAGTATGCATGGATGTTAGCCATTACCCTGCTATGCCTGCCATTTTAATAGCATGTGCTGGGGTCAGAGGGCAGTAAGCGGGATTCAGTTTTCATTCCCCGTATCGCACAGCCGGGTCTGTCCGTGTCTGTACACGAGCTGCTCTTCGCATTCAGCCATGACAGGCCTGGTGTAATTGGCTCAGGGAGGTGAATCCATAATTGTGTGAGTGGCACGTTCCTCGCTACATTTTGACATCAAAGGTGAGGGAGAGGGTGCGTGTCACAAGTTGCCATAAGGAGTAACCTTGTTAGAGGCCACAGCCACACTGGCGAGGTGTTTCTATTTTTGCCTTCAAATTGCGTAGCACTATAAAACAAGAATATTTTGAGGACTTCTGGCTGCATCTGTTAAATTTGTTGTATGAAAACACAAGCTGTTGACACAGGCATCGAGCGGGTAGTTTCGCATATAGTAAAGCCCACACAGAGAGTGTATAGTTCCATATGGCGAAGCTGGACTTGTCTTTCTCCTGGCCGAGACATTTGAAAAGAAACGCCTCATTCTTCGGAAATTCAGTCTCCACTGCAACACACAGATGGTTATTATGGACCTCCACATAAATTGATTATGTTGGAAATTAACTGTTGCTGTCAAAGGCAGCCGCCAAACCTGTCCCAGTGTGTCCCTCTGCCCGCTGATGCATAGGATCCAGCTGATGAACCAGATGTTGCATCAAGCTCTTCATTTTAAGGTCAATGCAGACGTGCTATGGCGGTCCTTACTCCTCATCTTGCTTTGTTTGGTAGGCTTGTTAGCCTTGTGTATTTGTCAGAGGCGGGTAACGTTTCAATGCAAAAGTGTCAAGATTGAAGAGCCATCTGATGTCTATTCTAGCAGATGTGAAACTATGGTGCATATTAGAGTATGCAAACACAACATCCTATCACTGTCTGTCATTAATTGCTCTTGATATCATAGAAACAGTTGTCATGCCTACACATTTGAAATGCACTTATGCCATATGAAATCCAGAGCAAATAGTCAGAAGATTTTTTAATAGGGTCATGAAATGCATTTGTAAAATTATTTTAGAATTTTTCCCGAGGTGCGCTTATAATCCTGGTATGGTGTTGTCATCAAAAACAGTCATAATTTAGATATAAATGGTCATTTTCAACCCTGAATTTAGTCCTCTGATTTGCTGTGAGACATCAATGTAAATGCACAATACTATGATTGGCTACTACTACTATGATCATCTTTGCATATGAAATGAGCATAACATGCTGAACTCTCTAGAAAACCTTTACTGCATTTTTACTATAACAGTCGACAAGATTAACTAATTTGTGTTAATAATAGCATTATATTTAGATCTACTCCCGTAGCATCACATGGTTGCAGCGCTGCACTGTAGCCAAGCACAGTCATGTCAACAGAGCACAAGATGTAACACAATTTCTGCAATCTCACGAATACTTTCATCATAACTAATCGTGACGTCAGTTGATTTTGAGCTTTGAAACTTGCAGTATGTTGGGAATGGTCCGCAAGTCGGGACTCGGACTCAGGACACCCAAAGCACAACAGTGCTATATGTCAGCACGCTGCCCACAAAGCTATTGGCACCAACTACACTTGCAGTATGTTTTTATTGTAGAGTAACCTCCTTTATGTGTCATCAAGAACATTATGATTCTCAATTTCATGACCTCTTTTAAGTTGGGTTAGCATGCTGTTTTGATACTGGTCTAGCTTGTCAACCAGCTAGCTATAGCCTATATTTACCAGCAAACAATTCTGGTCAATCAGCATAATCTTAGTGCTAAAATTACATGACCAAGTATCTCTTGCTAATTAAGCTACTCAAGAAATTGGCTGAGGACATTAGCATACTAGCGTCTCATGCTAGGAAACAGCATCCAGCACATCCTAATGATTAGCAGTGCTAGTCTTTTAACAGAAAGAAGGCAATATTTAGCCAATATTGACCACTCAAAGAAACAATAAGCAATGCTGATAGTGTCACAGTGTATGACTTATCAATGGCCTTCTTACATTAAAGTCCCAAATATTCTTTGGTGTCTGCGTACTGTCCACATGACATAATTTTCATCATCAGGAGTGTCCATGTATCTCTGTGCAAGCCCGAGGTGAATTCTGAGATAGAACGAGCCCATTATGTGGTACTGCGTATGTGTCGAACTGATCTATCTGCACTCATACGCGGTTGAGTATACATTAAAAGTAGGGATGCACCGATACCACTTTTTCCAGTGCTCGCCCGATACCGATACTTTTATTTTTGGTATTGCCGATACCGCGTTCCATACCCAATATTTTATTGCATTGTACATTTTAAATATGGGTACAGAAACAAAAGGTTATGTATAATGTAGTTGGTTAACCTTCATTTATCAAACTAGATTACAGTCAAACCAAAATTTATTCAGACACCTTCAACATTTCCCACATTATCACAGTTTTTCGCTATAGTTGAGAAAATGGTAATAAAAATATGACAAGAACTCGGAAGTGAGGTGTGTTAAACTGTCAGAACAAATTCAGCTTGATAATGTTAGATAACTTTGATAGAAAGGTATGTAATAGATTACATACCAAAAATCAACCAAAAATTAGACATCTGTTAGTATGACAGTATTTACACAACTATCAATACTTAGTCGGGCTACCTTAATAGCCGTAAGGGACAGTCTGTAGTCTCCTGGGCTGCTTTGCATCCAGCTTCATGCAAACCCAAACTTCAGGTTTTTTCCCCAGACTCGGTCTGAATAGTTTTTGGTCCCAAATTTGTATAAATTTTACTTGTATGTGTTTTCACTGTATGAAGAATTTTTGGGTATAACACATCACAGTTTACTTTATTTTGCTATACTCACTTACATAAATGAACTGTAGTGTCCTGCACCCACTAGTAAAAAAATATCAAAAATTATATCTGGTCTCTGAATAATTTTTGGTTTGACTGTATATCCTTTGGTTATTTTCACACTTAATTATGCCCATTAAAATGTATTTTACAAGTTTTTGTTACTTTCACTGTTCATTTTTTGCTCTATGGTACATCATCTTTAATTTAATAGCATTAGAGCTGCTCCACTGCAGTGGCTTAGTACTGTAATCACGCACTTTACTGTAATAATGCAGGGAACCACTAATTATAAATCTCTTAACTGTGATATTTTCATAAATAGAATTTGCGTTTTTTTCATCTGAAACGTGCTGCGATTTATATTCCAAAGCCACTCATATAATGCAGAAACACTCAAGCAAGCAAAACACGCGCAACGCGTGCACGTATTTGTACTGATGCAGAATAGTACAGCCGAGCGCATTTCACACAAGCTGCTAGATTCACTTTCGCCA
Source organism: Sinocyclocheilus anophthalmus (assembly GCA_018155175.1). Classification (NCBI taxonomy): domain Eukaryota; kingdom Metazoa; phylum Chordata; class Actinopteri; order Cypriniformes; family Cyprinidae; genus Sinocyclocheilus; species Sinocyclocheilus anophthalmus. Next base: position 58,785 of record JADLZN010008059.1, read on the forward strand.
GAAAGTCGTGTATGCCTAAGGTTAAATATAAATGACGTTTATAGTGAATGCCCCAATAAATGGTCTTATTTTTATGATTTAGTTTTAATCCAAATGATGCGTGTGCTAAGTGAGTGAACATCAAAGATCACACAACAGAAGTGCGCGTGCTCTCTTTCTCTCTCTCTCTCTCTCTCTCCCTACCGTTAAGTAACTTGTGCATTGTTTTACTTACTTGTTTTTGACATATCCGACCGAACTACAAACTTTCCAGTGATGTCTGTGAGAAAGGTATATTCACTCGACAAGCTCGCGCATCTGCGCCGCCGCGCGCTCAATCCACTCAGCGTGCTTTGTTTATCAGCTCGCGCACACCAGCTATACAGGAGTTAATCCTGAATGTTTAACGTTATATTCATTGCATACATATACTTCGTAGTAGACATCCTTAACTCCATTCTGCTCTCTGTTGTTCTGTTGTCCATGTTTCTTTGTCTGAATATGGCGCTTATCACATGCTGTGTGGTATCGGCGGTTGGTATCGGGGCATTTTAACGAGTACGAGAACGAGTACAGGAGCTCAGTATAGGGCCCGATACCAGTATCGGTATCGGTGCATCCCTAATTAAAAGCTGTGCAGACATGATTGTGTGCGAGACAGAGCAAACCACGGAAAAAGAAGTACACCTGGGCCTTAAACTGAAACAGGAGAAAGCATTTTAACATCGAAAAAATTACACACAGCAGCTTTAAAATGCGAGATCTTTGCAGTTCACCCATCTATTCATAACTCCGTGGAGGAAAATACCTTTAAAACTCTTGAGTCTGTCATGAAAAGAAAATCTTTCTTGACAGTGTTTCTCTTCCTCACACCTAAAATATCACAGCAAAACAGCCATCTGCAGAACGCATTTCAGCCTTTTAGTGAGCATGCCTTTATCTCTGATTGGGCAGTGCAGGCTACACTTGCCACGTCTGGCAAAAGATGGAGTCCGGGCGCATGAATATGGATGCTGTCAGGTGTAAAAGAGTGGGGCTCTGTGATGCAGTGCTGTCTGTGACACATCCTCTGCTCAGCTCCCTGCTCCAATCACACCCCAGATGTACCAGGACTGCTGCTGCTGTCACTCAATCTGCGGCTCATGGTGTTTGCCAGGAGCAGGAACCTCGGTCCATACCGCCCAGCTCTGACAGAATAAGGCACAAAAGAGCCGTCCTCAGTTTGGGTTTCCAAGAGCTGCAGGGGTCCCCTTTTAAATGAATTAGTGGAGGATGTTGATAAAATTAAGCTTCAGTCAATATGAAAAAAGCATTCAGTGTTTGAGGATACAATATAAGTTATTGCTGTAGTTTGTGGATAGAAAATAACTAGGCAAAAATTCATTAGAATTATCTCAATAGCTTCGTATGTATGAATAATGTACATATGAATAAAGTATAGATTTTTATGTAAAAAAGTAAAGAAAATGGTAAGGTAGAAGGTAATTGCAACTTTATTTATCATAATTGCCCTTTTGTTTCTCATAATTGCAACTTTATAACTAATCTAATTTAAACCTATAATTATGACCTTATATCTGGCAAAGGGATTTTAAATCTCACAATATGATTGTATCCCGTAATTGCGACTTTATTTAATCACATTTCCAATTTTACATGACTTTGCTTCCTTGTTAACCATGCCATTGTATCTCATAATTGTAACTTTGTTTAATCACATTTGTGATTTTGTATCTCTCAACTGTGATTTTATATTCCACAATGTGACTTTGTTTCTTGTAATTACGACTTTATATCTCAAAATTGAGGTATTGTTTTTTTATAATCACAACTTTATATTTCACAATTGTGACTTTGACAAAGTTCTAGCAGTTGCAAAAAGCAAATTCACAAATCTAAGACATTAAGCCATCATGTGATATATAAAGTCACATTGTAAAATATAAAGTTCCAAGATGTAAAATCCCAATTGTGACAAAGTTTTTTTCAATTGGAAGAAAAAACAGTTGCAATATTATATCTCACAACTGCGATTTCATATCTCACACTGTGACTACATCTTGCAGCTGTGACTTTGTTGCTCATAACTGTGACTCTTCCAATGTGACTTTATTTCTTATTTTAAACTTGATTTCACAACATATTAATACATTTTTACGCTGAGGTAGACATGGACTTCAATACCAACAGTCACCAAGACATATATTAAATGTACACTTTTCTTATATTGCCAATCCATTAACATCCAAACGACCCTGCATTTCATATTTTAAACTTTATTTTATAAGGTTTACTTTGAGGTGGAAATGAGCTTTGATACCAAAGCCACCAAGACAAATAACCTATCAAAGTTACACTTTTATTTTCTTTTTACCGCTAACCCATTAACATTTGAACACCTCTGCTGTGACTCTTTTCATCAAATCCAATTTATGAACTCAAGTTCTTTCGTTTTTGCTTAGAGAGATCTCAAAAAATGCCCTTCATATTTGTGTGCAAGTAATAATAATTTAACTCCACATTCACCGTATCATGACCTTGATTATTTGTAGTCTTATGAAAGCAACTTCTCTGCTTGAAGTTGTTTTTTTCCCTCCTAACATCCCTGAAAACAATTCTGGAATAAGTTAAGCGTCTAATTTATGTCTTTCTCGAAAGCCATTTTAACACAGTTTACAGAAGTTGATCTCACCCATAATCCCTTTGGTTTCGGTTTTTTTTTTCTTTTTGTTTTCTTTTATTTCCAGATCCCCACATTGCTTTGTGAATCACCGCCGAGGATACGGACATCTATTTATTGTGTGCATAAAAAGATTAGAAAAAGAAGCTTTCTTTTCTTTTTTAATGCAATGTTAATGGGATGCGACACAAAATATGAAACATAAGTAGATGATGCTCTGCAAACCCAGATGGGGCCATTTAGCCTCTTTAAAATATATGAGAAATTAAACATGCTTGTAGGGGAAATAAATGTGCTTATCTCATTTTACAAAGCACTCCTGTAGAATATCTGTTAGTATCCAGACGAATGGAAACAGAAGTGAAACAATGTCGAGATTTTGGAGCAATGTGCACTCATTGTTGCCTGAGTTAGATTAAAAATGAGAGGGGGATGAGAACCGGGGAGGGGGAGAGGGGCGTGCGTATTTTTGCGTGATTCATGCCCTGCTGTAAAAGGCAAAACTCTCAATTCCAGTATATCAGAACCAAACACCTTGGCTGATAGACGCTGTGAGGTGGAAAATAGCGAAATGAAATTTTCTGTGCTTAAACGGCGAGAAAAGAGGAAAAAATAGAAGAGGGGATATTCTCCAATCGCTGCGCCACCATCCCTCTTTGTCCTGAGAGGCCTGTTTGCCATTCTGCACGATTAACAATATTATCTGTACCTGCCCGCGTCTGCCGGCAGGCTGCATGCCATTGTGTTCTCGTCAGGGGTGAGCGCCTCGGGCCTGGCATGACACTGATGCTGGCCCATCAGGTGCCACAGGGTTACTAGCTATGTCTCCCAGGGGTTGCACCTCCGCGCTCGCAGTTTCCCTATGTGCCTTGACCAGCCTCTCTATCGTGGAGAGGGGGTGTTAGACATACCTACTTCTCACCATGCAATAAAACAGGAGGAGTACAGAGGGAGCGAAACATCCATCCAGTCCCACACCGGGTCTCCAAAAAAGGTGTACGTGTATGTGTTTGGTCAGTAGTCCCAAAGGGTGTAGCATTTGTACAGTGTGTACAGAGCTCCATCTGGCTCTTCTGTCTGGAACAAGAAAGTGTGCAATAAGCCACTCCCAGTTTATTAAGCATTGGGTTTACTTTATAGATATTTCTGTTTTAGATAGTCTCAAATTTGGACGCCCGGCAATCCTTTCACGAACAGTCAGGTGCATATCACACACAAACAAATCACAAGATCCAATCTTTACTAGCTTGCTGTGCACTTTCTGGCAGTCAGGCAGGTTTATAAATATGCCACACAAAAAAAGCTGAGCCGTTAAAATCGGGAATGATTGGCGCTTTCGGAAAACACTGCTTTGAGATGCTTCAAAACCTTTTCGAATCATTTGTTTCGAACCATGATTTGGAGCGTGTATCAAACTAAAGTCACATGATTTCAGTAAACAAGGCTTCATTATGCCATAACTGTTTTTAAATATTTCTAAATGTCAATAGTTTGCTGCTACGGGTGACTCTGGTAAACCACATCCATTAGTATTTTTTATAAAGTTATTGCTGACAATGATAGTAAAAAAAAACAAGAGTATTTTTTGTACAGTAGTTATTTGGTCTGATTAACCAAGCTATCCATAAAATAAACATACAAGCCATACGATTTAATGAAATAACATATTATTCAACCGCCTATTTAACAGTAATAGATTATTTGTTAATTGCATTTAATAATAAGGTTGCACTTTCAATATAACATTTACAGTTGTTTTGTAAAAGGTGTTTTTATGCATGTTTGGGCTGATTTTGTTTTTGCATTTACACTGTTCTGACCATAAGCTTGTGTCGTTTCCAGCCCTTCAAAACAGTGAATCATTTAAAATCTTGAAAAGCTATGTTTCGCCCATCATGTGTAATCGTGCTTCGGTTGAGGAATTAACGTCTAGTTTCAAATTTCAACATCAAATTTCTTAACACTGAATCTTTAAAAGAGTTGCTTCATCCTTTTGAGCTTGGACACAGAAACAGTTTTTATGTTTTAAAGTTTAATGTAAAGTCTCGGTTTTCTAATGATATCATTATTATTGTTCCTGAGATATAACCTCCAAGTTGGCTGTCATAAACCATCGTTTCCCTCACAAATTCTAAAGATTCTCAGATAATCATTAGAAATTATTTGACTGAATTAGGAGATATAAGATATCAATTACAGGTACAGTACAAGTAATATACTAACTTTCAAAAGGGAGGTAATATTTTTTGGGCAGTTTTTGAAAGAAGTCTCTTATGCTCACCAAGGCTGCATTTAACTGATCAAAAATACAGCAAAAAACAGTAATATTGTTAATTATTATTACAATGTTATGTCTATGAAATTTGTTTTTATTAATTCACCTTCACTCTCATTTTATTAATTTCAGATTTACCAGTAATTAATTTCATATTCACCATTAAAAATTCACCATTCATATTCATGCATTAAAAAACTTCAGACCTTGTTTTAGTTGTAGTTGTTCTATTTACATGTTGGTCAGATGGTCTCTTTCTAAGTATGCAGTTCTTAGCTGTTTAGTGGACTAGACTTTATGCCAATGTTTTATTATCCATCCCTCCATGTAATCTAAAAAGAGGCTGGTATCTTCCCTTCATGTGCTGGGATTCCTTCATAAAGCCATGCTGCTGCTATTGTCAAGGCAGATACTGTTTTACTGCTTTCTTTTGGGTTAATTTTGACTTACTGCAGCTCCAGTGCAACACTGCAAGATAAAATATGTTGTTAAAACAAATCTCCAGCTCTCTCTTTCAAAGCCTGGGCAACACGGATCCCTCTAAAAGTACTTTGATCAATTAAAAAAAACAATACTTTTTCTCTATTTCTACCGTTCTTCTCTCTTTCTTTGCCCACTCTTCTATTCACATAGAATAATTGACTCAGCTGCAGTCTTTGTGATATAATAACCAGTTCACCTCACTGAGTAACATTTCAGAAGCTCAGTCCCAGCATAAAGCTAATTGTTCCTGAAAGAGAAAGTCGTGTGTGTGTGTGTGTAAGCAGTGATAAGAGTAGATGCGACACACTTTCACTGCAGGCGTGTGTGTGTGCTGAAAATGACATTTATCTTCACAGTGAGGCCTGGCCCTCCCTGTATGCCCATATAAAGGGAACCGTCTCCGAGCCACACTCAATTGTTTTCTTTTTATTATTACTTTTCAATAACTACAAGGTTTCTTTTTTGCTCCCCGCAGGCCCAGACTGGAATCCTGCTGAGCTCAGATAGGCAGTGTAATATTCACAAAACCTCCATTTTCTTTCTTCCCCATGAACAGTAAGTGTTATTTCACCAGACTTCTTTTCATTGTCTTTCTGAACTATATTTTGTTTTTTCAAACCACTCTTGATGGATATAAAGTTAAAAGGCTTTTATAAGTTCTTCATCCTTACACCATTGAAACACAACTACTGGAATCTATATATTGTGGCTACAGTCTTAAATAACCAGTAATATTTGTAACCATTTTTTTTTCAAGTGTTTAAAGGGTCTTTAAAGAATTGAACTGCTGACTATAAATGAAAGTGCAGATGCATACAGGTATGCATAAATAAACAGATAAAGTATCTGTATTTAGACAATAGCCTATAGTATATATGAAATTTATTCGATCTTTTCCACTCCAAAAAAAGTGATGCATTGGTAAATTTCATATTTCATTTCCTTTTTCTGTCAAGTTAACTCGAAAAACACGAAGCTTTTTTACCATTAATCAACAGTATGTCCTATAATTATATTATATTAATGTTACACTATATAAATTCCTATTACATATTAATATATCACATTGTATTTTTCCATCAGAAAAAAAATGTATGCATTGGTAAATTTCATATTTATTTCCCTTTTTGTCAATTACTGACAAAACGGAAGCTTTTTGACATTAATACAACAACATAAAAAGAGCAAATAATATACATTCAATCTGTAACTGATGCTATATACTAAATATATAACTAGCTTTTTTTGTTCTTTTGCAATTATTGATCATACTGTCAAAAATAAATCTGCTAAATGAGAATTTTCTGGCAAGTTTTATAGCTTTTCTTCATTAACAGTACCCAAAAATGAGTACAGACTAAACTGTAGTTAACGTTCACAATTCAAACTTAATTATGGTCCATGCCAATTGGCTTCTGAAATGATTTTTTTAATTGGCATGCCCCCAACTCAAAGAAAATCTTGAATTCGATAATTATGACATTGTGATGTTGTTCATGTTTGCTCATCTCGTACATACGATCCTTCCATCATTTTTGTGTCACAAGTTACATGAGTCCTTTATTGGGCATACATCCAAAAATTGGAATAATCTTCATTATCACAGAATAAGGTAACTAAGAGTACTGAATAAGATGTAGACTTCAATAACTTTGAGTGAGTCTTTTTTTGTAATCAGTCTTTTAATCTGACAAATAGAAAGGTATTTTTTGTTGTTTTATAACAAAAATATATATTATCGTTTTAACTTCTTTACTTTTCTTTTCCCAGTGTAATGAGTAGTCTTGCAGTTTATTAATGTTGCCTGAATTAAAGTATTTGTTTGAGCATATTTTATAATACTACAGTTGGCTCATCCAGGTCTTCTTTTTTGTTGATGGGCAATATCTCTGGACCACTTTGTCTCAGATATTGGAAGCTCTGTTCAAGCCTATAGGGATTTGGGAAGATGTCCCTCGAGGTGTCATGCTTCTGTTGATTTCCTGATTTTCTTTAATTTTTTCCTTTTATCGCTTGTCTATTGTATCACACAACAAAGCATGTCCAGTTGGAAGGGGCTGTAAGTGTTTTTTTGTTTGTTTTTTAATTCGGCAGTAGGTCTCTTTTGGCTCAATAATATGCACTTTTTACTGTTCTTAGTTATTTGAGACAGATTCTTCGCTCCATTTCTTTTGCCCTCTTGTCAAAGTCAGTCTTTGTATCTCAGATCCGTTTCAGTCTATGGATCTGACCTTGTGGGATGTTCCCAGTTTCAGAATGGATGAAGACAATTCCCTTTGGGAAAGAGTTTTAAATTCTCATCCCACATTCTGATTAGTTAGCTGTAAAGTAGGTCCTCATTGCCTGAAGGAAGATCTGATCTTGGAAGAGGAATGAATTGTTCTTCAATGTCCATTCTGTCATTTACACAATGAACTCTGCAGGGGGTGCGATTTATGGTCTCAAATCTAAAAGATAAGCAAACACATCATCATTCTGTATGAAAAATATAACTGAATATAATGCTTATTTTCAGTGGTTTTAATTTAATTTTGTCTATGTTGAAAATATTAGCTGCACAAATAGGTACAAAACCGCATTCTTCAGATGTTATAATGGGATTTGGGGGTTTTTAACTATGATGGTTATCATCAATGGCCATTATTTATGATGTATCATCTATTTCTAACATTTTATTTGTATCGGAATGGGCTGCATTTTGTGTTGCAGTTAAAGAAATGGAATAAAATAAATACTTTCTGTGTATTACAATAATTTACAAAATCTACAATAATAATAAAGAAATAATTTAGGCTAACCCCATTTACATTTATGCATGTACTGGATGCTTTTATCCAAGTGGCATTTACTGTATAAATTTATACATTTATGAATGTTTAATATTATTACATTTATTTGTTTAACGTATAAATGAATTTATTTAGTCAGTGTTTTGGTTTACTGTATGAAATGGCAATAAATGAATGGCTTCAGATGTGCAGACTACATAAAGAATTTGACATGCAGTAAAATATTTTAAAGGGGTCCTATTATGCTCCTTTACAAAGTCTTGATTTTGTTTTGGGGGTGTACTAGAACATGCTCTCATGCTTGGTGGTTCGAAAATCCTTTCTCCCCAGGCTGGCACAAACGGCTCGATTAGTTCCGGCTTTGATGAAGGTCCGCCTTCCGAAAAACAAAATGTGTTGTGATTGGTTAGCTATCCCAGTGCATTGTGATTGGCGAACAGCTTAGACGGTGTTTCAGTACTGCCACGCCACTTGCTCTGTCTTTCAACAAAAGCTTTTTGGGCGAATCCAGCACTGTACTCCCTCATGTTGTGGAAGCTGTCCTCAGTAAAATGCGCAGCACACAATAGCAAATTGGGGTTATAATGCTCAGGGACAAAGTTAAAAAAACAAATTGCAACCACTGTTTCCTGACATCATCGGCTTTCGGAAGCCCAAACAAAGACATTTGGGCACGGAGGTGAAAAAAACAGCATTTCAGGTGGTCGCAAACCAGACGAGAAGCGCAGCGTTTTTTCTTGCAATTAAACTGTCTCACAAATGTGGCTTTATATCTCATAATTGTGACTACATCTCACTATCGCTATATTCTTTCTCGTAACTGTGCCTATAACCTAAAATTGCAATTTTACAATTGTAACTTTGTACCTCACAATTATGACTTTATATCTTACAATTAAGACTATATTTAATAATTACAACTGTTTTTTGCATAACTGAAACTTGATATCTCACAATATTGATATCACAATTATCACAACTTTGTCACAAATGGCACTTTATAAATCATACTGCAACTATATTTACATTATGACCTACATTTATGCTAATTAACAACATTACTTAGCATAACTGTTTATAGTGATTGTTGTTTTTAATAAATGTAACTTTTTGTTAAACTTCCGTATCTTTAATTATATTGCTGTTGCAATTTAAAAAATATATATACTTTTTGCAGTTAATGCTGAAGAAGACTCAGTGGTGATATTCGATAATTTCATAGACGAATGAAATCGAATTATCATTTTTTTCTTATCGGATGGGCCTGTTATGATTGCTATGAGTAAAATAGCTTCACAAATTTTATATAGCATTGTATTATTTAACTTTCACAAGCTGGTTTATGCGGTTCTTGGCCTTTATCGACGTGGCAGTTTTTGACCATGGAGGTCTGGTGATGGTTCAGAGCAGAGATTTCCCCTCTGTTTTTCTCTCTTCTTTCTCCTTATCTTTCCACACGCCAGAGCTTTCAGGGGCTGCAGGAGTCTGCACGGCAGATGGGTGCCTTGCTTTTACATCTCACTTGAGGGATGGAAAAAACAGCGCAATCTGCGACCCACAATGCAGCATCAGCAGAGCCACGCAAACGAAACAGGGAATCGATGCAAGGGCACAGCACAGATTCTTAACAATCCCTTTGAATCCTCACTTCCCCTTGCCCAGCCCTTCAAAGTGTGCCCAATGTTTTATTTATCCGACGGAGGAAGGAAATAAAGAGCCCAGCACAACAGAGTACCCCTTCTGTTTCCTGAAAAAGTCGGCCGTTATCGAGAACGAGGGGAGGGACGGTGGGGATTCGCACATGTCTTTGAGAAAGAACTACAAATCCCAACAGGCTCTGTGGTGGAAACGGACCAGCTGTCCACGGTTTTGCAGATCAGATTCCGTTGTCTTGATTATGAAATCACAAAATAATGAGGAGTAAAGTGCAGGCATGAGTGTTTTCTCCTTTGTTCTTGCTTTTGACAGAAGTTATTTTTCTCTCGTTGCCTCCAAGCTGTGGTCTGCGGTTGCCAATGTTTGGTGCAGGACTACATTTGTTCCCGCAGACAGAAGAGAAGACTCGTGGCCTTGCCCTGTTTAAAGCTGTCATCCAACTCCCGCCTTGTGTTTTATTCAATTTTGACTGAGGCCCATACGCCTCCCATACCAACTGTCATCATCAAAATTGCAAAAGTCCAAAGCAATTAGACTTTTTGGAGACTCTCGGTTAACTTCTGTTGTGTTCTCGCATTATATTAGATAGATAGATGCACTACTTTATGAAAAAAAAAACTGAATGACTAAACTTCTTGCAAAGGCAGTTTTTAAGTATTGTTCTTACAAAGTTTCATAGATGAGACAATCGCAGTCTGTCTAGTCTGTATCTGGGCTGAATTTGCCAAAAGCATTGTAAGCCTAAGTAAATCGTAGAACCATTGGCACCAGTAGTCTCTACAAACTATTTAGGTTCATGATGCTTCTGGGAAACACTGCCCAAACTGGTACAATTTAATTTGGACTAAAGCAAAATAGCACAAATTATTGCTTCAGTCCGACTGAAGTCAAACTTTTAAAGTCAGTTTAAATCCACTTACTGATGCACTCATCTATGGATGCGCACAAGTACCAACCACGACTTCCTAAAAGCTTTCAGAGTTGACTTCTATAATGACTGGCTAATTTTCTAGTTTCTAGACAAATATAAACTTTTTACGACACAGCAAATGAGCAAATCACAGCAGGCACTGAAAGCAGGCAGCATTGTCAAAAAAGATTTAGATATGAACAAAAAAGCTGACAGTGTTAATATGGAACCAAAAAGAGGAGCGCAACCTGGCATTCACTCAAATTTTGCACCTGCACCTTAACAAATGGGGCTCTCCTGTGTGCCTCTCTGGCTTTCTCTGACTCCATCTCTCATTTCTATTCAGCAAAATCTCTCGTTCTGTCCTACACCCAGGCTCTGGGCGACATTTTTGTGGTGTTTCTTCTGCTCGGTGTACTGTGTGTATGCGTTAATTTGGGCCCATCCCTGAGGAAATGCAACAATGAGGTGGACCTGTTTGGGAACGCGATGCCAAGATTGGGGGATGACACAGCGAGGAGTTAGAGACACCTGGTCTGCCTGAAGGGCAAGCGGAAAACTTCTTCTCCCTTCCCCTCGCTCTGAGAAAACAGCTGCTGATCAGCATCTCGCAGCCATCTTACCATACTGGCTCAACCCAGGCCATCAATCAGCCAACACCTCCTGGGTGAAAGAGAGAGAGAGTGAGCAATGAGCAATACCTCATTTGTTTTGGCATAGGTGCTCGGTATACTTTCAAATGAGTCTCACATCAGTTTTGATTGGTCTCAGTTTATGACTGAAATTCAAGACCCCTTGAAAACATTTGATGAGCACAGTTGTCTCATGTTGACATGTTTCCCATCAAGTTTTGTCAGGACCTGATCAAATATATATATACACACACACACACACACTTTATATCAACTTTAGATCTCACAATTATGACTATGTTTAACAGTTATGACTTTACATCTCACTATTGCAATATTACTCCACGTATCTGCAGCTATACAATTGTGACAATTGTATAGCACTTGCATATCATTGCTCTCTTGGATAAAAGTGTCTGCTAAATGAATAAATGTAAATGTGACGTTAATTCAAGTAATTGTAACTTTGTACTTCACAATTATGACTTTATATCTTACAATTAAGACTATAATTCTCAACAATGTTACTATTTAATAATTGCGGCTGTTTTTCTAATAAATACAATCTCACAATTACAACTATTTCTCAGAAGTGCAACTCTGTCTCACAAATGCCAATTTAAATATCAGATACACCATGATCTACTGTTATGCTAATGAGCGACATTACATGGCATAACTGTTTGTGATTATCGTTTTTAATAAATTTTACCTATTTGTTGAATATCGGTGTCCTTTCATTTTATATATATATATATATATATATATATTTTTTTTTTTTTTTCAAGCAGTTTCATTCGATATTTTGTAATATTACTATTTATTTCAGTTAGCTGCCAAGTTTTTTCATCTAATATTAATAATTCGTTTTTTTTTCACATTTTTTCTTTCGTTCCTAGTTCAGCAATACTTTTAAACCTCAACGTTCAAATGTATATAGAGGTTAAGCATTTCAAATCACAGAATATCAAAAATAATGCCAAAGCGGATTATCAAAGAATGCATGCTGAATGGGCTAATATGGCCCATAACCCCAACTGCGACACTAAAGATAAATGGATCAATCAAATTATGAAATTTGAGATAATGAATTCAACATTCTAAGACTTACATGTAAATACAATAACATGTCACAAAAGTGAAGTTCATTCTTTTAGTGTGTAGTTAGGTATGCGAATTGGGATGCAGTCAAAGTCTCCAACTCCTAGTTATATTGCACCATTCAGCTTCTTTCCATCTGTTGCCTATGTGCTTTAGAACTTTCTGTTCTCATGCTATGTGCTAAAAGAAGGGAACCCTCTAACTCTGTCGTTCTTCTCCTCTGACGTGTTGAATAATGGAAAGTTGCAGGACGCTGCGTAGGCGAGCTGGTGACATACGGACCATATACGTAACTCCGTCACCAACCTTGGTCAAGCACAGATGAGTTGTGGAAAGAAGCAGCTGCGGGAGGAAGAAGGGACAAAGGCTCGAACCCGCTTGCCAATTTCATCATCTCTTATGGATTGCCTGAGAAGCGTTATCCACACGACCGGGCAGGTCCCTGAATCACATGCAATAGCAAATCCACACCGAGCGCACAGATATTGAAGATATGCTCTGAGCCTGCCTGGCTTTATGGAATTTAACATGTTACTACAGAATTAAAGGATTTAGATGGTTGAAATGTCTTGTATTGAAATACCCCTGCAATTTCAAATCAGATATAACACGGATTTACTGACTTACTGAGAGATTTATTGCCTGTTTGCTCAGAATGATAAGTAGAGGATAAATCTGATAAATGTATTATGCTCTGAGCCCTTTGAAAAGATACAAAGCAGAATTTATATGCTACACAATTTAGCATTGTACTTTTTTTTTTTTTTTTTACAAACACTTAATAAACGCTGTTTTTTTTATTCCCTTAGAAAACGTACTGTTAATTTCACAAAGTAATTAGTCATTGTAATTTTTATATACAATACCATATAGTCTATGATCAATAACAAATATGAGCATCCACGATTTAGAACAAAAACAAAACAATAAATAATAAAATAAACCAGCTTGCCAGTTCTTAGAAAGGTTCTGTTTTAACCTGGCGTCGAAATATTTATATAAATTATTATTTTAATACTCATCATTTTTTTTTAACAAATATATCAAGTTAACACTCTAAAATGTCCTCACGTAACAAGTTTAATAACATTTTGCTTGTGACACCTTGACAAAATGTGTGCACAAAAAAAAAAATACTAAGACTGTAATTACAAAAGTTATATATTGTTTTCGAGGGTACATCAAATATTCACTTTAAATATTATCATAAATATAGTTTTGGGGGAGTCACAAAGCATTTCATTTTACAACCTGAACCATGCCTTCTCAAAAAAAATTAAATTACAGACTTATTGATGTTGACCCCCATCTTGTGTATATATATAATTTTTTTTTTTTTTTTTTTTTTTTTACAATACATAATAAAACATCATGCCAAACTCTTTGTAAGGTTTTCGTTTTAGGAGTTTCACTCTTGTAATGAGGCTTTAAGTTGTACTATGATATTTTGACTTTAATCGTCAAAAATATCAAAATGAGTTTTAATTCAGAAATTAAAAACATGCTCGTAATTCAATTCAATGTATGAATTTACAATATACCATGCTGAATGAATACACTCGTACCCCAAGTTACTTAAAAATATCAGTTCAACTAGCAGAATCAGTTCAGCTATTATAAAACCAAAGTACATTTTCAAAAACATACCAGACCATTTTTTTAGTGTCAAGAATATTGCATCATTACATGAACAACTCTATATCTCTAAAGTAAAATCCCTCTTCATCAAGACAGATATATCCCTACAGTTCATTATCTACGCCGCTCAGACTTTCTCGTAAGAAGCAGAACTGAAGCAGTGTCGAGAGTTTCTATATCTTTTCTGAGGGACCACTTTGGCAGGCACCATCTCCACACAGCAGTCAATTGCCTTGTAAATTACAGGGCCGGGGTAATAAAAACTGATTTGTATATCACCAGGAGTGGAGAGTGTGTCTGTCTTGTAAATTTAATTAAACAGCAGGTGCAGAATCAGGTCATATGGCTTTGATGTGCCCCATGTGAGAATGACAACCAGACAAAGATTCTAATATGGGCAGCATTAACATATTTTTGCATGGGCGTTTGTACATTGGAAGAGCCATCATCTTGTAGTGCATCCAATCCCCCACCCAAAAAATCAAACAGGATTCAAATGAACAGTCACCTCTAATTTTAATAGATCTGCACCAAAATAAATGTTTAAGCTCTTCACAACAGCTTTAATGTTGCATAAATGCTCCTATTATGGCCAGCTCACCCTTACTGAGGCTCTTTAGCTGATACAAGGCAAATGATCAGCTCATCGAATACTTAAAACTAGGAAAAAAAACTCAAAACTTGCTATGGAACGCCGATTCCTCTCAAGCATGCAAAGCAGTGAAGCTAGAAATCATCCTCTTATTGGGCGATGTGACCTGTGACATCAGTCCCGCCTCTGTCCCCACAGGACCCCATTGATTTGATTTGACTTGCAAGAGGTGTCAGAGTCTGACCTGATGGCAACACCCATCTTGTGTTTTTACTTTCTACTTTCTTGCCTTTTTTCTAGAGGTGCTGGATAATTACCACCTAGGATGTTGCCATCTGTGCCGCCTTTTCACGGTCTGTTAACTTGCCTCTCAAAAACTTTTCTGGTGGCAGGGGCCACACATGTAAGAGAGTGCACATTCAAGCATCATTAAATCCTATGCTAAAGAGGATAGACTCTACTTATGGCTCAGAGCAGTATGTCACGCCGCCCCAAAATAGGCTGTTAGAAAGTCAAATCCCAAAAATGTAATAAATTCAATGTGTTTTTGAACATCGAGGTCATGTTAGCGCAATCCGGTCCAGATCCTGCTGGCACGCGCTGTCTTTCCAAAGTCAGTCTGACCTTATCCACCTTATGTCCAGTTAGGCACAAATGTGTGGAATAAATGCTGATATCTGAGAGCCGTGACTTTATTACTCTGTCTTTTAGAGCAGCGGAGATCAAGTCTAACCGGAGCGCTGACAATAGCAGCGTATTGTTGTGGTGGAAATCTGTTATTAACACGCTGTCGGGTATTTGTACTGACACATTCTTTGTGAAAGCCTCACTTAGGAAACCACGGTGTCAAGCTGAGCAAGTTTTTAATGAGAAATGCCAAGCAAAACACGGCTCGCTGCTGCAGGAGCGAGAAGGGGTACAGGTGCATGGCTGGAAGCGGTGGATGGCTCAGTAGCCAAGAGAGAACATATCTGTGTTCAGGATCTCCTCTGATTATTGCCACACATCATCAGAGAATTGAAGCACCATCAACACAGGTGCGCGGCTGAGGGTTATGGGAGCCCGGTTGACACACATTTCGCGAAAGGCTCGTGTTGTTTTATTGCTCGGGATGCTTGCTGTGCCACGCAAAAATCCAACAGCGGTACATTATTTGATATGAAGCAGTTCATCAAAGTTATGATACAAAAAAAGCAAATATTACACCAGAGAAATGTTGATTGCTTTAAAGAGAAACAGCCTTTCTGCTTCAAAGGAACCATTTAGATCAAGTGATGCTTTTAGTTGGGTTGAAGTAGTTGATAAAGCCAAACAACGACAATTAACCCTTTGCTAAGCTCCGCCGCCTCTGGTTACTGTTGTTAATGCAGATAGCTTTACAGAACATCCCATAGGAATGGGAAGTGGAGATTTTCATTAAACATCCCAGGTCCCAGATTTTTATAATTTTTTCCAGTAGTCCACTGTATGAAGAATTTTTGGGTATAATATGTCACAGTTTACTTTATTTTGCTATCCTCATTACATAAATGAACTATGGTGTCCTGCACCCACTAAACAAAATAAAAAATTATATCTGGTCTCTGAATCATTTTTGGATTCACTGTATATATATTATAGATATATATCTTCTATATAATATATAGTATATATTATATGCCTATATATTAATATAACGTGTTTTTATTCACTGGAGTTTTTACTACACATTACTATTATCTGTGAACACGTAAGTTACTATTTTGGTTTGCTAATTTTCACACAGAATTGCTATAAATTTTATATTAATTACAAAGTAACAGCAAATACCACAAAATGTTTTCTGTTTTTGATCATACATGAGCATTGGATAAGCATAAGAGGGGGATTTCCCCTTTAAGAACTTAAAATCGTAAATTTTTCAACGGCAGTGTCTGTTTTAATAGTAACCTATGTGTGTTTAATAAAAAGCCGCATGATTCTTACTAACGTTCTACAAATGTTCATTTTGATAAAATTGAGTTGAATCCCTTGAAATATATTTTTGGATATATATATTTAATTTATAATATCTTTAAAGTACTTTAAACATATTTTTGGATAATTCCCTAAAATTGTGTTCAAAACGATCACAAAAAGATTGGTCAGTGATGTTTGAAGGCGGGGCTTAGCAGAGGCTCAGTTCACAGTGTGAAGGCTGCGAGATAAAGATGAGCTCACACTGATTCTTTTTCTCCATAGAAAAGATCCGGCACTAGCATGTGCAATAAATTCCTCACCCACGCTTCTGTTCCAGGGTGTGTCCATTGATTTATAGGGATATAGCTGAAACATTTTTAACCCTACAAGTCCAATCGAAATGTCATGAGCGCAGCTGAAGAAAGCTCAAACTCAGGTGAAACACTCCAGGCATCAGCAGCGCATGAGGGCCGGGATCCTGGAAGCAGACCTTTGCTATTGACGGACGTGGCAGTTCCTCTTCATAATGAATATTATCTAGCTGCAGCTGTTGTAGATAACATACAAGAGCGCTTGATGTGTTGGCAGCTTTGTACAAACAAGTGAGTGAGAGCTACATTTGGAACGCAACATGAGCACAATGATTCAAACCTGGATTGTGGTTTAGTGCCGCTGAATCGGGCCAACAGCGTTAGCACCGGCAGCACGTTTGCTTGCGTAAGCTGAAGGCTGATGGGACAGGTCAGGGGAATGTGTTGTGTCATCTGTAGACCTGAATGCATCTACACTGCACTATAGACCTCAATCCATCATCAACCTCATCATCTTCTCCTAATTAACCTTACTCCCCTGTGGAGACAACCCAGCTGCAACATGCCCTCATCCAATCAGTCCAATCACAGACAAACCCACAGTCATCTATGCTTCACACAGGTATGAATGAAGGTGTCAAAGGCTCTGCTGATGTCTTGTTGGACTTATTGGTTGTGCTCATAAAAGTGGTTATGTGAAGCAGCCAAAGGTTTTGTTTGTACTACAGGGGGATCGTGAATCTACAAGGGTCGTTCTTACCCTCTGGTGCTCTTATTTTTAAGAATTTTTTATTTAAACAGAATGGCTAAACACTAAAACTTGGTAAAGGTTTTTGCCACTTGTTATGTATACACACTCACACACACACACACACACACACAATCATGGACATGATTCGAAAAGGTTAAATGATACTGAAAAAATAGTCCCACTTGTACTCCTTGCAGTCAAAAATGACCGCATTGTAAATGAATTTCATCTAGTGGAAACGTTTGGTACTGTGGCCAAAAAACATCTTACTGACAACTAATTTTTTAAGATATCAACCTCAAATTTGGAACATAACATAAAATTTTTGATTTTAGATAGTTTTGATTTTCTCACAGTTTTAGGGTAAAACAGGTTTTGGAAAATAAGATTTAGTAAAATTGGAAAGTATATTTTTTTGTTTATTTTTCTTCATAATAAAAAAAATGATATATATTTTTTATTCCAGCCATATCTGTCCAGTTTTCTTTAAAGGGGTCATATGATGTTGCTAAAAAGAACATTATTTTGTGTATTTGGTGTAATGAAATGTGTTTATGTGGTTTAAGGTTCAAAAATACATTATTTTCCACTTACTGTACATTATTTTTTCTCCTCTATTCCCCGCCTTTCTGAAACGCGTTGATTTTTACAAGCTCATCGGTCTGAAAAGCAAGGTGTGCTGTGATTGGCCACCTATCCAGTGCTTTGTGATTGGCCGAATACCTTAAGCGTGTGACGTAAATGTTACGCCCCTTTACCATACTTTGATGCCGTGTCCCGGTGTGACGAGACAAAAACATGAAACCCATTATAAACGAGGCATTCGTTGCATCCAGTGGGGACATAATTACAGATTATAATGATTTATACTGTCTTTTTACACGTTGCGTTGCATCGCGCCACGTAAACATAAAACCATGTCTGCATTTGTGATCAGAGAATTGACAAACAACAAGCGCTACTCTACAAAAACTCAGCTCAAAACTCACGTTTGAATCGTCAGTGGCAACTCCTTTAAATATAAAAAACATACTTACAGTGTGTGAGTCAGAACAGTCGGCATTTTAGTCTACTCTACCAGGATCAGGAAAACAGTCCTCCATAAAATGCTTCGGCAACATCTGAATAGTTGGTTGAACTGTTCTGGAACAGTGTTGTAAATATAACGTAACCACTGATTTCTAGTCGTGTCCTCTTTTGGAAGACCAAACAAAGTAGTTTCTTCTTTCACAACAAAACAGCGTCACACATAGCGGGCTTGAGTGGGCTAGAATGAGGAATGGCTGGCGGGCTTGAGAACGGCACGGCCCTCGGGGCTTGCTGCAACCACATGTGACGCCCCTTGCTGTACCTTCCGCCTTCGTCCACGTGAAAGCCGTCCGGCGTATCCCCAGCACGAAGTTTAATAGTATTCCTCAGCGACCATCACGGATCATCTCCAGGCAGACAGCGATATCCTCTCTTTTTGGAAGCCAAACGAATAGTTTCGCTTTCACACGACAACACGCGCCTCACAAACCTGCGCGGTGAAGCAGCAACAATCCTACAGCGAGAATAAAAGTTATGCCTTCTTCCTTTGCGTGAACATTTGGGCGGTGTTATTCAAATCTTCCCACATCGTGACGTAGACATGTTGGGGGGGTGTTAGAACGAGCCGTTTTAGGTAGGTGTGGTTGACTCTTAACTTTTATAAAGAATATCTCTTTGGATTTGAGACTTTAGTCTTTGCAATTTTACAGATCTTATGCACCAAGAGCTTTTATCACTTCAAAGAGAAAGGAAAAATTGACATCGCATCATATGACCCCTTTAATACCATGATACCGTTATTTCCATCTTTGCCGCTATTTAAAACTAAATTGAGGGAAGTAAATTTCTTAATTTGTGGTCACATTTTTTTTTAAACAAAGGCCAACTACAGAAATTAATACACTTTCCCAAATATTGTGTTTTTTGGTATTTAGTTAAGACAAATAGTTCTTTTAACTGCAGTCAAACACTCACATACATCTAATCATGAGATATCTGTTTATTACACAAAATTATAAATTGTTGTACAGATTAGGCTCTTGTGATAAACTTGACAGACATCCAACACAGAAAAAATATAAGGTAAAAGTGCTGAACTGAACTGTTTGCTCTGGCAACATGGTAAAATTGTAATGGTAATAATTATTATAAATAATAATATCAAATATAAGATATAAAAGATTAAATACAAATATATACTGAATTATACTAAATATTAATTTAAAGAATTGAAATAAAATAAGATTTAGTTTTTTTTCTTACAAATCATCTGACAGGGAAGAATAAAAACGTTCTTTGCCTATTCTGATTTTTTTGTGTGTGACACAGTATGATAGTCAAACACAAGGATGGCAAATTTGTTTCATATCAAGAGCTTAGTTAATCATTTTGTAGTCAAAACCCTTCTGAAACTGCTTGAAGCTTTATGACATGTCAAGAACATCTTTTTTCATCGGCAAGTGTATTAATTTGTTTAATGTAAATCTGCATCATTTCATATTATTTATTAACTAAAAGTTAGAGTTAGAGTTTTAGGTGAAGAGGCTCTAACAGGACAAATAGGTTAAGAATAGCACAGCCACCATATGGTTGCTGATACTTTGGTTCCCTCACTTGGAAAACTTGTGCATTGCAAACATTCCATAAACAGGGAATATTAATTTTGTGTCATATTTATTCTTTATGTTTTCCTAAGCCATCTCAAAGAAGATCATTCTTAAAAAAAGAAAGAAAAGTAGAATCAATATGAACCCTGAATCATGGCAACATGAGGCAGAATCCACATTAAAAATATGAGAATACATAAAACAATGTTTTATCATGAGTAGTGCGTAATCTTATAGAAGGGACAAAATCTGATGGCTAATTAATCTTAAAGGTAATGATGAAGGGATTATTTTTTCCAAGACGATAAGCAAATGGCTCTTAATTACAGGTGCTCTCTCTCTCTCTCTTTCTCTCACTTTACGCAGCCTTTGACGCAGCAGTGACAGAAATAACCCCTCATTAGCAGTTAATCATGTTAACCTGACTGAGTGTGCAGTGATAGTATAAATACACACCACAATTCAAAGTTTGGGGTTTATTTCAAGATATTGAAAGAAGTCTCCTGTGCTCACCAAGACTGCATTTATTTGATCAAAAATGTAGTAAAAATATTAATATTGTGAAATATTATTACAATTCAAAAGAACTTTTTGCCATTTTAAATATATTTTAGGATGTCATTTATTTCTGTGATGAAAAGCGGATCCTTTAGATAGGGCTGTCACGATTATGAAATTTGGCTGACGATTAATTGTCTAAAAAATAGTCACGGTTATTGCGATTAATTGTCTGTTTTTTATGCTTTCTTTTATATATTTTGATTATTTAGGGTTCGTAACTCTTATGATGTTATCTTTTAATCTGTTTGAGTTATTATTTTGCCGTGTAAGATTACACTTACAATTAAGATTACAGCCAATACCGATCCAGCACCAACGCAATTTTTTTCCACACCACTACAGAATATCAATACTGTGTTTGTGGAATTAATGGTCACTCTTTGTAAACGCAATCCACTAAATACTCACTTCCTCATTACAGAGCAAAACTACATTTGCATAAAAATATATAAGCTATTAAATTAAACTAGCTGACTGTATAATTTAGCAGCAAAAACAATATCTTGAAAAAAAAATCGTTGGTGCACATTATACAATTTAAACATGTTTATTCTGTTAACTATTTGCATTCTTACAAAATACGTTCATGAATAGAAGATGAGTTTCTGTAAACCTAAATTCTGTCCCTCACATTAAGATATGGAATGGCTTCAGCAAACTGGTGCTCTTCTGTTTCTTTTGGTGTATGATTCCCCCTTGTGTCGTATAAAAAGCACAATAATCAAAATTATATCAAATAATCGCGATTAGCCGGTTATTTAATTATCGCGACAGGCCTACCTTTAGAAATCACTCTAATATGCTGATTTGGTGCTTAGGAAATCAACGTTATCAACGTTGAAAACAGTTGCGCTGCTTAATATTTTTGTGGAAACCAGGAAACTTTTCACAATTCTTTAATGAATAGAAACAGCATTTATTTCAAATAGAAATCTTTTGTAACATTATTAATGCCACTTTTGATTAATTTAATGTATATGATAATGCTGAATAAAAGTATTATTTATTTACTTAAGTTACTGCCCCAAACTTTTAAACAGTGAAGTTAATATAACGATGATGTTACTTATAATAACTTCTCCCATGGTTTCTTACCTGAACTTCTTCAACCACATAACATAATACCACTTCCAGAGGAGAAATGCAGATGTGAGAGTTCAGAGTCCTGTGATGGCATAGTAAATTAGTCATTAGGCCAGATGAAAATATGAGTTAATATGAGACTTGCACCTAAAACCCAACTTATCAATTAGCAGTCCAGTTCAGTCCAACTGCGGATTCGTAATGTACTATGAACCCTATGTCTGATGAAAATATATAATCAAAGTGTAGACACATTTGACTGGCTTTATGTTTTTCGATATAAACAAAATACAATACAATACAAAATTCTAGATGAGATATTCAATTAAAATGATTAATTTTAAGATGCATCCAAAAGTTCTTTAAAGAAAAACATAAGCACACATATAAAGCAGCTGAAAATATACTACACACCTGTATGAAAACGAGTACACTAAATGAATGGCTACACTAAAAGAATCATAAAATACCTTTATCTCAGCGCTCTGAACAGTATCTGAGTGATTGGGTCTGCAGGCTCCAGGCTTCCTGCCATAAGTCTTCTCATGTGAACACAACACAGGCCGCTCTCATGGTCCAGTGTCTCATTTAGCCAGACAAACCTGTGCACACCTGCACCAATACAATGTACAGAGACATTAGGACTCCTGAGTGGACATTATTGCAAATGCATTAAACCAGCTGTATGTGTTCATCAACATAATGGCCTACAAATGCTCAGAGGATGCTCTGTAAAACTAACTGAGACATTCAGGCTGACCTGAGTTTTTCAAGTACATGTGGAATCTTCCACACGTGCAGCTGCTTGACGACCTCCACACAAAAACACAAGCAAAACGCTTAATAATGTTGCATACCGGAATGAAAGCGTGTGCAACTTTACCAAAGCGTTTTAGTTTGAGCCTACAGGCCAAACTGTGAATGTGATACAACCGCGCCATCTTTCTAAGGGAGACTGAATTACATTAGTGTTTTTTTTTTCATGCCCCATCACGACAGGTATCACCAGTTTTACTATTTAGAAAATAAAATAACATTCTGGATTTTAAAATATTTTAAATTTTTTCTATAATTGTGTGAATGAGATCCCAGAAACAATAAATAAGTGTTTCGATGAAAACTATAGCTACCATGGCAAACTGTTTCAAGCTTAGTAACTGCTTTATTTTAGTTGCGGCAATACCATAGTAACCATGGGTAAAAGCATGGGATATAATATCTATATAGATAATTTTTTAGAAGTCTATAATTAGCATAACAACAATAAAACAGATTTCACAATATATTATTTCATATTTACCCTGTTGAAACCATCTATCTGGTTAGGTATGTTTTTACACTGGATGCTGGTTTATGCTGGCCCTTTGCTGGTTTATGCTTGTCCTTTTGCTGTTTTATGCTGGTCTTTTTGCTGGTTTATGTTGGTCCTTTTTCTGGTTTATGCTGGTCATGTGCTGGCAAAGGACCAGCATAAATCAGCAAAAGGACCAGCATAAACCAGCAAAAGGACCATTTTAAACCAGCAAAGGACCAGCATAAACCAGCAAAGGACCCGCTTAAACCAGCATCCCAGCGTCAAAACATACCTAACCAGCATATGCTGTTTTTTTCAACAGGGACGTTTGGGATCAGTCTCTTATGCTAGGCTGCATTTATTAGATCAAATATACACTAAAAATATTGTACATTACCAATATTGTGAAACATTTTGTTTTAATATATTGCGGTTTTGAGATATTGAGCTTAAAAGTTTTTGCGTTCCATATACTTTGTAGATAGAACCTTTTTTTTTTTTTTTTTTTTATAAAACGTCCCCAAAATATCACAACTCAAAAGAAAAAGGAAGAAAAAAAACATTCTGATAAATGTAATACATCACTGAACTCGACATTTTGAACGGTAGTGTATTTGCTAAAATTCAATTAATTTAGTGACGGCAGTTAGATTCCATAACATATCTAACATCTTAGACAAAACAGGCAGCACAAAAAAAAAATAAAAATGAGACAAATATAGATGACAAATGCTTTAGGGGGAAAAAAATGCTCGCTTTTATTAGTTCTGCATCCACAACAGAGGGCTTTGATAAACAGAAGTAAACTGATCAAGAAAAGCCTTTTCACCACAAACTGCATCTTTCTTGAATGAGGCTGGAGACAGAAGGTCACTTAAAACAACCACACTGTTGAAATGGTATCTGTATTATTAAAACTCTCAAAGCCAAACTCTAGTGCTCATGGAAGGCATTCCTCCAACAACTCATCTGATAAGCAATCGTCTACGAATGTACGTTCCGCTTTCACTGCCTGCCACAATTCACCCATAATCTGCCTGGTATTATGGAAGCGGTGCTTTCCATCAATGGCTTTTCAGTCCTCGTGGCATGATAAACAATTCACTGTAACTCTCAAGTCTCCTGAATGATTATGACAATGCTGGTTTATTGTGTTTCTTCAAGCTAGTCATCAGTCTTGGCCTCCATCTCCTCTGCATCATCGTCTCCATCCACCTCTGCATTCTCTCTCTCCAGCCGCTCTAACTGCCGAGCCAGTTCTGTCTCATCTGTGTCCGTTACCACTTTTGGCTGCATCGATATTGAAACAAAGTCAAATGCTATTCAATACAACAAGACAAAAATGAAAAATGGGAAATTATGATCATTTCTCACCTCCATTTGAATGTTGAAGACGCCTCTCTTCTCTTCGATCTTCTCTTTAATGACAGCCATGGCCTGATTGAGCACAGAAAGGCCCTCTGTGCGCTCTAGTGTGGTTGTGGTCATAACATAGCGCGGAGGGGCAATCAAGTTGATCTGCAACAAAAGCAATGCAATATTGAGCAAATTTGGATCACTAGGAACACCTACTAGACTGTTTCATCTGTTTTAAGAAAACGTTTTTGGAACCAAAAAGTTTACATTTAATAATTCTAAAAAATATCATGTGGTGTAACAAGCAAAAAGTTCATACTTCCTCACATCTTAATGACATGCAAGCATACACATCTTGTTTTTTTTAAAAATGTTTTTAAATATATTTTCAAGATACAGTTCTTAATTCATAAATATTTCATTTTTATTTAATATGTATGTGCATATATATATATATTCACCTACATATTCAGAAAGCTGCCATAATTGTAATAAAACAGCTTGCCTAATATTTTATTCAGTATGATCTAAATAATTAAAACAATTTTTTTTTAATTAAATTTCTATTAGTTTTTGATTTTAAATTATATATTATAAAAAAAAAAAAAAAAAATTTTTTTTTTTTATTTTATTTTATTTTATTTTATATGTTTTTGGGGAGTTGCACCACATGACACTTTACAACTTGAACTAACCTTGCCTTTCAAAAAATTGTCAAATTATTTGATTTTTAAAGAGTCTTATTAACCTCGACCACATGACTGATAAACATTTTCCATTAATAGTAATAATATATTTTTAATTCAGAAATTAAAAAACATTCATCATAAACAAGGTGCACTTCCGAGTAAATTTATATAACCAGAGCAAAAAAGTTCTTACCTTGATTGGCATGCACTCCGTTGAACACTTCAGTCCAGCCCTCAAAGCATCTTTCACTGCATCGATGCCTTCATAGCCATAGCAGGCCACCTCAATGTCCGCTCTTATTTTAACAGCCTGCGGAGTGAGTCGTCTGTTGATGTTATCAATCAGAACAGCCCTTTCCTCCTCCGTCAAATCAAGACCATCTAAAATGGAAGTGTCTCTGCACAGAATGCAATTTACGCAATCGTGATATAAAAACATTTTAGTCATTTCATAGTCAATAAGTGATTGATGAATGCATACTTACGACACAGCCTGCTTAAAGGCGTCATAGGCGCCGTATCCAGGCCGCTTGTACTTCTCATCGTACACCCAGGCAGTTCGCTGGTACAGACTCTCTAGCTGCTCATCTTTGGTGTATTCTAGGACTTCTGCTACATGCCTCAAAATGCTGTAAACCTATAACAACACACAAATATACAACATCTATGAGACCATGGCCATACATGGGGTTTTAGACATAGAGAGGTTGAACTGAGCTTGCTAAGTGGGATTGAAATAGGATAACAATAGCTTTAACACATGTCAGACTTTTTCATTTTCATCTCTGTCAGTGAAAAATGTCATCATAAACGAGATTTGGGTTTAGAATGACAACACTTTTCAATAAGGTCCCATTAGTTAACATTAGCAAATGCATAAACTAACAATGAGCAATACATCCGTCACAGTATGTACTAATCTTTGTTAATGTTAGTTAATAAAAACACAACTGTTTATTGTTAGTTCACGTTAGCTCAGATCCATTAAACGATATTAATAGGCATACGTTTTACCATGTTCTGATGATGATAGCTTACTGAATTTACTGAACGGTTATCAGGAAGGTGTAACCATGTTCATTAAATTCATTAACATTATGCACAAATTCATTCTTAAACTTATGCCTAATATGCTGAAAATGGCATTACCATCAGTCGTTTAACATTTCTGTCATAACAGCTGTCAAATATTAAATGTCTCTTATTTTTGACAACTGAAGCGTCAAGCTGAATTGATGAGCGCTGTTTGACTGCTAAATGAGAATATCTTTGCGTTGTACTGATATCTTTGCAGCACCAAAGAACAGCTATTATTAGGCAATTATTTCATGACTTTTGGAAAGGATACAAAGCTCCAGATCTAGAGGACCTCAATGGAGGGTACGGCCTGTATGAGAGCACTTTCTCTCAAGTTCTGCCATGATTTCGATATTGGATCAGCTGGCCAAAGTGTTTTCACCATTAAGCAGACACGGCATACTCACGGTTTTAGATTTTGTGAACTTGTCTTCACATTTAACGGCCTCTTCAGGTGATACTCTTCTTTTGGATAAATCAATGTAGCCTGTGGAAATATGGATAGCACAGGTTAAAAGGAGGAATGCACCCAATAAAGCAAGAGACTGAAGTTTGAAACACAGCCCTACCTTTCTCTTTATCCACACGAATGACCACCACACACTCGTTGCGCCCGATCCGGATGAGCTTGTTGATGGACCGGATTCGTCGTCTGGAGAGCTCGCTGAGCAGGATCATCCCCTCGATGTTGTTGTACTCCAGCAGACTCACATAGGCGCCCATCTCTGCTATCGATCTGACATTGACCATCACCACATCTTCCACCTCTGGAAACCTGTGCTGGTAGAATCTACAGCTGAGTGCTGGCATCTTGATCCTGGCAGAAGGGGAAAGTCTATCGTGAGAGCTGACTGTGTAGAAAGCTCATTAGGTTTTGAGACGCAGCCAAGGGACGTCCCATACGAAAAGCTTCTCAAGTAAACAGTCATTTGTATAGAAAAACTTAGGCAAAGTATTAAGAATGGAGACACAAAAACTGTCCATCAAACATACAGTAACTTAAATAAACTTTAACTTAAGTTCAACAATTCAGCACAAAACACACTACTTTCAGCCTCTACAACCATACGCTTACACTTACCGATATGTAGGATAAAAGTGTACTGGAGTTTACTTAATGTCCTTTATTTGATGATGAGAACCCAAGTGCATATATATATAAAAAAGTAAGTAGTAAGGGAAAGTGATCAGCGGTTTCTCTGCTGTCTATTTCTTCAGCATGATGAAAATCAGGCGGAAGAGGAAGTTCTTCTTTTGCTCGTCGCGTTCGTTGTTCAGTTGCTCTGCACCGCCGTCTAGTGATTCGAAGGCGCACTTGTGAAGCGTCAGACTGGCAGATTCTGTTAGAATGCCCCAAAAGTCACAAAATATTTGGGTTTGTGCATCTTTGCGTTCTTTAAAATTCCCACAATACATATTTACTTTACGTAAACACCAAAGCTGCATTAAAAAAAAAATGGAAATACAGTAAAACAATTATAATGCAAAATATTAGCCTACTGAAATAAAAAATTTCTATTTTAATATGTAATTTTTTTCCTGTGACATCAAAGCTGAATTTTCAGTAGTCATTACTCCAGTCTTCAGTGTCGCAGGACCCTTCAGAAATCATTCTAATATGCCGATTTGGTGCTACATATTTCTTTTTAATCATAAATATGAAAAACAGTCGAAGTGCTGGATAGAAAGTTCAAATGATCCGCATTGGTTTTATTTTTTTTTGTAACAATATAAGTCTTTACTGTCACTTTTGACAAATTCAATGCATCACTGCTGAATAAATGTATTATTTTAAATTAAAAATGAAAAATAAAACAAAACTTACAGAATTATTATTCATATTTTTAGGATCGCTGAGAATTGTATTTTATTTTCGTTTCAGTAATTATGCACAATTTCTTCAGCAGCCTCATAACTGTTGTTTTACTTTTGAGTTTTAAATTCATTTTCCAACATTGTTCTCTTCTAAGATCTAAAAATGAACAGGTTCAAATGTAATATATATATGCGTGTGTGCACAGAATCTTAATAAACTAATACAATTACCATCTCATCTATAAAGAAAGAGAAAACACTATTAATCTGGGCTTTAATTCACTTGTACATTTCATATAAAAAGAGTTGAGAAGGAAAGGTGATTCTTCATTTACATTCATTAATTCTACTTCCAGTTGACTGGCATGTAACTAGATCACATGAGACTTGAGGTGTCGCACAGCAGGTTACTGGCTCCGTCCACACTCACAACAAAACACAAGTGTAGTGCACAAGAGTAAAAACCTCAAAGGCATGTCTCCTAGTGTCTGAGCTATTCTGTACATTTAAAAAAAATATATAGGTTGCTTTCTAAATACACATTGATTATCTTAAGGGGGAAAAAAATGAACAGTAAAAACAGTTCTGCAGAACAAATCTCAGTAACGCTGTTTCCAGTGCGTGCTTGAATCAGCTATGGAGATAATACATGTCTGCAATAACTGACAGTCCTTCTTTTAAAAGAGTTGATACCAATCATGTGCACGCACACACAAAAAACACACACACACACACACACACACCTTTCTGTCCATTAAGATCAAGTGTTCATCACATCCATTTGCACTCATGGGCCAAACATACCCCAGAATCATGCATTCACAAGCATACATTCAGCACACACCTCGCCTCAACATAGAGCTGATGTTTTATACTTTTGATCATCCAAAGTCATGAAAAACCAATGGGAAAAATCTCATGAAACATGTCCAGGTAAGATTACACCCCAAAACCAAACAGGAAGAAAAAAAAAAAAAACTCAAAAGTGACTCAGATTAGAGTCTAATGATTGAACAGTATTTGGACTATTACAATAACACAAAAAATTCTTAAAGAAAATAAAGCCTTTTTCTTTTTTCTTTCTGATTTAGGGCGAAATATGACCAGGACATGTTCTTGGCAGGTTTCATGAGATCTTAATGTAGAGCATTACTACAAGTTAAAACACAAGCCCTTTGCTCATGCTGAAATGACAACACAGAACCTTCAAATCCAATCAAAAACAAATCACAAATGGAACATTTTAAATTGTGCAGAGGCATTGACTAAGACTACGCCACACTGACACTCTCATGGTGAACCTCACTGTATTGCTGTCAAATACTGGTTACACTTCTGAGTGCTGGAAGTGCATGTGAATACTGAGACAGAGAGCATAGACTTACATTTAGCCACTTAAATCTTGCAGCTATGTTCAGATGTGGCCTTGCAAACTCTCAAAAAACCTGAAGTGTACTATTAACCGCTGTCATAATCACAGTGTTGCTTGCCATAGGAATACTGAGGCAGCACCACAGGGATAGAAGGCATCAGTCACTTTGACAGTTATCCCTTTTAGTGTCTTGTAAGCTTGAAAGAGTTGTTCAGATGGGCACTGAACTCACTGCTGGATGTTCTTCTAACATTGTAGTTGAGTTCTCAAGAGTTTTAGGGTGAAAGAGGAGAGAACAGAGTGTACGAACATATTTGTCCACTAATAATGTCAGGGAACCCAAACTATTCTGGAGTTTGAATATCTCATTGGACTTTTAAAATGGTGACTTTTAATACCGTTGCTTTCCCACAACGTAAACCCTCTACAAACCCTCCAAAAACTTACATACATATAGAATATTTACAATCATAAATAGTTATCAAAAGCAGTATTGAAGCCCTAATTCTACTGCTGCACCAAGTGCTGGTAACTCTCTCACTGGAATGTGGGTAACCGGACTCCAAAACACACCATGATCAACCGAATTATGACATAAAAACTGACAAAAGCACAGTGCAGACAGACACTTCTGGCTAGGTCTGAGGGCACATAGTGTCCTTATCTAGTGTTGAATTCTGTAGTGTAAAAACAGCGGCATTCAGTCAACTCTATGGAACCCGAGAGTGTACGATACACTCGCTGTGAGTGGGCTTCATCTCAGCGCAGCCAGGATGAGGGGACCCACTGAGGTTCAGTGTCTAGTTTATTGATGAGACGCAGCAGCTCCTGGTAGGCCTTGTCCTGGTCGGTGTTCACGATGGCGGCGTCAAACAGGTGGCCGTAGTTCTGCTCCATCTCACGGGCCTTCTCAATGATGTCTCTCAGCTCCTCAGGCTGAAACAAGAGAAAAGAACAAAAAGGGTGTGAAACCATGAAAATGGGAGTAGTAGTCCCAGAACGTGATTTTGCGTTTAAAATGTGAGACAGAGGGCAGGGGAATGGAAAAAATGCAAGGGCTCGAGATGCGTTCTTTAGAAGTTTGAGGACCATGTCATGCACAAGATTCTACAAAAGGCTTGAGACTCAGGCACACAGATCTAAGATGTCTGTCTAGTGCATGTTTACATAAAAAAAATGGAACATCAACACCGTGGAAGGTGAAAACATTCTATGTGAATGGCTCCTGAGAGGTGATATTTCAGGGCCGATGTTTACCTTTGGGTTTTTGTTGTCTTTAGCTAATAGGGCTCTCAATCGCTCCTGGGATGGAGGAGCAATGAAGATAATGTAGGGCTTGAGGTCCGAACTGCGCAACACCTTTAAAGACTAAAAAGGGAGAAGAAACATAATTAATAACAACAATCCTAAAGGAAATGCAGGTGGTACTTGACTTCCAAAATTTGCCACCAAAATGCTAAGGCAGAGGTGTCCAATTCTGCTCCTGGAGGGCCACCTTCCAGCAGAGTTTAGCTCCAAATCTAATTAAACACACCTGAACCAGATAATCAAGGTGTTCAGTAGGTGTGTTGGAGCTAAACTCTGCAGCAACGTGGCCTCCAGGAACACAATTGGTCACACCTGAGCTAGGGCATTGTTTCTAAAAGCCGGGACACACCAAGCCGACTTCAAAGAACTAACGGCGACGAAAGCCGACGGTGTTGTCGCCTCACATCGGCAGCGTCGGACATACGAGATAAACGCAGATATACGAAATGTAAACAAAGCAGCGCTTGCTTACCATTTTCAACATCAGCAACGTTGATAACTTTAATCATTTTAAGCGGCTCATGTTGTTATGAAAACATTCGCGTATTAGAATGATTGGGAAAGATCACGTAACATTTAAACAGCCGTCTGTCTTCATTTACGTGCTTGTTTTCATCACTTTCGCTTTAATTCTCGGGCACTGACTCGTTTGCTAAACTGAACATCCAATCAGAGCTCTCACTCGCGCCAACGTCCCCAACGCCGATTCAACATGTTGAATTGGGCAAACTGCCGCCGATGTGAGCCCGACGAGTGGAACACACCAAACAAACTAGCCTGACCATCGCTCGCCATCGGCCTGACATTAGCCAACGGCCGACCATCGGCTTGGTGTGTCCCGGCCTTTAGGTGTTCTGAGTGGTCCATCTCACCTGAGTGTGTACACAGAGGAGGCAGATTTTGCCTGTGTTGATGACTTGTCGGACTGAGTCTGTGCTGGTGCCGTAGAGGTTCTTTTCAAACTCTCCAGACTCTATGAACTTCCCTGCTGCAGAGTCCATCTCAAAGGCCTGACGGGACACAAAGTGATAATCGCGGCTATTCACCTCGTTATCACGACGGCTTCGTGTGGTGTCTGTGGCAAAGAGAGTTTGCAGCTCAGGACATTACATAGTAACACAAGCTGAAAAACAAGTATGTTTTCTGATACTTACGAGGAACAGCACCAGCAAACCTGTCCGGCTCACTTGAGAGGAGTCTTTGTCGGAGCTCATTTTGACCACAGTTTGGTGGGCCAATGAGAGCGATGGGCCGTTTGCGATTGGCTGGCTGGTGATATAGTGCCATCTCTTCATATGTAAGAATCTCCTCGTTTTCAAAGTCTGTAGAACAATAGGAAATGGATGAGATGGAGAAACTACAACAAACTACTGTAGAACTCAACAACAACAACAGTCTGAAAAGATTCACCATCATTTTTATTAGCATTGTATTGCATCTTCTTTCGCTTCTTCTTGTTCTTTTTTGCACACCAAAGTTTTCCTGTCAAGAGAAGATGAGAATTTAGAGTTGTGCGCACATGCATTTAAGAGTGTGCATGAGCTCTGCGACCCTAACCTGATTTCTCAGGCTCTTTATCCTCCTCTATGGTTTGCTTCATTGCCTCTCTCTGCTGCTGGAAACTTTTGCCTGGACAATCAATGAGAAAAAGACATGTATGTGTGAAAGTCAATGCCAAAAAAACTAGGAAGAAATATTTAAAGAAGAATCTGGATCCACAGAATAGCATGTGAGATACAGTACCAGGGACCAGGCCAGCAAGAGGCTGGTTGTCTTCATCCCCGTCTCTGTAGGCCTGCCACCAGTTGGGGTCATCTTGACTGATTATGTGGAGGATATCTCCCTTCTGAAAGCACAGGCCAAGCTCTCGACATGGAACGTAGGGGTCATCTGAGGGGTCGTAGTCAAAATGTGCCTTCACATGCATCTGGGTGAATACAGGGACATTTAATCACTTTTAAGTGGTTTAAGGTTTAATCACTGATAAGTTTTATTTATGCATTGCTTTACTCAAGCAGTAATTAATTTAGTTCTGACTGAAGGCCTCACCACAGTCTCTTTAATAGGAGGTGGTTTGATCTGCGCGCTGGGAATGAGAACGAAAGTCAGTACGCCATGCATGTCTGCCTGTGAACATGGAAAAACAACAACATTCAGTGTTCAGTGGCCTAAGAATGTTTTTGGATACTTCAGTACTTAAAAACCAAACAGACTTCTTCCTGCCAACTTTTTTTTTTTTTTTAAGTAATTACCAGGATGTCGAAGACCTCGTTGACATCTTTGCCACGGATTTCCACACCGTTGATCTCCAGGATCTCATCTCCTTCATGCAGAAGGCCACTGTTTTCTGCTGCCCCTCCTTTCACGATGCGGCTGATGACTACGCTGTCCATGTCGTTTCTAACAGTCGCTCCCTGCATAAATACGCATGTGCACATTAAGCTAAAATACAGGTCAAATGTCAAGAAGTGCATAATATTCTGAGGAAAAGCAATGAAAGAACGTCCTCACCAATGGGATGTCCTTTGCTTTCTCAATCCGCACGATTTTGACAGTCTCCCCGCCCCACTGGGTGAGAGTCTCACTTTGACTGACAGAAGGAACAAGAGGCTCCAGCTGCATCTCTTGTTCAGCCACACTGTCATGGGCCATCATTAGTGCCTGAAGGATATAGAGAGCCAGAGATGATGGGTTATATTCAGGATAAAAGCCAAAGAGTTCTACAGAGTAGACATGAGTCTGACCTCAACGTCATGTTATAGAGTTCAAAAGAGCTCAGGCTCTCGGACAGGGATTGTGATCACAGCTGTGGTCATCGGCACAGCAACAGAGGAGAAATTGGGGGGAATTGGGGGATGTGTGCGCATGTGATGGAGACAGACCTGCACCTGAGGAGTTTTGAGCAGGGTGCCAAGCTCAAGTCCTTCCTTCTGCGAGCTGTTGTGCATCATGACCTCCACCTGTGAGGACAGATTCAACAACATCAGGTCATCATAGCAATACAACAACACTACTACATTTATCATGCCTTAAAGTACATTAGTAGAAAGTGCTCAATTTGACTTAAACACCTTTGACAAATTGCATTTCAATTTTTATAATATACACTTAAAATCAAAGGTTTAGGATCAGTCAATTTGTTCATGTTTTTGAAAGAAGTCTCTTATGCTAATCAAGGCTGCATTTATTTGATCACAAATATAGTAAAACAGTAATATTGAAAAATGATATTATAAAAGTACTAAAATAAATACAATGTACAAACTTAAAAAAAAAAAAAAACTTTTCTATTTTAACATATTTTAAAATGTAAGTTATTCATGTAATGGCAAAGCTGAATTTCAAAATATGCTGATTTGGCGTCCAAGAAACATTTCTTATTATTGTTAATGTTAAAGACAATTGTGTTTTTTTATATTTTTGTGAACACTGTGATACATATTTTTTAGGATTTTTGGATGAATAGAAAGTTCAAAAGAACAGCATTTATTTGAAATAGTAACATTTTGGTAACAATTATTTAATTAATCCATTCTGAATAAAAGTATTAATTACTTTCCAAAAGAAAAAAAAACTGACCCTAAAGTGCTGACCCCAAACTTTTGAACATATCATATTTGTGATTTCACAGATATATTAGAAAACTGTTGGTGTTCACTTTCTTAATAAATGTCCCTGGTCTAATTATGCATGAATCATCAGGGCATAGTCTAAAGAAAAAAAAATTAAGATTTCACAGTGTCATCAAAACGTAACAACTTTCGCTACCTCTGAAATGATTTTTTCTGCTGACAAATGTGGAAAAATATTAACCAAAAATATCACGGCCTACTTTTAAGATCTAAAGAAATCCTGATGGATGAAATCAAGTCCACTTTTACATTATTTCCCTATAAATATTCAGTTTTACTTAGAAAGGTCACATTGCAGAAATTAAACTGTGCTAACCATGCACACTCAATCTCAGATGATAACTGTCATACATAATCACTTTGTGGCAAAGGAATGAGAAATGAGCCATATGACTAATGCAAAACGCTAAGAGGGAATGATGTTGTTTACTCTCAGATTGTTACAACACAGTAACAGAAAGTAGGGCTCCGGATTTCAGCAAGATTCCTTTAGGCTTTTGTAAACACAAAGTACAGCTTTGTATCAAGGGGTCAGAGCAATGGGGGACTTGGAGAAGTTTTGGAAGTGATCCTACAGTTACAAGTCCTTGTATTCCACAATGTTCAAATCAGTTACAGATGGGGAACATACACTATAAAGGGATATTTTTGGAGAATTTAGGCAAATACAGTATTTATGAGAAAATAAGGGGATAATATTCAAGAGCTCTGGATGGGATGTGTCTACAGTCCACACTGGCTCTGGTAACCTGTCCCATGAGAGAGAGTATTACTGTGAGAGCACAGCACAGCACAGGTCAGTGGATCTGGGTCTTAATGAATGCTGAGGACAGAGCAACTCTCTGTCTTGTATTGTTCTGCATCAAGTGGGATAATCAAAAACAACAACGATGAGTTTATCAGGCTTCTCATTAGCACTTCACACAACACTGACTCCAACTAAAGAGCCTTTTCACCGTAAAGCAGCTTCATTTGTGCACATACTCATTGAGCCAATCATTTGCACAGCTATAAAATGGTCAGATCTTCTTAACTGTCCTTTACTCAGGATTATAAATGTGTTGTGCCATCAGCCAACATGCAAAGTCATGACATTTTCAAGTCATGATTATTTATAACGTGATTATACTATTACAAACAGATTAAAACAATAGTTGTTAATGTGCCTGTTTTAAATTTTTGTGCACTGGTTACAGGTATCTTGGCAATATGGAACAAAGAACCAGGAGTGATTAACCAGGAGTAAGAGTGGTGTAATCGTTATTTTTAGAGAAAAGAGCTGGGTGGGGTGTGTTAACTAATCACTTTATTTCAACTTTACCAACCACTTGTTCATACCTACAACAGACACGCACCTACATGCAGAAATGCACTGACAGCTTGTGACTGTCAAATGACTATAATACTGAACTGAATCCGACTGAATTATTGAACTGAGTCCAGCAGATTTAAAAAAAAATGAAGTATTATTCACATGCAAACACTCTCTTTTACTTTGAACAGTCCATTGCTAAGTGCCATTAATAGCACAAATGCAGATGCTCCCCTATTAGCCAGTCTGCTAATTAACCTTTTGTTGTTGTTAACCACTGAATACTCTGAATCCTCTTGTCCTGAATTGTTCTTTGATGTTACAGATTTCCAGGCTATGTATTCTCTGGGTTCACATTTTCAAACAATGCAATAACAGTATCAACAAATGAATAGTCAACAATAAGACACATTTAGCAAAGTGTCACTTCACCTCTAACAGTGCTTCTAAAAAGAGATGCAAAGAGCAAGTGACAAACATCAAATCAGGTCTGAAGTTGTTCTGCTTCACAGCTGCAGAGAGTTCCTGTCTCACATTTCTTCATGTGTCCTTGAAAATGGGTTTAATATATCCATTATAACTTCATGTTGCACGCTTCCATTCAAAAGTTTGGAGTTTCGAAAAAAAAAATTCTTGAAGTTTCTTATGCTCACCAAGGCTGCAATTAAAAATACAGAATAAAAACAGTAATATATTATATTTAAAATTATTATTATAGTTTAAAATAACTTCCTGTTTTATAATGTAACTTATTCTTTATGATGGCAAAGCTAATTTTCAGCAGTCATTGCTCAAATCTTCAGTGTCACATGATCCTTCAAAAAAAAATCTAATATGCTGATTAGTGCCGCAATTTTTTTTTTCAAAACAACTATTTATTTGAAACAGAAATATTTTATAACATTATAAACGTCTTTAAATAACTTTTGAGTATTTAATGCATCCTTGCAGAATAAAATTATTACTTTCTTTCTTGAACGCTAAAGGGTGGAGAAATCTCACTGAACGATAGTGTATCTCTTCATCTATATCCTGCTCATCTCAGTCCATACAAAAGACTTTTATTAGACATGGAGTCAGAGTTAGGGATGAAGCAAAAGCATTAAATGGGTCATATGATGTTGCTAAAAAATATGTATTTTTGTTGCGTATTTTGTGTAATGAATGTGTTTATGGCGGTTTAAGTTTGAAAAAGAAAAAAAAAAAAAAAGAAAAAAAAAAAAAAAAACAAAAAAACACATTATTTTTCCACATACTGTATTTTATTGTATACATTATTGTTTCTCCTCTATGCCCCGCCTTTCTGAAATGCGTCGATTTTTACAAAGCTCATCGGTCTGAAAAGCGAGGTGTGCTGTGATTGGCCAGCTATCCAGTGCGTTGTGATTGGCCGATTACCTCAAGCTTGTGACGGAAATGTTTTACACCCCTTACCATATTGTGATACTCTGTCCGTCCGGAGCGACGAGACAAAACATTAAAACCCATTATAAACTAGGCATTTGTTGCATCCAGTGGGGACATAATTACTGATTATAATGACTTGTACTGTCTTTTTACGTGTTTGTTGCGTATCGTGCTGCGTAAACCTAAACCCATGTCTGCATTTGTGATCGGAGAAATGACAAACAACAAGGACACTCTACACTGCTCAAAACTTGCATTTGAATCGTCAGTGGCAAATCCTTTAAATATAAAAAACGTACTTACAGTGTTGAGTCAGAACAGCCGGCATTGTAGTCTACTCTACCAGGATCAGGAAACAGTCCTCCATAAAATGCGCTGGACACACACAAATATTTTTTTGGTTTGAACTGTTCTGGAACAGTGTTGCACTTAACCACTGATTTCTAATCGTGTCCTCTTTTGGAAGGCCAAACAAAGTAGTTTCGCTTTCACAACGAAACACACAGCGCCTTCACGACATGGCGGCGGCGGCAACAACAATACTACAGCGAGAATAAAATTTACGCTTTCTTTCTTTGCGTGAACATTTTGGCGGCGTTTAGCAAATCTTCCCATCGTGACGTAGATCTGTGTGCGCGTGTTTGAATGAGGCGTTTAGGATGGCGTGGTTGAGTCTTAACTTTGATAAAGAATATCTTTTTTTTTGAGACTTTATAGTCTTTGCAACTTTACAGATCTTCTTTATGCAGCAAGAGCTTGTAACACTCCAAAGAGAAAGGAAAAATTTAAATCGCATCATATGACCCCTTTAAGATGTCTCCAAATGACAGATAAAGTGGAGACAAATCAAACATGTTTTTTAGACCTTCTAACAACTTTAGTTTACATGTGGTCCCTAATTGCAAATCAACTAATTCACAAACACACTTTTTTAAAAGCTCCTTCACCAGGTGGAATGTGGACAATCATGTGACTATGACATTATGCCCACAGACTGCTGCATTTAACCATGAGTAGTTTGACGAAGCAGATGCAAGCCTTTTCTTTTTTCCAAGTCTTTTGTTTATTTTTTTATTTTTTCAAGCACCTACCTTGGCCTTCAGAGGGGAAAAAATCCACCACGTTTCTTTGTCTGGCAGCTTTTTACAATTAGTAGGCCTATTCTGATGCCAAATGTGTCAGAGCATTTCTTATGTATCCATATTTACCATGTATGCATGTTTCCCGCTCATCTTTTACTCAATCCACATATTTAACAAGTGCCGCTCACCTCTTGTGCGAGGCTCTGTGCGTGGTCCATCATGGGGTAAGGAGGGCTGGGCCGGTTCATATAGTGGGCCACAGCATTATGAATGTCGAAGGCTTTCTGGAAGTCACGCTTCTGGACCAGCTGTAGAACCAGCTCTATGTCCTCTTGACTCTGAGAGTCATTCAAACTATGCTGCACCTGCTTGAGGGACATCAACAGGTCCTCCAGCTCTGAAAGCACAAACACAAACCGTAAGTATGCCTGCAGATCACTAATGTCTCTCAAAAACACCCTGCTTGTTAAAACAGAAGAAACAGTAAGTTCACAGAGGAACAACAGTACATACCTCTGAATCATTCACCCAGAAACCCGATGACATGGCCTCTCACAAAGACTCCCCCACTGAGCATGTTTATTGTTCGTCATCCACATCGCACAACGTTTGACTAAATCAAAGATGTTATTCAGCTATTCTAGCGTTGTCCTTGACTAACCAAGTTTCATCTATGCTGTAATTCTCCTTTATAGTGTCTAACTCGGAAGAGAATGGCGAGACACAATAGGAGTGAGACATGTGGGTGTGTTTTCCTTGTGTGGTGTGTAATGTCTAAGTGGGTGGCTAATAGAGGTATTAGTGG
This sequence comes from Sinocyclocheilus anophthalmus, assembly GCA_018155175.1. Lineage (NCBI taxonomy): Eukaryota > Metazoa > Chordata > Actinopteri > Cypriniformes > Cyprinidae > Sinocyclocheilus > Sinocyclocheilus anophthalmus. Next base: position 97,949 of record JADLZN010008059.1, read on the forward strand.
GTAAATCAAATATCCTAAGTGTTGCCTTTGCTTTGTTCTTGACAGGACATTTTATGCACAATTTAGTGCTACAAAGAGTTTTAGACTGTCCAAAAACAGCATGGGGAGAATGTGACAAACAATGCAGAGAGATGAACTGGAACACAAACAAAAAAGGAAAACCGAGGAAAAAACAGTATAGCAAGAGTGGTCTGGGCCAGAATGTTTCATAAAAGCCTTTTTAATTAACCTCCCCCATCGGCGGGTCCTCTTCTCCCTCCCTGAGGAATTCTACTCACACACATCCCTCGGCCATGACTTACAGCAGTAACTCCAAGTGCCCCTCTCATTTGCACAGTAACTCGGTTCGTTCATCCTTGCCATGCATTCTGGACTTCCCCTTAATGGAGATCTATTCAAAACCAAGAATTTACTGGAAGAGCTGAGCATGTGTATCTGTCTAATCTAATGGATTAAACTCTAGTGAAAGGCTTCATGTCGAGAGAAACTAAAGAGAAAAACTAAGAGGAAAGCAATGAAAGGTGAAAAACATAAAAATATATATTTTTTAAATCAGCTAAAAACATATTAAGATAATGAGGCATATAAATCTTATTTAGTTTCAAGTCCAGGAGCTCTTTGGCTTCTTGAACACTCTTAGTTCCATCGTAACACCGCTCTTTGCCTCCTCTAGATACTTCACTCATGCATGCTGATTTTCAGTTTCAAACTCACATTCTAACATTGGTGCCATTTGTCACTTTTTTTGTCTTGATGTAAAGTAATGGTTAATTGTTATGTTTTTTGGACACTTTATAAGTTTGAATGTCACTGCATATCATGCACTGTTATTTTAGTATTTTTTTATATAATATTATAGTATTTATGAACCCCATTCAAATTAAGCCTTTTATTATAGATATTTTCAATTTTAAGCAATTTTTAGTAATCTTTTTTGTTTTTCTAATGTTTGAATTTAGTTTTTAATGTTTCTTAGTATTAATTTGGTTTTTATTTCAATCAGTTCTATTTTTAAGTACTTCACTTACTAAAGTTTCCCAATTTTCACTTATTTATATTATATATTTATATATTATTATTATAATTATTTTTCCTACACTGATAGTATCCGATTTATCAGTCTATCACTATTAAGGATAGAAAGGAGTAAGGACAGAAACAATGTAGAGAAGAAAGTGGGAATGAAAAATGTTGCAAGCCAGATTCAAACTCATACATTCCCTTTGAGCACCATGACTCAATGTGTAGGCTAAACGCCATGGCTTTCACACCCACAATACTGCTGCTTGCTCTGCACATGCCAGAGGCGGGTTTATAGCAGCAATCTTTGGAAACAATGCCCATTAGCAGTTTATGACACCCACCTAGTAGAGCTGGTGGTGCAGTGAGGTTCTGCAGACCACCTATGGAGCCACCCGGACCTTCCATTTGCTCGAAGGTGGGGTTATCGATGCCCACTTTGGGATTCTGGGAGAGTTTCTTGAGGCGCATGGACGAGTTGAGGTCAAGTTCCTGTCGGTTGCGGCCCTCTTCCTCCCGTCTCCTGCGGTCCTCCTGCTGCTGACGGATCCTTTCCAGCTGAGCGCTGCGTCTGACGGGCAGGGTGCGGGCACCCAGTTCACTGGGGCAGTCCACAGCCATCTCCCTGTGTCTCTGCACCACCTCCTCCAGAAAGTCAGTGCCTCCGCCGCTCCCTCCCCCGCCATCTGACTCGGTCACATATCCGTTCATGTGGGAGGTGGTCATCATGGCTGTGCGTGTGTGGTGTGAGTGTGTGTGAGGTATGAGTGTTAGGAGGGGTGCTTTCTGCATGGTGTGAGGGCTGAGGCCATGACAGCAGGGCTGAGGTCAGTTGCAGCTCCAGACAGAGAGCCACACCTGGAAAAGAGGGAACAGCGGTAAGAGGAGCTTTCCACAACCAAGGATATTTTACGTACATTTCAAAAACACATTCATTCACATTTATACACATTATCTTTTCATTTAAAATTTCACCCATATAGCACATTTTTATTTACAAGCTTGATTTAATCTAACCCTAACCTTGAGTATTGAACTTAGGCTAATTCAGAATTTTTCAGCACTGTTTGTGCTACAGGCATGAATGATACCTAGGGATGATCCCTAGCTCTGTTTATACACTGTGTGGTATGGGCTTTTAGTATCAGAGCACTTTTAGGAGTACGAATGCAAGTACAGGAGCGCAGTAACGGGCCCGTTACTGATACCAGTATCGGTATCGTGCCCGATACTGCGCTCCTGTACCTGTATATGTTTTGCTTGCTTTATATAAGTCTTTGTAATACAAATCGCAGCACATTTCAGATGAAAAAAACTTGACTTATATTTCAGAAAAAGATTTATATTTCAAGATTTATATATAACAAGTAGAGCCCGACCGATATATCGTTTTGCCGATATTATCGGCCGATATGAGCCTGTCGCCGATATATCGGTATCGGCGAATATGCCGCCGATATGAATTTTTCTTTTTTTACTGAGCACATAACGCAGATAAAATGCTTGGAATTGTGTAATTACTTAGTTTGTCCAGCAGAGCGCACTCTATTGTTTGCTACTGGCGACCTGGATGAAACGCTTTAAAGCTTAAGTCAATGGAAAACCATTGAAACTTTGAACGGCCATATCTCCGTAACGGCGTGACGAATCCGCACCAAATTCGGGGATCTCTTCAGCTCGAGAAACCCTCTCGAACGCGAATCCAGTGTACTTCTAGAGGCCCTCTTTCGAATGAGACCAACCCCGCGTGGATAGCCCCCAGGGTTCGGGAGTTACGGTTGGTTAAATTCGCGGTCCGGCGCCGAACGATCAAGCGATCCCGGGGGGCTACCGACCGTCTGAGGTGGCTTGAGAGGCGCTCGAGCTGAGGATCCCCCGAATTGGTGGAGATCCGCCGGCGCGTTCGCGAGATAGTGACACCAGTCTACACTTTCACTTCAGTAAGGAGATCTCTTGTTCTCAGCATTCAAGTGTTGTCTTATTCGACCATAAGTGCCCTGCGAAGTGGACCTCACATGAAATTCCACCATGATTCCAGTTCCAAGGAAACGTACACATTACATTCAAAGGGCATTGAAGTGCGCGAGAAGTGAATATACAGTGGGTACGGAAAGTATTCAGACCCCTTTAAATTTTTCACTCTTTTTTATATTGCAGCCATTTGCTACAATCCTTTAAGTTAATTTTTTTCCTCATTAATGTACACACAGCAACCCATATTGACATAAAAACACAGAATTGTTGTAATTTTTGCAGATTTATTAAAAAAGAAAAGTATTGGTCCTAAGTATTCAGACCCTTTGCTGTGACTCTCATATATTTAACTCAGGTGCTGTCATTTCTTCTGATCATCCTTGAGATTGTTCTACACCTTCATTTGAGTCCAACTTTGTTTGATTATACTGATTGGACTTGAAAAGCCACACACCTGTCTATATAAGACCTTACAGCTCACGTCAGTGCATGTCAGAGCAAATGAGAATCATGAGGTCAAAGGAACTGCCTGAAGGGCTCAGAGACAGAATTGTGGAAAGGCATAGATCTGGCCAAGGTTACAAAAAAAACATTCTGCTGCACTTAAGGTTCCTAAGAGCACAGTGGCCTCCATAATCCTTAAATGGAAGACCAGAACCCTTCCTAGGGCTGGCCGTCCGGCCAAACTGAGCTATCGGGGGAGAAGAGCCTTGGTGAGAGAGGTAAAGAAGAACCCAAAGATCACTGTGGCTGAGCTCCAGAGATGCAGTCGGAGATGGGAAAAAGTTGTAGAAAGTCAACATCACTGCAGCCCTCCACCAGTCGGAGCTTTATGGCAGAGTGGCCCGATGGAAGCCTCTCTTCAGTGCAAGACACATGAAAGTTTGCATGGAGTTTGCTAAAAAACACCTGTAGGACTCCAAGATGGTGAGAAATAAGATTCCTGGTCTGATGAGACCAAGATAGAACTTTTTTGGCCTTAATTCTAAGCGGTATGTGTGGAGAAAACCAGGCACTAATCATCACCTGTCCAATACAGTCCCAAAAATGAAGCATGGTGGTGGCAGCATCATGATGTGGGGGTGTTTTTCAGCTGCAGGCACAGTATGACTGGTTGCAATTAAGGGAAAGATGAATGCGGCCAAGTAAAGGGATATCCTGGACGAAAACCTTCTCCATAGTTCTCAGGACCTCATACTGGGCAGAAGGTTTACCTTCCAACAAGACAATGACCTTAAGCAGACAGCTAAAATAACGAAGGAGTGTTTTCACAACAACTCTGTGACTGTTCTTTGTTCTTGAATGGCCCAGCCAGAGCCTTGACTTAAATCCAATTGAGCATCTCTGGAGAGACCTTAAAATGGCTGTCCACCAACGTTTACCATCCAACCTGACAGAACTGGAGAGGATCTGCAAGGAGGAATGGCAGAGGATCCCCAAATCCAGGTGTGAAAAACTTTGTTGCATCTTTCCCAAAAAGACTCTGGCTGTATTAGATCAAAAGGGTGCTTCTACTAAATTCTGAGCAAAGTGTCTGAATACTTAGGACCATGGGATATTGCAGTTTTTCTTTTTTTAAAATCTGCAAAAATGTCAACAATTCTGTGTTTTTCTGTCAATATGGGGTTCTGTTTGTACATTAATGAGGAAAAAAATTACCTTAAATGATTTTAGCAAAATGGCTGCAATATAACAAAGAGTGAAAATTTAAGGGGGTCTGAATACTTTCCGTACCACTGTATATGGTAGTGCATGCACCTGAATTTCGGAACGCTACCGTCAGTGTGGAAGCATTTAAAACTCCGAGATAGAAGACGCAAAAATCATTACAAGCACCGACAGCGAGAGGCTGTTTAGGACTGCATCGCATGTCTTTAATGAGAAGAGGAAGGGGTGATTGTTTCTGGTTACTGTATGATGATTGAAATCGCGAAATGGCCTTAAAACACTTAGTTAATAAACTGCAGAACGTCATGTTTTCTAATACACGCGCGAATTGCATTTATTCTGACAGCGCTGCACGAGCTCGTAGCAGATCTTCTTGTTAACCAGGATTCAAAGTGTAAGCGCGAGGAAAATCTGCGCTGATACAGTCGTCCTTTGCTCAGTCACATTTTTATTAATTTCTACAAGGCATGTGACAATGCGATACGAACTACGAATTCATAATGAGACTCATTTATAAATCTACTGTCAACAAAAATAAGCATTGAGGTCTTCCTGCGCGTTTCCGCCAAAGTAAAAGTTGAGAAAAAGCAAGAACTCCATCAACATTAATAAATGTTATTATTGTAATTTTACTGTTGTTCTCTAAAATAAAATTTAAAGTAAGACAATAATAATGATAATATTCATTACAACAGCTCTATTTTAATACATTTTTTATAACATTCACACATAGTGTTCAAATTATGATCTGTAATATTTTCTAATGTTTTAAAAGTTGTCTTCTCAGCAAGGCTGCTTTTATTTGTACAATAAAAAATACATGCCCTATTCAAGAAGGGGGTTTCAAAAATGACCAAAAAATATTATTTTACTAACTCATTAATTTTAAGTTAAATTGTGCTTTGTTGGTATAGTGTCTGCAAGAATGTTAAAAATGTTCAGGTGTTAAATATTTTTTAACTTGTTGTTTTTGTTAATGATTTTCTTTTTTGAAAAGCACGACAACAGTAAAAGCAAATTTTGGCTTTTAATTTTAATGCAAGTGGTTGAAAAAAAAGGAAATCGTCTTTCTGGTCCCATTGTTAATTTAGTTCGGTTGTTCGGTTTCGGCCAAGAATTTTTCATTTCGGTGCATCCCTATTTTATTGTTTATTTACAGAGGTATATTATGTCACACTTCACACTCCTCTAGTAAGTTTTGTCTGTGTGTGAAGACAGTAGCGCAAATCCGTGAATGAATGTTCCGAAGTGAAAAACTTCGACGGAATAAAGTTGAATGGAATTTAATTGAATTAAAGTTGAATAAACTTCAACTTTACTGTTGTCAGACTCATTTTGGATAATAAAGTGTATTCTTGTTAATACCCTGCCTCCATCCATTACTAATCTTTGTACATCATTATAACTGTTTTTGATCACCAATTTATCAGTGAGCATTGCAAAAATGGTGTTTTATGTCTCATATATGCTGTTTATGTATATACTGTATTCTATATATATAGCACCAGTCAAATGTTTGGACACACGGATGGGAAAGTGTCCAAACTTTTGACTGGTATTGTACTATAATATACACAAAGAATATCGGCCGACATATCGATATCGGCCTTTTTTTACTCCCTAATATCGGTCCCAAAAAACCCATATCGGTCGGGCTCTAATAACGAGTGGTACCCTGCAGAGGGTGGGGGGGGGTACAGGATGACAGTACTGAGCTGCTGCAATGGAGCAGCTCTAATGCGCCATTAAATCAAAGATTAAATACTATAGAGCAATAAAATGAACAGTGAAAATAACAAAAGCTTGTACAACACATTTTAACAGGTATAATTAAGTGTGGAAATATTTGTTTGCTAAATGAAGCCAGCTAACATGATTCTTCTATACATTGGATATATTAAAATACAGGTATTGGTATTGGTATCTGAGAGTACAAAAAAAGTATCGGCATCAGACTCATTCTGGAAAAAGTGGTATCGGTACCAAAATGCACTTATAAACCTCATAGCATCATGCTATAAATTACACAAGAATGCCCTGCTTATTTCCCTCAAGACATTAGCATTGTGGCAACAGGTTTTGCCCAGGCAAGCACTAATCATTTCTTTTAGAATTTTTTTTTGCTTTTGTCGTAATATATTTTGTAGTCTAGCCCAGACTAGTCATCCATAAAGTATGTAGTTCATTAGCGAAGCTGACTATCTATCCATCACGTATCCAGTTGTTTTGACATTTAGTTTCTTTGTCTTTCTTATAGGACAGTGAAAATTTGTCAGTTGAGGGAGAGAGTGGACGAATGTGATCCCTTTATTCATGTTTGAATGTGTCTGTGATCAGATCAGCGAGTTTCTGTAAAGCTGAGCTCACGTGCGCTTGCGGAGGAATGTAGACACTGACGAGAATGAATGAGCAAAACTCCGTCGGTCAATCGAACGGCTTAACAGTTAAATAAGAAGAGCACTTCTAGATCTGAACAGCACATCATCTTTAACACAGTTACATCTGTAAACCACCTCTCATTGAATGGGGGGGGGGGGGGGGGGGGGGGGGGGGGGGGGTGGGGGGGGGGGGGGGGTAACGCTTTCCCGACCGCCCCGTGTATTTCCCCGTTATTCTGCGTCGCGAATCTCTCTGAACATCTGAAAGCCCGTAGACCATAACTCCTTTCCGGAATGGCGTCTTTCAGCCAGGTTTCCGTGAAACAGAGTAGCAGAGTGTGAGAAATCCTTATTTGTCCTGGAGAGCAGAAGGAGTTTGTCCGTTTTGTTGGTTAGAGAGCGGAGATTTGCCAGATGGATGCTAGGGAACGGCGTTCTGAATCCGTGCTGTCTGAGCTTCACGAGTGCGCCGGCTCTCTTCCCCCGTCTGCGTGTCCTGAAGCACTTGATCAGCGCCGCAGTTCACCTGACTACAATGTCCAGCAAAACATCAGAATAATTGAAAACTGGTGAAATATCGGGTGGTGTGTACCTCCGAATGTCCAGCAATTAGTCTCTGGTGAAACTGATAGCAGGGATATAACTAAAGACAGGACAAACTAACAAAACATAAAAACAACTGCAGAGCACGCCACGGAGGCAGCCATCACGTCCGGCGCCATCGCAAGAAATTCACTGGTCTCGTTTTTTTTTTGTTTGGTGCGGTTTGCTTTCACTCTGCCCTTTTTGTAAGTGAACCAGAAATTGTAAACAAAACCACACGTGTGCTAAGGCAATCCATTAATTGGACAGTAATTCTCAAGCATACCAGAGTTCGTTTGGGACCCGGACCGAACCACCTTTCAAGGTGGGGTCTCATTGGGGTTTTTGTTCCCGCACCCGAGTGTGGCGATTGCTGTATTCACACTCTGCCCAAAAGAGCCGCAACAAGGGGGGAAATGACTTGAGTTTGAGTTAAATCGAACCACACAAGACGGTGTTAATCACCCTGAAAAGTTCAAACGGATTTTAAGGCCATTCACAGGCCAGTAATAAAATAAGAACAAACACAAACATTTCAAGCTTAGATAAATACAACAGAACAAAGTTATAAATAAAATAAGCACTGTGTAGTGTTCACTGTTGGCTTGCTGCAATAGTCTGTGTTGACGGTGTTACCGGTGTTAACCCGCAACACCGGTTACGTCACTTGCCCACCGTGGCACCGACTCCCACCGTCTTTTTGATTTTTTTATAGCAATAAAAATCATTTAGTTGTGAACTAATTTGTCAGGAGTGCTTCAGTTGGAGTGCACGTGTCGATCAACCGGTGTGAAAATTTCATCACCGTCACAACCCTAGTTCACTCTATAAATTAAATATAGATTAATATTTGTCAAAGCTGTGTTTTGTTGTTTGATTAGCATTAATGACAGTAGCAGGTATTTATAGGCTGCTGTCCCTTTAAGACCTGATGCACGGATCCGATATAATGATACAGTCCAATTTCTTTCTCAGCAGTTTTCATTCACTTAAAGGTGCACTAAGTGATTTTTGAAAAATGCTTTTGACCACAGTGTCGGACCGAGTCCCAAACACACTCGCAGCCAATCAGCAGTAAGTGGCGTGTTTAGTAATAATAGGGAGAAGAGAGCGCTCAGTGAGTGCACAGGATGGATATTAGCAGATCGACTATAGATAGCGAGAGATGGCAGACAAAAATAAATAAATAAATAAATAAAAAAAGAGGAAAAATTTGGAGGACAAAACCTTAAAAGACGGGTTCCGATCGGGCAAGAGGTAGGACCCTCTAAATATCGGAGCAGCTTTCCAGCGGTGGAGAGAACTCAAGGAGCGGGAAGGCCTGGAATCGGACACCGAGGTTGCTTTGTTTCTTCTTGATAGGTGAGTTACGCTGATTTTGCTTTTTCACACAACTTTTCTGTGTTGGCTTTTGCTTGAATATGCTGCAGCCGGCAGGCATAGCAAATTCCACCATCGTCGCTGCCAGTGTTGTGTACGTATGTGTGGGGCGGAGTTATCAAAACAGAGGTCCTGTTGGGGTATGGGCATGTTTGTTTTGGTGCTTTCAAATATCAACATTGTTTGGCAAAAATCGCTTTGTGCACCTTTAGACATAACCACTAGCGTTTAGCAGAATGACTTGTCGAGATGGGTTATTTTTGTCACACCATTTTAGGTGGTAGTCTGTACAAACTAGGGCTGTCAAAATGGCTGAAAAACTAAATTAAATATTATCAAAATTTGTAATTATATTTAAAATGCAAAATTTCGGTTAGGGTGAAGAAAAGCTTTTGGCTTATCTCCTGAGGCCACAAGAGGGTGCATCGAGCAAAATATTACTTTGGGAAAAAAAAAGTGCATAAGGTTTAAAATAATGTTTATAAACCAATCATAATTAATTAAGTTGCTTAAACAACTAACTCATCGTGTATGCATAGTTTAATACAAAGGGCGGAAAGCCAATCTCACAGAGTACATTTTTTCATTTAAAAACATGAGATGCAGTGGGATGGGGAAAAAAACCCTCCATAAAGTCTCGATATATGTTTTTTAAAAGTTGAGCTTGCATTAATTTTACATGGCTTTCTAAACATGCGACTCTTTTGTGCGAGATGCAAGTGCAACAGTGATAGATGTCCCTCTAGAAAATTCTGTGGGAACGGCTTGGTTCCAGTTTTGATGTAAACAAGATCTTCTCCGCATGATTTTCCTCTTTCCGCAATATTTTTGATGAACCAACGCGCAGTTCCACCATCTAGTGGCTTCAACTGGGATAGTTAACCAAAGCATTAAAGTGCCCAACGACACTTACATCGTCATCCGCATCTCATCTCTGTGCGCAGCATAAGCCCCTTAAGCACACCTAAAATTTCGAATGCACTTTTTTGCATCGACTGTGTCCTTTTTATTTGAAATTCAACGAATATTCGAAATTCAATTTTTTTTTTGACAGCCCTAGTTCAAACACAAGGAGATGCGAAAGAGGATTCAGTTTGGTTTTCGCGCACCGTCTGAAACGTCTTCCTGCGTGTGCACGCTTCATGAGTTTGCAACTGTGCGCATAGAAAACAGCGTGTGATTACCGAATCGAGATCTCTTTCGCCTGTTCTTGTTACTGAATGTTTTAAAATCACTTATCACATACAAATGATAAACTCACTCTATTATGGTTAAATTTTGCAATTAATCCGTGGATCACATGTGTGCCAAACCGAGGGGCCTGGTCCCGACGGATCGAGGATTAACTAACCCCTACCTGTTTTACCACTTTACCCTCAAGACAGCACCGCTGATTAATTACAGTGTTATTTATGGCATTCATTCCTGTATAAGTGTACAGTTATTTAAAAAGCCATGTTAAAAACTGCACAATATGAGAACAAAACAAACAAGTCATCCTCACGCCAAAGGCTCAGAGAGACAAACAAACAGCCAAACAGTGCTCTTCTCCACTGTAGTGGCCTTGTGGCTGTGAGCTGTGTCAGCTGTCTGAGACAGGCCATATCAGTGTTATCTGCCCCTTTATCATCCCCATTTCTGACAGCTGACACTTTCAGAAAACCCCAACTCGCTTTCTCACCCCCCAAACAAGACCTTGCAGATGTGAGCAGCCCTGACCCTTCACCCCTCAAGCCTTTCCTTAAATCTACTCAGACAGATTTCGGTAACAAACAGCCTTGAGTCATGGCTCTGTCACTCAGTGAGTCAGGTGATTAGGCGTGCATTTGAGGGAGACGCTGGAGGAAGCTCTTGTAATGAGAGCATTCATGGCAAGAAGGATTTAAGATTGAAGTGTTTGCTGTTGACTTGAGATGCCAACGGTCTACCACTGAATTATGCATGAGACGGTGATACCACGTAAAATGGGTGTCTCCTTCCAGGAAAACCCATCGCATAGGATAAAGAAAAGACATGTGACCACACAATAAGAATAATGGATATCCTTTGTCCCTCCATCTACCCCTCCTCCATTCCACTTTCCTCATTCCACATCTCTAACTACTTCAACTGTGGGTATACAATATGAGAACCTGCCCATGCTGTGATGAAATATAAATATAAGAAAATGAATCTGACGTCCTGACAGGTACAGGTCTATATGGGTATGAACATCTGGAAACTGAAGTGACCCACATGGACACTGCTGCAAGTGCAGTCAATGAATAACTTGACGACTTTCCAAGACATCCAAAAAATGATTTTTGAGAAATTAGTGAATTATTATTAGTAAATATATTTTTATGAAAAATATATTTAAAAAACAAATTACCGAAAAGATTTCATATTAGGGATGTAACGATTCGCTCAACTCACAATTCAATTCACGATTTTTTTTTTAACAAACTTTTCAATTATCATAATATCGTAATTTTCGAATTTTCATAGCTGTATAATTTCGAAATTTTGAAGCACCACAACCGAAATGTTGCAATTCAACTGAAGTCAATTCAGTTTTGTGAAACTATACTACATAAAATATCTGCATGAAACAAACAGCAGAAGCTCTGAATGAGACGCAGATTCACTCTCTGCCAGCAGGTGGCGCTTAAACCGTTTCCTTGGTTTCTGCTGTAATCAAAGCAGCGCTGAACTTATGCATTTTACAGAGGCAAGATGAAAAGAAAATATACCATCTAAACTGTTTTTCTAAAGACAGTAAGTTCCCCTCAAACATACATTCATATAAACTCCTACACATAAATGAATCGCGATTTGTTTAGCATCTCAACCGATTTAAATCGTCACATATTTTAATCGATTTTCAACCGGCTCCCGGTTAATCGTTACATCCCCATTTCATATAAATTTTTAAATGTTAAAAAAATCAATGTTAAATAATTTATTTAAAAATAATCAAATAATAAATTATCCTCACACAATGCCATCACATGGTTTCAGAAGACTTATACACTGTGTTCCAAATTATTACAATTGACAATCAAATAGGATTTCGTACAAAAAAGGGTCAGATTGTGTTTGTTTTTGATTTTCCATCATTTAGAATAACTTGTATCATCTCAAACAGGTTTGGTTCATTAGTTTTTTTGTGGCCATGGTTCAAAAAGTTTAGGTTAAATGGAACCCCTACGTAAAGAGTTTATTTCCCCTTATTAGCAGTCACCGTTTTTCTGAAGAATAAACATATGAAACATGCAATGTCCCTTGCAAAAGCATCAAAACACACATCTTTGCGAAAAGCACATAGAAATTACTGCTGTTCCCAAAGATTTGTGAGTGACTATAGCAACCAAAGATCTTGGTCTATAAAGTTTATTTAAGAAATTTTCTGCAAACAAATGAACTGTTTCCTATAAAAGCCACTGCTGAGCACAAACCGGTGTTTTGAACGCTACGTGAGTCTCAAGATCCTCCAATGCAGACTGGCAGTTATGTGTCAAGGCTGTGTTAAATTACTACTGCTAAACCAACCCTCCCAAGAAGAAACCTGCACAGTGGCCTGTAGAAACACATGAAGATTGTTTTTACAATCGTTTTTTATTCCCTTACGAATGCTGCAGTTACAATGTTTCCTGATAGGGATGAAATGGCCATCCTATTCCAAACGAGACTGCAACCATCATCAAGGAGGTTGTGGTTGCCGATTTGGTTGGAATATTGGTAAGGGAGATGTAGTCCATTTTAAGGGTTTCAAAATTATTTTCTGCAGAGATAGTGGACGTTCCGAATTGACATTTTTCTGCTGTGGATAAAATGAAGAATAGTGCTCTCGGAAATTAAAGGAATTTTTCATGCAGACAACTATCCCATGCTGCATAAAGCCATGGTGCTAAACATTTTTAAATGTGTTGTTCCTACCGCCACTGTGCAGGTTTCTCTTTGTGAGGTTTGGTTAGCAGTGACTGAAACACACAACTGCCAGTCTGCATGGAGAGGAACTTGAGACTCCAGTAGCTTCAAACACCTGTTTGCTGCTCAGCAGTGTTTTTTTTTACAGCTGGCATAATAATACAATTAATTTGTTAGACAGAAACTTAATTAAACTTTATCTGACCAAGATCTTCTGTGCTCTAAGTCACTCGCAAATCTTTTGACAGTTCAATAATCTCTATTTGCTTTTCGCAAAATATTATTTGTTTTGATGCCTTTTGCAAGACATTGCATTGTTTCATAATTTTAATCTTCAGAAAGATCTTTCTTCCTCACCATATTGCATGAGAACTGTGACTTGCTTAATAATGTGGATCAACCTCTTTAAGTAGGGTTTCCATTTACCTAAGAAGACCTGGCAAACTATTGAACAAACCTGTCTGAGATTGATACCAGTTATCTGAAAAGATGTGAAAAACAACACAAACTAAAATCTGACTCTTTATTCTACCGAAATCCTATTGTTATTTCACTTGCATAATAATTTGGAACAAAGTGTATATAGCACACATATGGGCTACTTTTTAAATTACTTTAGTCTGAAAAAAACATAATAATCCATATTTAGCTTATTTAGCTTTGTCTCTTCTGTAGACAAAACCTACATGTTTGGATCAACATACTGGTGAGAAAATGATGACAGAGCATAAACATTTGTGTGAACTATTGCTTGAAGCCCTGCACACCTCACATGCTCCTGACAAAAGGTTGTAAGTGTTATAATGTTAAAGGCTATTTAATAACCTTTCAAAGTCCAGCCTGCACAAATGCATCATCTAAGCTCCCATCTTGCTGGAGTCAGGAAGTAAAGCAGTGCTGATTACAGAAGTTGTTGCAGCACAAGTGATGGCTGAGATGAAAATCACTGGAGTTTCCTGGAAACTCTTGATCCACTGTGCCTCTCAGTCTGACCTCAGCGGAGCCTTCTGTCTGATACAGAACCTCTCTTATCTTTGACACTGTCCCTTATTTAATCTAGATTCACTCCTCACTAATGTACTGCTCCCCTCACTTCTGCCATGCCTTCCCTCAGTTTCACCTCCTCCCTTAAAGCCTGGCTCACACACTCTAGGATTTTTAGCACGATTTAGCCCCGGTTTCCCACTCCCGAGAATCGGAGCAAATCTTGTCGAGCCCCTCGATCGGTCCTGATGTTCGGCGCGGATTATCTGGTAATGCGAGGCATTCACCGATCGAATCTTGCACCTCCCGATCTGCTCGCACACAAATCGGGGCCGCCCCAATCATATCAAACATGTTTGATATTTAGGATTTAAATTGGGATGATGACGGCTATATGATTACGTCAGTGCTTTCACAATAGCCAATGCGCGACCGCAAAACAGCTGCTGTATGGCCCCGTTGGGGATAGTGGAGATGGAGGAAACTGCTTCTTGACGTTTTATAGTATCAGGACTGTCTGTATAATGTGTTGAAAACGTATCACAACCGTAAGAAGAAAGAGAAGCGCTAGAGTGAAATCGCCTCAGTTTTGAATGTACTGGGTGAGTGTAGAAAGCAGCTAGCACGCTAGCTAACATATGTAAACATCACTGAAATATCAATGACGATCTGCTGCGTGAGATCACGTGAGGCGCTCCCTCTGGCTGAGATTACGATGCTGCACGACTGCCTAACACGTTCCCGTGACAACAGCTTTGTCTGTGGGTGGGAGGTCCTAAGGTCTGAGAACCAAAAGAGGTGGAAAACTCAAGAGACACACACAGGGGAGAAGCTACATGGGGGTCCTCACCAGTGTTTGCCAGTCAGCCCAAAATAAGCCCTCCAGATTGTAGCAGGGTCTCCTCTCTCATCAGCACTGACCCGCCTGCCTCCTCTCTTCCCCTGAATGCTAAAAGTCTGTCTCGCTTGACTCCTCCTGAATTAAACAGAGAGAAATTGTGAGTGCAGGCGACAACATGACCTTATTTATACCACATCAGATCACAAACGGATGGCACTAAATGCAGGTGAACACACTGCATTTGTAGAATGAACGCTAATCTGTCCTGATTTGTCTTGGACAAGAGTAAAGGACAAAGACAATATAATATGTGACCTGTGCTGGCAAAATGAGTCACAACGAAATTTTTCTCAAAAATGAGTCATTTTCATTTTCCATTAAAATATCTTCATAATGATGTATGATTTGTCGGAATCGGACAAAAAATGACTGAGCTACACCTGTTTGAAGTCGATAAGAGTCAGCAGCAAGGTCAATTTTGAGAAAAATCGAGTTAAAGTTTTCAGATAGTTCCAAAGCAAAATCACACAACATCATTGCATCTTTTCCTCCACTTCTTTTCTTAATAATAATTACTGTATTAATAGTCACAATATATCTATTTTTTTATTTTATCTTTGTTATTATAAATAAGAACAGATGCAAAAAAAAAAAAAACTGCGCAAGGTTTATCTGATAATCAGATGCATGAAAGTAGCATTCGTTGCTAGCAAACAGACATCGGGCACGTTTTCTTTCAGAATCACCATTCGCTGATGGAGAGTAAAAGTTAAATACTATAGCATTGATTTTAGGAAATGAGAGATGGAGGAATTAATTACATACAAAAGTTTACATAAAGTAACATATTTTACCTTATTCTGTGCAGAAAATGTAAATAATTATTTGCAGTATATAAAACAATTATAAAATTGCCATTAGGAAAAAAATGATAGATTACAAATGATTGATTATTGTCCAGCAGTGTATTTGATTTCTTATTGCAAATTCAAAGAAAGAGATAAGAAAAGAATTCCTTGTAAAAATAATAATAATAATACATACAACATACAGAAAATTATTTGTATTTGACATTTCTGTCACTTCTGAAATGATTGCTATGCACATATCATGATCATGCAAGCATAACAGCCTAACTCAGCCACTCAACAAGGAAAGGGTTTTTTTCTCTCTAAACCCTTATCCCCCCCACCCCCTATGGTCACCCAACATAAAGGCTGCTGTGTGATTTGCCCCCTGACTAAGCATTTAAAGAATTTAGGGGAAGCATTTAAATAATCCTGTGAATGCACTTAAAGAATGCAGAATTGAATCATTTATCGAATCTAATCGAATTTAATTGTGAATCGAATCGAATTGAATCGTTCTGAATTAGCAAAAATCGTTCTTGAATCGAAAACCTATGAATCATGAATCAAATCGAATCGCTGTCTACCCAAAGATTCACAGCCCTAGTGAATACTTAAATACTGTAATTCTGTGTATATGTGTATATTTATCGGGATCTCGCCGTTGGAAGCGCCTTTATGCGCATGCTTCGGATGACAGTCAGTGTGAGAAGCAAGTGAAGAAAAGGTACTCCTCTCAGAAAACGTGCAAATAAAGATAGCCTAATTTTAGATGTTTAATTACTATTTGGAGCATTGGGATTGCTAGTCGAGTGCTTAATGAACTAATTTTTGTGAAAACCTCAAAATGTTTTTAACTTTTTTCGTGGTAAGCTGAAATTTGCCCTTCGGAGCATTACAACTCATTTGGCCAGCAAGGGTCACAATATATATATATATATATATAATATATATATATATCAATTAATTATGACATTTCTATAGTTCCTACACCCCCCCCCACAGTATACATACTAAAGTGCTTGTCCTGCATGCCTCTATTGTAATTCACACAGCCGTCTCTGAGGTTATCATTGTGCAGTGACGGAGCAACAATCCCATAATGCATAAGGCAGGAATGCAAAACAGCCTGGCAGCACACCACCGCCCACTCTCCCCTACACGCCAACGAACAGACCAGACCAACATAAAGGCCCTATTGTGAGTGTCTGCATTCATACGCTTTCTCATGCAACCTCAATAACTGATTACTAGTGTAAACCGAAGTCAAGGTTTCATTAAGACAAAAGAATAAGTGAGAGAAAAAAAGAAGAAAATTAAAAAAACAGGCTTACGGAAAACAGAGATTTATTTCATTAAGTCCGCTAAGCCACTGTTGTTTGTTTGGATGCAGCTGTGCCGATATTGACAGGACAGAATCCAATAAATCTTTTCTACAAAAAGGTAAGAGGATTGTAGCCTTACACCTACACACAGATGCAGCTTGAGTGTAGCCAACATCCATGTGAGCTCCACACACTCCCCACATTATTCAGGTATTAATGCTGATGTCATTATTAAGGTGGTTTCCAGCCTGTTGGCCGCAGATAAGAACAATCTTAAGGCCGCCCAGGCGCCCACCAGAGACAATATGCAATACAGAGCTAAATCAAACAATCCCCCGACTGACAATGCCAAAAAGCCCATACATTTACATAACAGCCATCTATCTTTCATGAGAGCAGTTCAGATGGATGACTGAGGTATAGTGCTTTCCAGAGTCCAAAATCAACACTCAACAAGAGCCAATTTAATGTTAAAATTGGCTCAGGCAAGAAAATTTTCTTTTTTTCCACATCAATCTACACTCCATACACCATACTGACAAAGCAAAAACAGAATTGTCACAACTTCGTAAATTTAAAAATAAAAAACCTGAAATAAGTACATTGCATAAGTATTCATACCCTTAACTAAATATTTAGCTGAAGCACCTTAACAGCCTCAAGCCTTTTTTTTGTTTGATGCGACAAGCTTTGCTCATCAGCATTTTGCAATTATCTGCCATTCTTCACCTCACCTGTTCACCTTTCAAGCTCAGTCAGGTTGGATGGGGGCAGATGCACATTTTCAGGTTTCTCCAGAAATATTTGATTGGGTTCAACCCTAGGCTGTGGCTGGGCCACTCAAGGACATGCACACAGTTGTCTATAAGCACTCTGCTGTGTGCTTAGGGTCATTGTCCGTGGAAGGTGAACCTTCTGCCCAGTTCTGAGGTTCTGAATGTTTACTCTGGAACTGGGTTTTCATTAAGGCTCTCTTCTCTATTTTGCGGCACGAGCGTTGTTCTAACTCGGACGAGTCCCTCAGTCCCTGCTCGGAAAACACCAGACCACAGCATGAGGCTTGAGGGGGGGGGTTACCAGACACTACTTTTGGGATGGTACTCTGCAGGTGATGAGCGGAGCTGGTTCCTCAAACATGTGATGCTAAGAATGAGGTTAATTAGTCCAGAGAATCTTGGTTTATCAGAGTCGGAGGGTTATTTCGGTGCATTTTTGTAAATTCCCAAGTGTGTTTTCATGTGTCCTTCATGAGGCGAGGATTGAGGTTGGCCACAAGCCATAAGCACAGATCGGTGAGAGTGCGGCAGTAATGTTTGTCCTTCTGTATGTTTCTTCCATCTGCATATATGATCATGTAGCTCAACTAGAGTGACCATCAGGTTATTGTTCACCATGCTAACCAAAGCCCTTCTCCATCAATTGCTCAGTTTGGCCAGGAGGGCAGCTCTAGGAAGAGTCCTGGTTGTTTCAAACTTCTTCCATTAAGGCAGGGGTGTTAAACTCATTTAAGGTTGAGGGCCGGATCTGAGAAAATTGTGCGGGCCGAATTACCTTTTGTTAAACCCTAGTTTGCTCACAATTACATTAATATTAACCATACAAACTACAATATAATAAAAAAAAAAAATCTAGGACAACTTTTTTTTAAAGATGATGCTTGGTTATTTTAGGGGTGTGCAATATTGACACAAAATGTCTTTTTTTTTTGATAGTGATAATTACCATATTTTGCAGAGTGTGTTTTTGAGATAGCACCTTGGTTGGTTTTTAAGCCAGTCATGGATAAATAAATATGACACTAAAACAGCCAGTAGGTGGCGACAAGTCCATGTCTTAATTAGTGATTCATTGAATCATTCACTCAAACGATGATTCGTGTAGAAAACTAAGGCTAGGATTGTTCTTTAGGAATAGGCACTGAATCATTGACTCAAATAATTTGTTCAAAAACACAGATTAATTCAGTAACAAAATACACAGTGCTGCCTCGGAGACACACAATTGGTCTTACTTCGGCTTTGTTAAAAACTTTTTCTTGCCAAAACAGAGATAAACAGACAGCATTGTGACTAATATAACACACTTAATACTAGCATCTTGTTTGTTGAGCTGTTATATAAAATTTATTCATTTGCGATCGCGCTGACATTCGGGAAAGCAACACTCTTGATATAGTTAGACATTACTTAACTATCACGACATAAATATTAAAAACTAAATTTCTTACAGGGCATTTTATTTTTGCCCCCATATATTGAATTATATTGTAAACTGATAGCCTTCATCCGGCACTGAAAAACTCTCATGATGTGTTTGTTTGTTTTTTGCAAAGTTACAAAATGTCAACTCGCACATCATTAAAACAACAGTTAGGATATTAGTACACAACAAATATCGCACACTCCTCGCTATTTACTTTCTCCATGTGAAGCTGTCCAATGCTTCACAGTGTCGTTTAATATTGCACACATTTACCACAACCACGAGTTGTGATTAAACATACCTGTCGGCGTTGAGATTAGGGGAGAGCGGGGCACAAAGTAACACTTTTTGACTTTCTCAGTTTGTGTAAATCCACATGGGGTTCAGAGTATAATTTTTTTACAGTAATTTCACACTTGTCTAGCACAAATATGTCGCTTTGTTTCATGATTACAGTGTATACGTTTTTCTTTATTTACTCTCAAAAATTGGAAGTGAAATGTGACAACATGCCCCGTGGGGTTCATTGTAACATCTGAGGGGCACGTTGTAACATGGCCATTGACAAGCCTCTAAAATGTTATTGAGTGAATGAAAAAAATATAAAAGACACAACTATGGTCATAAAATAAACTAATTATTGATTTCAAATAAAATAATGGCGTTTTTTAAGAATTAAAAATAATCTGATTTTGGAGTTTGACAATGAACACATTGCAACCATGCTTGGGACGGCCCACATAAATGAGCCAAAATGCTTTACATTTCTTGAAATAATAATTTCTAAACATTAAACATTGACTGTCAGTCTTTATTAACCTGTTTCTCATTAAAATTCATTAAAGTAAATAGTGTGAATTACATCACTAATGTCATAGACTCGCACGGCGGGGCACATTGTAACGCAGTGTTACAACATGCCCCATCTGCGCAACTGGAATTTAAAACCGGTTACGGTCTTCTGATAGTTAGCGAAGCATTAAAAAAAAACTATCGAAACTGATAAATAACAGATTGGAGATTAAAATAATAGCAGATTTGTTTAATTTTAAATGAGTAATAAAAACTGAGATGAAAAATTTACTTAAGCAAGAATTGTAATTTTACTATGGTAAAATAAATGTCCAGCGATATCTTCAAAAGACTTTTGAATTTTGGTGCACTTTTTTTCTCTATATAATGTTGATATAGTAACTAGTAAATGCTGTAAATTTGGTTATGCTAGCATGTGAGGAAATATTTAAACCACGTGTGTTACAACTTACCCCGCGTTACTTTGTGCCCCGCGCTCCCCTACTTTCTTTCCATTTCTCCTTAAATAGCCTGTCCGCCCTTCCAGGTCAAATTTCTTCTTTTGGACATGTTTAAAATCACCAGAAAATTTCCCCACAAGCATTAGTTACAATGCAGCTATCATCATATTATCCTCGTGCTGCTCGAGATTCTGGCGCCGCTTTAAAATGCGCATGTTAGGTGTCCCGAATCCCGAGGCGTAATATCAACGTAAATAAATGAGCCATTTGTTCCGCTTTAAATTCAAAGTAAAATATTGTAGCGAATACACTTTATTTAATTCTCAAAATTATGTTTTATTTGTTATTTTATAATATTGTTTAAATCATCCTGTGGGCCGGATTGGACACCTCTGTGTTAGGCCCGGGGCAGTTATGTTGACACCAGCATTAAGGGTAACAGAGACTACATGCTTCTGTGACCCTTCAATGAAGCAGAATTTTATTCTGAACTCTTCCACAGATGTGTGGCTTCACGCAAACCTGTTTCTGAGCTCTACAGGCAGTTCTTTTGACCTCAGGGCTTGGTTTTTGCTCTGAAATGCATTATCGGCTGTTAGACCTTTTATTAAGACGTGCGTGCCTTTCCAAATCAAACCCATTCAATTGAATTTGCCACAGGTTAACTTCGCTTGAAGTGTAGTAATATTTACAAGCAAAATGAATGATCCTGAGCTAAATTTCAACTGTCCCAGATATGAATACTTATGCAATGGAATCATTTAAGCTTTTTTATTTTTAAAAAATTTGCAAAGATGTTAAAAACCTGTTTTCTTTATAATTATGGTGTATGGAGTGTAGATTGTTGTGGAAAAAAAATAATTTAAAACAGTTTAACATAAGGCAGCAACAAAACAAAATGTGAAAAAATTAAGGGGTATGAATACATTCGCAAGGCACTGTAGGCAAACTCATTCTCTGCCAGCATGAGGCGCTGTTGGAGTGGTAGAGATCAGGTTTCCCCGGTAACGCTGTAATCAAATAAGCCTGTGCTCACAAACGCTGCTTTATCAGGCATTACATGCATGATGAAATGAAAATGACTTCCAAAATTTTCTGAAGACAGTTGGGTTCCTTCAGAAATACAGTGATATAAAAACACCCCGCACAGGGTTTCAATTTTGAAACGTGCAGTGCTCATGTTTATTCAACAAAGTCAAAGCCTTTTGGAAAATCTATTTGTGGCGGTCAGTTTTGATATTGTGGCAGGCTGCCACAAATAATCAATGTATGGGAAACATGTACAGGTGACCTACAGAAACTTAAGTTCCTCATGGCAACCCGTCAAAATATAAGTTTGGGTTAGCTTAAAGAAATTATCAGAAATATATTACTGTGGTGCAGTATGATATGCATACTACTACTTCAACAATTATTACAACTTTTGTTTAAAAGAATAATCACACAATATGCTATTTCTTCCATGTTTTAATTTTAATAGTAAGCCCTTTGCCAAAAAAAATAAAGAGTTTAACTCTCATTTGATTAAAAGATAAATTAATCGGTTATCGGTCTACTTGATCTGTAATAATCAGTATCGGCATCGGCCCTGAAAAACACATATCGGTCGACCCCTAGTATGAACACAAACATGTTCACACCAACATGGACAGTCTTAAGGATATTTCTCCTCCCCCCCTACTGGATGACACAACACGCAGTGGAGAGCCTCAAGACTGAAAAACATAAATAGAGCCCCGAACCATCTGCTGCTCAAGAGCTTAAGTAGCCTACTTCAAACCCTCCTGTTCCATTCAGTGGTGGGCTGGCCATGACTCAACTACAGCTCGGCCCAGCAAGCTAAGCCTCTGGCCTCTTACACAAGGAATAGGGACATCTCGGTGCTTACTAATAGAATTGTCCCCTTTACACTGACGTAGGATCAGCTCTACCAATTAATATCCGAATCGTAGCCTTTATTGGCTAAATCAATAGGCTGATCTATGATAAATGACAAAGGGAAAGCTAATATTTCCCATGTGGAAGACCAGGGATGAGGTGAGGTAGATTAGGAAGAGCATGATCTTGGTAAATGCAGGTGTTTCTAGCTAGAACAGGTGCAGCACGGCTGGCCCAGAGGCTGTGGGTGTGTCCTCACCGTGCCAGCCAATAGGACGTGAGCAATAGTTGGCACTGTGTCAACAACCCTGTTGTTTTTCATTCCACCTGGGAAACGGTCCTCACAGATACTGCATCTGTGAACCACACTATGCAATAGGGCTGTCAAAAAAATTTCGAATTTCGAATTTTAGGTGTGCGTTAAGGAGGCAGCCTTATCAGCTGCGCATGAGATGGGTTGATGATGTAAGTGTCGTTGCATTATAATGTTTTTGTTAGCCTATCCAGTAGAAGCCACCAGATGCAGTGCTGCTGCGTTGTTCATTAAAAATATTGCGGAAAAAGAGAACATCAATGCGGAGAAGATCTTGTTTACATCAAAACCGAAACCAAGCCGTTCCCACAGGAACGCATATTTCATGTATTTTCTAGACGGACATCTACTGTTGCACTCTCGTCTCGCACAAAAGAGCCACATGTTTAGAAAGCCATGTAAAATTAATGAAAGTTCAACTTTTAAAAAACATCTCAAGACTTTATGGCGGGTTTTCCCCACATCCTAATGCATCTTATGTTTTTAAATGATAAATGTACTCTGTGTGATTGGCTTTCCGCCCTTTGTATTAAACTATGCATACATACATGATGCTGTTTTGTTTATAGTTGTTTAAGCAACTTAATTAAAATTTGGTTTATAAACATTATTTTAAACATTATGCACTTTTTTTCGCAGATAGTCATGTTATAGTAATGTTATCTTATGCTTTGAATGATGCGCCCTCTTGTGGCCTCAGGATATAAGCCAAAAGCTTTTCTTCACCCTAACTGAAATTATGCATTTTAAATTAGTATATAATTCGAGTTTTGATAATATTGAAGTAAAAAATTCAAATTTAGTTTTTCAGCCATTTTGACAGCCCTACTACGCAACACACACAGCGGTCTCTCACCGGTCACATTCCTGTCAAGGTATGTAATAAGAGTAGTTTCACTAATATAAATGAAATGAGAAAGTAAACAAGGGTTGTCAAATGGCGCTTTTCCACTGCGTGGTATGACTCGGCTCGGCACGGCTCAGTACGGCACAGCACGGTTGGGTTCGGCTCGGTTTGCGTTTCCACTGCAGTTTAGTACCGCTTTAGAGGGGGCGGGATTATTCACATGTCGTTATAGTTGCGCCAACTCTACTACCACGACTCCTAAAAAAAAAAAAACCTTTTCATTCCGTGTCGTCCATCAAGCTCTCACTGGATCCGCTCCTCGGCTATCAATCGAGAGGAACGTCTGTACTTCCGCAACAGACAACAAAACTTTTTGGTTGTTAAAAAAGGTGCGCTCATTCAAAACAGTTGCGTTCGATCCTTCGCTGGCTGTGCTGATTTAAATCTAGCGGTTCTTTTGTGTTTGTGTCGCAAGTTCAGTGACGCAGGTAGTGACGATTCTCTCCGGCCAATCCTTGAAAAGTCAAAAGTGATCAGATGAAACTGATCCGTATTCCACTTTAAAATATTCCACTTTACACAAGCAGTTATTTTCACTAGTTCTGTTGGCGATGATTTATTCAGTCAACCAATAATTTCAATAATCTCAATTAGTTTACAAAAAGTCATTCATAACAATACTACAGCTCTTATGGCCTGTTATCTTAAACATCAAAGAGCACCACTTAACGCACTGAATAACATGCATTATTCACACGGAGGATGTGTTCTTCCTTGGTCTCACCGACTCAGCCCTGCACAGGATGAACCTGTTACACTGCAGACATGAAACGGCTCGTCCTGAGGAGTGGCAAGTATGGAAAACAGTACCTGAATGCTGTGACAGGGTGGGAACGGATCTCTTTTCCCATCAACACCCTTCAATAGGTTTTGTAACTATATGACAATACATCAAAGCTCTGGGGTCTACCACACCTTTACAGTGAAAAAGACACTATGCATTGACACCTTGGAGATATGAATCTCTCTCATCAGAAAACTGGAAAATACACAAAAGAAAAAGAAATGTCTGGAAAGACATCACGCAGGATAGAGGGAAGCTGGACAGGCCGACACTTCCATGGCTGTCACTGTAGAGGAGAAACAGACCAGGATCGTTATCTTCCCCAAAGCTCCAGCTCAGCATTCCAACACCCAGTGTTTGCGTACCAAAAAAATTCCAGATTCCAGGATCCTAAGATTCGGGCACGTACCACTTAGTACCAGGAGGGAGAGCAATGCAGAAGAGAGTGGAAAAGAGAGGGAAAGATACGAACAGAGGGAAAATATGTGGCAAGAGCATGGTATGTAAAGGACAACACCGGGATGAAGAGATGAATCACTTTTGGCCTTTGCAGTGCAGAATAGAAAATAAAACCAACACATGACCTTCAAAGCTATTAATAAGTAAACCATTTTGCTTGCTTTCACTTGACTTACAACTCCCATAGAAGACATTCAGAAAGTCATGTGCATGCAAAAGTTTGGAAAATAAATTACCCAAGAGACCGGCAGGTGTAAAAACAACACTATGAGGCTCCACTTATTAAGCCTAAGGAGTGTACACCAGGTCAACTATACGCGTCGCATTCACATAAGATTTGTCTTTTCAGACAACTTTATCAAAAACAACAAATGTAAACCAGTTCTGAAAACTTTTTCTGCTATTCACTGATGCTTAGCAAAATACTTACAAAATGTTTGTAAAAGCTATAGTTTTTAGGCTCTGAGCATGTAACCAAAAGTGCCAAGTTTACTGGTTGGCCAGCATTATTCGCAGTGCAACGTAAAGGAAATTAGTAGGGATGCACCCGAAATGAAAATTCTTGGCCGAAGTCGAACAAAATGAAAACACTGGGCCGAAGGCAGATACGTTTTTTCGCATTCCTCCCCCCCCCCCCCCCACCCCCCCCCCCCCCCCCCCCACCCCCACCCCCCCACCCCCCCCCCCCCCCCGCCCCCCCCCACCCCCCCCCCACCCCCCACCCCACCACACCCCCCCCCCATGTAGGCCTATTTTGCCATTTTTTCACCATTGCATAAATTAAAAAAGCCAAAATGTGCTTTTTACTGTTTTGTCCTGCATTTCAAATAAAAAATGTATTACAAAACAACAATCTAAAAATATTTACTTAACACTGAACTTTTTTTAAAACGTACATAAACATACACTTTTTTTGACTGTAGCAGACATTATACCAACAAAGCACAATTTAACTTAAAATTAATAAGTTAGTAAAATATAATTTTTTTGCCATTTTGAGACCCCCCGCTGTCGAGTACAGGCAATTTGTGCGGCATGAATAAGATTAAGGATTAAGATGGCGCCGACGCTGATGGCTGCCTCCGTTGCGTGCTCCGCAGTTGTTTTTATGTTTTTGTTAGTTTGTCCTGTCTTTAGTTATATCCCTGCAATCAGTTTCACCAGAGACGAATTGCTGGACATTCGGAAGTACACACCACCCGATATTTCACCGGTTTTCGACTATTCTGATGTTTTGCTGGACATTGTAGTCGGGGGAGCTGCAGCGCTGATCAAGCGCTTCAGGACGCGCAGACGGGGGAAGCCAGCCGGCGTGCTTGTAAAGCTCAGACAGCGCGGATTCAGAACGCCGTTGCCAAGCATCCATCTGGCAAATCTCCGCTCTCTACCCAACAAAACGGATGAACTACTTCTGCTCTCCAGGACAAACAAGGATTTCTCACACTCTGCTGCTCTGTGTTTCACGGAAACCTGGCTGAATGACGCCATTCCGGACAGCGCGTTGAGTCTCCCGGGCTTTCAGCTGTTTAGAGCAGATCGCGACGCAGAATCAACGGGGAAATCACGCGGCGGCGGGACATGCTTTTACATCAATGAGAGGTGGTGTACAGATGTAACTGTGTTAAAGAAGCTGTGCTGTTCAGATCTAGAAGTGCTCGTCATTAATTGCAAGCCGTTCTATTGCGCGGGAGTTTTGCTCGTTCATTCTCGTCAGTGTGTACATTCCTCCGCAAGCACACGTGAGCTCCGCTTTACAGAAACTCGCTGATCAGATCACAGACACAGAACAACAACAACCCCCAGACTCTGTTTTAATCATTCTCGGGGACTTTAATAAAGCAAATCTCTCACGTGAACTGCCAAAGTACAGACAGCATGTTACATGTCCCACCAGAGAGTCAGAGACGGTAATATATTGGATCACTGTTACCCCACAATAAAGAATGCATATCACTCTGTTCCCCGAGCAGCTTTGGGGCTCTCTGATCAATGTTTTGGTTCATTTTATACCGACCTACAGGCAGAAACTGAAATCAGCTAACCCTGTATTAAGGACTCAGGCCAAAGGAGATGCTCACAGGAAGGGGATAATGTCTTGTATAAACAGGCTAAAAACACACTGGAAAAGGAGATCAGAGTGGCAAAAAGGAATTATTCAGAAAAAACAAGGATTAAATTCTCTTCCACTGACTCAGCATCAGTGTGGAAAAGTCTAAAATAAATCACCAACTACAAGACAACATCCCCCAGCACTGTGGAGAATCAACACCTGGCAGACGATCTGAACGAGTTCTACTGCAGGTTTGAAAAAACACCCTACACCCGCCCTGAACACCTCTCCACATAACCATTCACACCTCCAGCAACCCCCTCCCTCACACCTGCAATTCAGATTAGTGAAGACGAGGTGCGCCAGGTCTTCTGGAAGCAGAAAAGGAAAAAAAGCACCAGGCCCAGATTGTGTTACACCAGTCTGTCTGAAATCCTGTGCTGACCAGCTGGCCCCCATCTTCACACAGATCTTCAACAGATCACTGGAGCTGTAAGAAGTCCCTTCATGCTTCAAACGCTCAACCATCATCCCCGTCCCAAAGAAACCCAAAATTACTGGACTTAATGACTACAGACCTGTGGCTCTAACGTCTGTGGTCATGAAGTCTTTTGAAAAACTGGTGCTGGCCCACCTGAAGGACATCACTGGACCCTTGCTGGATCCTCTTCAGTTTGCCTACAGAGCAAACAGGTCTGTGGACGATGCAGTTAACATGGGACTGCATTATGTTCTGCAACATCTAGACAGACCAGGGACTTATGTGAGGATCCTGTTCGTGGACTTCAGCTCGGCCTTTAACACCATCATCCCAAACCTCCTCCTGCCCAAACTATCTCAGCTCTCCGTGCCAACCTCCGTCTGTCAGTGGATCAACAGCTTCCTGACAGACAGGCAGAAGCTAGTGAGCGCTGGGAAAATACACATCCAGCACCCATATAACCAGCACTGGAGCTCCTCAGGGTTGTGTTCTCTCCCCACTGCTCTTCTCCCTCTACACCAACGACTGCACGTCTAAAGACCCCTCTGTCAAGCTCCTGAAGTTTGCAGACGACACCACACTCATCGTCATCGGCCTCATTCAGGACGGTGATGAGTCTGCTTACAGACAGGAGGTCGAGCAGCTGGCTGTCTGGTGCAGTCTCAACAACCTGGAGCTCAACACGCTCAAAACTGTGGAGATGATCATGGACTTCAGGAGAAAACACCCTGCACTCCCCCCACTCACCATCAAGGACAGCACTGAGGCTGCATTATATACATTCTGGTTTCTGGGCACCACCATCTCTCAAGACCTGAAGTGGGACACTCACATTGACTGCCACAGGAGCTGCTGAAACAGTTCTACTCCGCCATCATTGAATCCATCCTCTGCGCTTCAATAACTGTCTGGTTCAGCTCAGCTACCAAATCTGACCTCAGAAGACTAAAGAGGGTAGTCCGGACTTCTGAGCGAATCATTGGTACAACCCTCCCTTCTCTCCAAGAACTGTACTCATCCAAATTGAGCAAATAGGCTGGCAAAATCACTCTGGACCCCTCAAATCCAGCACACTCCCTCTTTGAACTGTTGCCATCTGGTCGACGCTACAGAGCAATGAGCACCAGAACGACCAGACACAGGAAAAGTTTCTTCCCTCAGGCAATCCATCTCACGAACACTTAACAATAACTGTGGAACACACACTATTATTCACTCATACACTTATTTATCTAAAACACACACTCAGTCTACATTTCAATTAGCACATAATATACCTGTACATACAAAAAAAAACTGTCTATTGTAATATACATGCACATACAACTGTCAATTTATATATTTTTATTCCTTATTTACTTGTTCTATTTTTTATTATCTGTGTTTTTTGTTCTGTCACTGTCATTCTGTTACACTGTGGAAGCTTCTGTCACGAAAACAAATTCCTCGTATGTGTAAACATACCTGGCAATAAAGCTCATTCATTAGAAAATATAACATTCTGCAGTTTATTTACTAATAGTTTGAGGCCATTTTGTGATATCAATCATCATACAGTAGCCTAACCACCAGAATCAGCCACCTCTTCATCTCATCGGAGACATGTGATGCAGCAATAAAGAGTCTCTCGCTGTCGGTGCTTCGTGCTTATAATGATTTCTGCGTCTTTCTCTGATAGTTTTAAATACTTTCACACTGCCTCTATTTGATCACGTTAGTCATTGTTCGGTACATATTATTCAGCCGAATGCCGAAATTATTTTTTTTGCTATTTTTGGTCGAATAATTTCAGTTGCCGAACATCCCTAGAAATTAGAACAACAAAATTGTTGTGTAGCACTGAGGTGAATATTTGAGTCGGTCTGAACAGATGCATTAACAGCTGTTCATTCAAATTTAAAGGCACAATATGTAATTTTCGGCGCTAGAGGGCGCGTATTCAAAATAAACAAATAGACAAAGGCATAGTTTGATAACGTCGTGACTGCGTGTGGAATCATGGGAGTTGTGGTCTTCAATCCCACAGCCGAAGCAATCCAATGGGACTCGGGCAGAAAACAGGTTCATGGATGAGCTAATGATTTATTAAAGTAGTAGAATAAAGCAGGTTAAGGCTGAAAGCCGTCGAAATGAAACGAGGCCGCTGAACGAGCGTGACACAGCTCAAAAGCAGCGGAGCTTTTATTATGCAGTGCTGTTTTATCATAATATATACATCTGAAAGTTCTGCTATAATGCTACTCTGTGTGGTCGTCACCGGTCTATTAAAATGCACAACATATTAAAGCATCCTTGATGTTTCCATGTTTTCTACGGGAGGTGCAGGAGGTTAGAGCATGGTGTAAATTGTACAGAACACACAAAAACTCGCACATAACGTACAGATCGCGCGCAAACATTCAGGAATGCAGAAAATTTTGTCAACGCTGTCCTGTGATTTATCAGCTTAAAAACTGAAAAGTTACAGCATATTCTTTCTGTTTCTGAAGTAACTACCCTCAGCTTCGCCATAGTAGAGAGACGTTGCACAGACAAGTAAGCTAAGCGAGTTAAGAAGTCATTTAATATGGACTTTGGCTAATTGTAGAGTTCCAATAAACCATGTTAAACTATTCTTCTAGTTTTATGCATTTATTTTTCGTTTAATATAATTTCTGAACAGAACAGTGATTTTTCAAGCATAGTGAAATAATTTAGCCACGGAGCGAAGGCGGAGCGGTGTTTCTGATCAGCGGAGCGAGGAGTGGAGCGGGAGCGGGAAATGGTGAACCCGGAGCGGAGTGATTATTGAATGCTTGGAGCGCGGAGGGGAAATTGTTGCCGCTCCACTCCGCTCACATACTCTGATGGACACGGTCCGTGTCACTAGTTAAAATTGCATATTTCTCTGGATTTAAACATTCTTCAAAACATTTGGGATAATGTAAGTACTAGGGCTGTGCGATTAATTGAAATTGCGATTTCCTAATCGCAAAGCCTGCGATATGGACGCAATATTACTCTGTTCCAGAGCATATGCATGACTGCCAGCCTTGAGTTGCAGTCTTACTAACCAATAGAGTGAGTGCACCTCCGTTCTCTCCAATCAGCACTGCTCTAGCCAACTGCGTAAACACCCACCATTTAAAAAAATAAAAAAATAAAAAACCCGGAAAGCGGGAGAGAGACAGTGGGTTTATGGCGTCAACTTGGTCAGATCGATAGTTAGGCAAATTAAAACTAAAGAAAACCGTATGCAACTTAAGCTTCGAAATGACAAACAACCAACAAAAAAGGTAATTTCCAAGAGCTGCGTCACAGCGCATATCAAAAGCTCCCGTATCGGTTCTGTTTTCAGTACTGGAGAATAAAATATACATTCTTAGATGCTTTTATTAGTACATGAACGTTATCTTACACATTTTATCTCCCCAACAGATTAATTTGAAATAAGTTTATAATGCATGTTGGCTATTCCCAATTCAGAAGAGCGCACACACAGCCTGTGTCTGTGAATGCTTCTCATACTCGCTCCTCTCTGCCCCGCGCGGCGCGAATCCCACGTCACGGACGAGCCGTTCACGCTGGCCACACTCACGCAGCCTGTCTCGTAATGCTCGTTTATACTCGCACCCGGCTCCGCACCGCAAAGTCTCCACAAGCGCATCTGGCAGTATGGATGAGGCTTGACGCACGCGCGCAACCTGTGTTGACTCGCGCCTGGCTCCGCGTTTAAAACAAATATAAATTTAGTCTAGCTGCTTGCTAATTTCACTTGGATGAAATGAAACATTCAGCACATTTTCCACTTGCTCTTAAAATCCCAAATACTTAAAATGAATAAATCAGCCTATGTAACATATGTAATACTTTAATAATTGACTTAAGAAATACAGTTCTTTATTTATAAAAAATAAACAAATATTTTCTGTGAAATTCAGTAATTAAGTTAATTCTGTAAAAGTAGTTATACCATTATAATCTTGCCTGCTGAAAAAAACAAACAAACAATAGAACCCCTCCCAAAACACAAAAAAAAATGTAATGGATTTCAGGGTTATAATAGGAATTTGTTTGGTTTTAATGTAAACCATAATGGTGTCTATTTGATGGATTCTATTGGTGGGATGTAATCTGGCAGATGGCAACCAATAGAACAACAGTAATTCCTATTGGAATAATGCCCAAAACAAAAAGGAATTTTGTAATGGTTTAATGGAAACTATAAGAATTTCTGTGATGGTTTCTATTGTTTTTTTCAGCAGGGTAATGATACCCATACTGTGCTGCACATTATTGACAATATTGAGCTGAAGCTTGACTTTTTCACTCTAGGCAAGTGTTTCCCAACTTTTTTTAGTCGCGGCACCCTTTGGGAATTTTAACAAACTTGTGGCACCCTATAAAATTTATTTTGTCAAAATATTTGAATTTCTAACTTCGATATGATAACTTGAAAAGTATAGATATTCGGTACAACAGGGAAGAAACTGCAGAATATATGTCATACAGATATTTTTAATATTATAAAAAAATGTTGTCCATCAATGGTGGCAATCAGTAGGCTAATTTCTATTGAAGAGACCAATTTATATGACAGATTTTAATGTAGGATTTTATACATATATATGTAAACATTATTTAATTACCATAATAACTATCTCACAAATTTTTGCTCACTCAGTGTTTTTTTTAATTTTACAGCAGGGTAATTGTGTTGCAGTAGCACGAGATAGCTTGATTTCAAAACTTTGAATTGAATAAAAAATGATAAGTAAGCAGTCAGTAATAAAAAATAAAAAAAAAGAACAAATAAAAAAATTAATAATGATAGCACAAATTAAAAATAATGACAGGCCTTTGAATTAAATAAATTGCTTTTTAGTTTTTCAGGTAGGTCTAACAGTGGGGTCAAGATATTTAACTTTTTTTTTTTACCAATTATCCAAATAATGTTTAGTCCTAGAAAGCTATTATTATCAGAACACGTGAGCATAGCGGTTAGCAGATCAATAAATGAGAGGGCAGCATTACCAGAGTTGCCCATACACTACCACACCATGTTACAACACAGTAGGGCTATTGTAGACAGAAACAATACTGTACTACATTGATGTTTCCTGTCGGCTCAATTTTTGAGTGGACTTTGCTGTTCCGATGAGCATGAACGGTATATGAGTGGAGCTGAGCGGAGTGCACATGCAGAAAGCGGGATAATACGCAGAGCGTCACACCACGTGAAAGTGAAACCTGAGGGGTGAACTAATTTTCGGCAGCCGAAATTTCGGTGCATCTCTAATTATTGGCGACATCAGAAATGTATTTTTTATAATAGATGCTTTTTGAACATTTTAGCAATTTAAAAATATTAAAAAAAGGATTTTTTTACCCGGCACCCCTGCTATCGACAGACGGCAATCCCCGGTTGGGAAACACTGCCTAGGCCACCGCTCACTCTAGCACGCGTTGTGTTTATTGCGAAGCGAACCTTACATGTGGCCTTCCAAAAGAGGACACAACTAGAAATCAGTGGTAAGGTTGTATTTACAACACTGTTCCATAACACTTCAACCCAAATATTCAGATGTGTGCAGCACATTTTATGGAGGACTGTTTCCTCGAAGAGTAGACTACAATGCTGGCTGTTCTGACTCACAGACTGCAAGTACGTTTTCATTTAAAGGATTTGCTATTGATGATTCAAACGCGAGCTTTGGGCAGTGTAGAGTAGGGCTTGTGTTTGTCATTTCTCCGATCACAAATGCAGACATGGTTTTATGTTTACGCGGCGCGATGCAATGCAACGTGTAAAAAAACAGTATAAGTCATTATAATCCGTAATTATGTCCCCGAATCGTCTAGAAAAACTATAACATTTAAGTTTAGCAATAAAAATATCATGGTCAGTAACATCAAAAGCTGCTGTATAGTCTATTAAAACAGCACCAACCAATTTCTTATATATTGAACAGCACCAACCAATTTCTTAAATATCTACACATGCTAACCATTAGGGCGGTCAAAAAAAATTTCAAATTTAAAATATTCTTTTTTTTTTTTTTTTTTTTTTCTATTTGGCGAAATTTAAAATAAAAATCCACATCCGAATGCAAAAACGTTGCAGTATATTATTATAGTGTTATATTTCAATTTCACAAAGGAATGTGCAGCATTTTGTCCAAGCAATAATAAAAAGACACATTTAATTTATAATCTGTCTTAAATCTAATTTTGTAAAAAATAAAATCGTGAATCGAATCGTGAGTTGAGTGAATCGTTACATCCCTACTGTCTATACCTTCATACCTCTCTTCTTACATCAATGCATCACACACATCTGAGAATGATGCTGAAACACTTGAGACTATCAGCCTATTGCTAGTTCCACACACAACTATACAATACTTGCCAAGGCTCGAAATTGCGACCATTTTGGTCGCATATGCTCCCATAATTTAATCTGTGCGACCTCAAAATATATTTGGGAGCATTTGTGCGAGTGCATATAATTGTTGTAGTGCAATCGGTTTTCATTTCTCTAAAAACGTTCACAGTTATGTGAACTTCTGTGTGCTGATATGGTGACTGGTCTGCCGTTCTATCAATCGTTATGTAACTTCATCTTTACATTCTTAAATTTAATGCAGATTTTATATTGGTTAATATTAGCTATATATCACTTAGTCACTGCTGAAAGGGCTGAAGCAGTTTACGGCGCACAGTTTTCGGAGAGAATAGTTGAAAGACTTCCGAGTTTTTAGACTGCATTTTTTTCACTGCATGATTCAATCTATTAAAACTGAAAAATTCTACATTTTCACAAAATTCAAAACTTTCCTCCAAAAGTCAGCATGATTACAAATGTGATATTGATTTTATACAACAGTTCAATAAACAAGAAGTTAATATTAAGAGACTTACGTTTTAGACACAACAAAAATAATTCCAAATAAAGCCACAGCACTGTTTCACGTCTCTGAGCAACATGACAGCGTTTCGTTCCTGAATGAATCAACCGTTTAATGATTCGGTTCAATCGCAGTGACTCACTTATTAACAGTGATTTTTACTTATCTTCTCTCTGTTTAACCAAACTCAGATTAATTTAGGTGGTTTACGAAAAAAATCTGTCAGTGTTCTTTTCATTTTCTCTCTTCTTCAGCCCTTTGCATTTCCCACGGTAGTTAGCTCCCTGCCACCTGACAGCGGAAAGCAGTGACTGGGTGATTGACAGTTAATATTAACCAATCTAAAATCTGCATTAAAGTTAAGAATGTAAAAATGAAATATGTTAATACATCATTTGTGGTGCTTATTCATTTTTGGTGGGTGCTCCTAAATTTTTGCTGGTGCTCCTAACTTTTTAAAGTTGGGAGCACCAGTGCTACCAAGT
This sequence comes from Sinocyclocheilus anophthalmus, assembly GCA_018155175.1. Taxonomy (NCBI): domain Eukaryota; kingdom Metazoa; phylum Chordata; class Actinopteri; order Cypriniformes; family Cyprinidae; genus Sinocyclocheilus; species Sinocyclocheilus anophthalmus. The sequence goes on from JADLZN010008059.1 coordinate 132,557, forward strand.
AAAAAAGTTAATTTCGAGCCCTGCTTGCTGATAACCTTTAATGCTGGTGTTTGTCACTAGTGTGAAAATGAATTAGTGCTTGACCAATACAGGTATTTCAATAGTTAATGCAAAGCAACAAAGCAATATCTAGAGCATGGGTGGCTAAATATATACACTACAACTCAGGTTTGGGGTCATCAAGGTTTTTTTTATTTTATAAATGAATACTTGTATTTAGCATTATCCTGGAGAAGAAAAAAAAACATTAACCATTTCCACAAAAATATTAAGCAGCACAACTGTTTTCAACATTTATAATTATAATGAATGTTTCATAAGCACAAAATCAGCATATTAGAATATTTTATATACTAGATTTCTGAAGGATCATGTGAGACTGAAGACTAGAGATGCACCGACTGCAATTTTCTTGGTCGATTCCGATTTCCGATTTTTTGAAAGTGTGACCTGCCGATACCGATTTTCCTTCTTTTCTTTTCCCACTATGTTTATAAATGGTAATTTTTTTCCCCTAACCTTATTAAATGTGTCATCTTTCACATCAAATTCTTACTTTGTTTCAACTAATTCAGTTAGAATAATAAGAAACTGTAGAGTTGTTGCCATTCAAACTAAATTAGTATTAACAAACTCCATCTTTACACTGCTGAGGAAACAGAAGCACAGATAGTTTGATGAAGCTGAGGTGCCATAAACGCAATTACACTGCAAAATTTCAAATGCATAAATAATTTTATAAGATTAATGTTTTATATATTTTTTAAAACATAAATAAATGTTGAAAAAATGCAATGACACTTTTAAATATGAAACCAAACCACCAGTAAGTGGCGGCAAATGACTGTTTTAATGAGTGAGTCATTAGTCATTCATTCAAACGGCTGATTAATTCAGGAATGGCGAATTCATCAGAAACAAGCCTGTGTCTTAATGAAATGGGCCCACGGAAATCATTGAATCACCGAAGTAATTAAAAAATGTGGATTAATTCAGTAACGAAACACTGCTGTGTGTTGCTCGGAGACACACAACAGTCCTGCTGTGGCTTTGATCTGAACCATTTTCGTCAGCAAAATTGAGCAAAAACAGTCAATATTTTGTCTAAAATCTAAGTCACTTAATTTTAACTAATTGTTTATTGAAATACTATTGTATAAAACCAGTGTCACATTGCAATCGTGTTGATAATTGATATTCGGGGAAACATCATGGCCGTATAATGTTGCTTACCTAAATCATATTTTGTAAATATCTTTTTTTATACCGCAGTATGCATCTATAAATTTCAGTTACTTTGTGTGTGCTGTCTCTCACACACACTCATTCAGGCTGTGCAAGCATCATCTGGCACGACATAAATCGCGCGACTGTGAGTGTGCACGTGGCTGTGACGTCATTACCGGCGCCGCTGGCAATAAAAGGATCGGCTCGGAATCGGCAAGACGTGAGAATCTTCGTGACTTCCGATCACCTGGCGGGCCCTCGGTTGCATCTCTAATGAAGAAGTGGTGTTAATGGCAGCTGAAAATTCACCTTGACCTTACATCATAAATTTAATTTTAACAATATTAAATAGAAAATCGTTATTTTAAAATTGTAATCATATTTCAAAATATTACTGTTTTAAAGTATTTTTGATCAAATAAATCCAGCCATGGTGAGCATAAGAGACTTCTATCAAAAAAAAAAAAAAAAAAAAATATTAACAACTCTTTGACAATGGTAGTGCATTGGACATTGTTAAGTCTTTTACACATTTTACACATTACTAAAAAAATTAACTATAATGAAAAAGTGATTATATTTAATTATATTGGATAAAACAATAGGGTGTCAATGTTAACGCGTGCAAATTAGTTTGCAATAATGAAATTAATGAATAATAAAATTAATAATGCAAAAATTCTTAACCCTTGTTTTAAAAGAATTTTAGACATTAACACAACAATTACTAAAAGCACAATTTATTATTCGAACCCTTTAAAAGGGGTTATATGATGCGATTTCAATTTTCCTTTCTCTTTGGAGTGTTACAAGATCTTGGTGCATAAAGAAGATCTGTAAAGTCGCAAAGACTAAAGTCTCAAAACCAAAAAGAGATTCTGTATAAAAGTTAAGAGTCAACTACAGCTACCTAAAACGGCTCGTTCTAACACGCCCCCACATATACATCACTATGTGGGAAGATTTGCAAAACACCGCCAAAATGTTCACGCAAAGAAAGAAGGAGATCGGAACAGCAGTAGTGTTGATGCAGCATGTCAGGGAGACGCTGTTTGTTTCTAGGTGAAAGCAAAAGCACTTTTATTTGGCCTTCCGGAAGTAGATGCAATTAGGTATCATTGGTTAAGATTTATTTACAACTGAACAGCACAACCCAGATGTTTGAATTCATTTTATGGACGACAGTTTTTTGAATAGTACAAGGCTGGCTGTGCACAAAGGATATTTCAAAAAAAAAAAAAAGGGGTTAAATTCCGACTTTGCTATGACAATCTGGCGCTTATGAATCAGCGACTGTAAGTATGTTTTGTTATTCGTTTAAGTATTTGCTATTGACTGTTCAAATGCGAGTTTTGCGCAGCGCAGAGTAACGCGTCATGTGTGCGTGAGGGGAACAGGGTCACATTACAGGAGAGTGAACTGCCTGTCAGAAATCATAGCACGTAGCTGTCTTAACCGCGGCTTGTGTACAGCATCATCACTGTGTCTGTCAACGCGACTCTGTTGCCCTTTCAGGCTTGAACTGATGGTAAAACTAACAACATTACTAACTCTCTTGATATTTACTTTGAAATCTGAAGCTGCGATTATGGTAAGGGACGTTACATTTCCGACGCGCGCTTGTGGTGTTCGGCCAATCACAATGCACTGGGTCAGCTGGCCAATCAGAGCAGACTGCGCTTGTCAAAGGAGGGGGGCTTTGTTGAAAACCATGTGTTTGAGAGAGGCGGGGCATAGAGGACAATCCGTGTAGAGTATTTAAAAAGAATGTTTTTTGAACATTAAAGCATGTCAACATTCTGTTACACCAAATAATGATCTTTAAAATAGCATCATATGACCTTGCTTTCTCTGTTTGCGATCAGATCATTTTAAGCCTCTAAACTGAAAGTTTTCAGTCCAATGATCTAGTAAGCAAATGCATTCAGACAATCGGTCCAAAACAGCGCTAATGTAAAGAAAACCAGGGTGATTACATCAGAGATGGCAGAGAGAATAGAGACTCGCGTTGCATTTTCAGTGAATTATTAATTCCAGTGTGTTTCACTTTAAAACAAGAGCTCTGTCATATTCTGTGATTGTCTCTGAAGACCAAGAGCCCAGACTCAACATAATGTCAAAACATCCCACCGCTGTATGGCCAGATAAGACGCAAACTACTTTTCTCGGCTGGATAACCAGCATCTCGCTAGTAAAGTTTTGATGGACGAGGATTGCAATCAAGGTAAAGATGACTGCAGTGATATACAGGAGTCATACAGTAAGCACACATGAATCTGATATATTGATCCACAAACAAACCGTGTATGAGCTCTCTTGATGCACAGATCATCCATTGTATTTATACAGAGGCACATTTCAGTACATTCACGTTGTTTCCACACACATTCAGGATGATGTTTTGATTTGTCATGTGTATGTTGCTGTGTTTAGTTATTCTGAATGGATCCGTGTACTGTAGTAGGTATGCAGTCAGCTTAGGGCAGTTGGTTTAGGGTTTTTTGACATCTCCATGTGGTCCTGTTTGGTATAGCAACTTGACTTGTCTAAAATGTAAACAAGCTCTTTGCTGTAGCACTAAACACCTACTATTCAATTCTGATTTTTTTTTCCAGCATATTTTTCTTTGATGTGTGCACACATGTATCAATTATATAGGCTCCTTATATCATTTGGCTCTTTGGTGTAATTTTTGGAGTCTTGAAGTGTCCTTTTTTGTCCTAAATTTATCTTGAAAAAAACTTGCAGAAAATATAGATTTGTGAGAATCACCCTTCAATCTTTTGGTTTACTTTGCTGGATATAGCAAATGACCAAACTGACGTGTTAAAGAAGATAAATGGTGTTTGCATAATTTCATGAAGTGTGCAAATAATCGCAATGAATAACAGAAAAATGGGTGTCATTAATCTGATTAAAAATTGTAATCTATTGACAGCCCTAATTTTAAAATAAATAAATTGAATTAAGGATAAAATATATTATTTCCAATGTATGCTATATCCTACAATATATCCATCAGGCCATCAGATTTCATCAGTCTGACAGGCCAGACTCACTGAAGGAACGTGGCGGTGAGGTAATATGATTTGAGAGCATGCTGGCATTAACACCTCTCGCTCTACTCTGAAAACAGATACCATCTCCTTGAAAGAAAGCCCATCTGATTCAGAGCCAAAAACCTCTATCACCTGTTATAGCATAATTTATTTGTGCAGTAACTCCACACCTGCACTAAACAAACACAACTGCCATAAATAACCCATTAACATCATCATCTGCCCTGAATTATTTTATGGAACAAATGATCTTTGACTTTAACATACGCATAAATAGCAGGGAAGGTTAGCTATCTCTGTGACGGTGCTGATACAGGTTACCTTCGGCCACCTCTGAAGCTGAATTATATCACAGCATGCAGTGAAGACTTATCTTTAAACAACACAGAGCAGCCAGCTGACTCGCAGCTTACGACCTGAGAAAATAATACGATTGTCAGTTGTGTTCCTAATAATGGAACGAAGACATGGATAACAGCCAGGCCCTGCTGGGACTTTTTGGTGACTAGGTGACATATAAAAAGGATCATCTTACAAGACAAAGAAAAGCAAGCCAAAACGCTGAGAGTGAAACACTAACAGTTGAAATCTATGGGTCAACTGTCACACTCTCACAGACTTTCACGTTATTTATATTTGTCAACATTTTATTTGTTTGCTTTTTCAATAATACTGTAGGGTTCCCACATGTTCCGACCAAAGATTTTTATGACTATTCCAAGCATTATTAGTAAAAGCATTATTATATTACTTTTTTTCTATGGAAAGAAAAACTTTAGGTTGAGCATAACTTGAAAACATTTGATTGAAATTTCCATGACCTATGTAGATTTGATTAATTTCCATGGCTTTTGCAGATATAAAAATCAGACAGATTTTGAAATTGCTTGATACCTCCAGGTTTTCCAGTAATGTGGAACCTTGAAATCAAGGAAATTATATAGTATATAATATATATAGTCAAAATTATTTTCTGTGGCAATTAACAACATAATACTATCAATATCAATAGCTAGTGTTTAATTCAGTTACCCACAGTAAAGTGAGGTAACAATATGAGATTATGAAATATATATCTAAACATTTGAGTTAAGTTGAGTAAGTCACTCTGTGTGAACGTTTGCATCTAAGAACATAAGAATAGATCAACATTGAAAAACTCGAGCTTTATTTTCTCTCTTTCACTAGCACATCAACCTGTCAAGTGTCCTTTGTATATGCAAAAAGGAGGTTGATCAAATAAGCCAGCACACTGAACACTCAATGTTATAAGCACAAACACTTTTAACATGCCTAGTAAACACAGGCCAGAGTGTCTAGAATCCGAGGCCATTTTCATGAATGACACACGCTCTTCTATTCATTAATAATGCAAAAATGATCAACTTTTAAACGCTAGATATGTCTCTGACTGGTGAAATATATTCCCTTCTACTTCCCCAAGGCAATTCAGCCATAAAATAAAACGATAACGCCCTTCCCATGTCAGCTTTGAGCCATACTATCCCAGTAATCACTCCAGAGAGAATATGAAGAGTCAGTGATATCAGATTTCTGAACGTTATTTGTTCAGAAATTATAACAATGCGACATTTGTGTCCTAATGGCTGTAATGAAGGCAGATGAACAATGGCAGTCCGTGTATCGATTAAAGAAACTTCCACGCAGTTTCAACAGGCTGTTTGAAGAGCTGGATGAATCCTTAGTTTTGCCATTTTCAGCCTGTATCTCCCCATTCATAGTAACTTAATCCAAAGCAGCAGGGTAACTGACTCAAGACCTGGTGAGCTGCCACTTTTTGGTCAATAAACGCGCCTATGGTGCCTAAAAATGCTGCATATGTAACGTTAGGCAGCTCATTAGGTTTTGAGAGGCAGCCGTGGTATGAGCTTGGTATGCCCTCAAAACTAAAAAAATAGGGAAACACAGAACTTAAAAATCCTATAAACCGTCTCTTTGATGTTTATAGAGCTTTATTGCAAATAAATTAGAGTTTGTTTTAGTGTTTTGCTAAATATATTTGCATAGCTAACACAGCTAACGTTAGCTGGACACTTCCCGAAGTGCAGCGCTGCTTTCTTTCCCAGGCAACCTGTTGCAAACACCACTTACGCCGCGTTTTAAACGTCCAAACAACTTTAAAGAGTCACTTAGCTTACCTCTTCAGTTAGATACGCCGTCCCTTTAGTCCAATTAGTGTATGAATACTCCCAAAACAGCGGTTTTGTTCACAGAATAGCGCATTAGGCTGTTGTCATGTAGTGTGTAAGGTGCCGCGGCTCCAGAGTCTCGTGTGTGTGTGTGTGTGTGTGTGAGAGAGAGCGAGACGACTGGCTGACGGAGAGCGGCTCAGCAGCGCCTCCAGCAACCGCATGAGACGACGCTTCTGATTGGACAGATCTACCACGCTTAGACTCCATCGTCCAATCAGATGTGATTTTCCTTGAGAATGTGGAGCGGCGACAAACCGGTTAGTTTCGGCTTGAGATTTTTGAGTTTTTAGATGTTAAGACACTTTCAATATCGTAGAGCTAAAACTTTAAAAAAAAAATCAACCAATTTGACTACCATCTTTCCGCATTTATCGTTTAATATAAGCGGAAGAATGCATATGTGTGTATATATTATATATATACACACTGTATATATATATATATATAGAATATATATATATATATATATATATATATTTAATTTTACATCATACATACACGGTGCATCCTCAATACATTAGACTTGTCGTGGAAAAGTTCATTTATTTCAGTAAGTCGACTCAAATTGTGAAACTTGTGTATTAAATACATTCAATGCACACACTCTGAAGTAGTTTAAGTCTTTGGTTCTTTAAATTGTGATGATTTTGGCTCACATTTAAAGGGGTCATATGATTGCTTTTTTAAAGATCATTATTTTGTGTATTGTGTAACAGAATATGTTGACATGCCTTAATGTTCAAAAAACACATTATTTTATTTTCAAATACTGTCGTACACTTATTGTGTAGGCCTCTAGTGCCCACGTCCTAGTGCCTCTCTTAAACGCTTTGTTTTCTACAAAGTCCCTCCGTCCGACAAGCGCAGTCTGCTCTGATTTGCCACCTGACCCAATGCATTGTGATTGGCCGAACACCGCAAGCACCTTACGTTCGGAACGTGTATACCCCCACCCCTTACCATAACCGCGAGCTTCAGCTTTCAAATAAATGTAAAGACAAGCCCCGAAAGGGGAACAGGAGGTCGTTTTAATCCAGACACAGTGATTAAGCTGGTATGTGTTTGCAGTACACAAGCCCTGGTTAAGACAGCTGACTCCACTGTGAATGACCCTGTCTCTCTCTCGCTCTCTCTCTCACTCAGTCTCTCTCTCTCTCTCTTTCTCTCTTTTTCTCTCTCTCTCTCTCACACACACAGCACACACACACGATGCGCAAAACTCTCGTTTTGAACAGTCAATAGCAAATACTTAATTTAATAACAAAACAGTAGCTGATTCAGATTATCATAGCAAAGTCAGAATTACCTCCTCTCCTAGGTTCACGAAACGGTCGTCCATAAAATGCATTGCTGTTCTGTTGTAAGTATTCTTAAAGATTCCTAAATGCATCTACTCTGGAAGGCCAAATAAAGTGCTTTTTGCTTTCGCCTAGAAACACACACAGCGTCTCCCTGACATGCTGATTCAACACTAACTGCGGTTACTGAAACCACGCCTTTCTTTCTTTGCGTGAACATTTGGGGTGGCATTACGCAAATATTTCCACACAGTGAGGTAGACATGTGGGGGGCGTGTTAGAACAAGCCATTTTAAGGGGGCGTGGCAGAGTCTAACCTTTGATTACCAGATATCTCTTTGGTTTTGAGACTTTAGTCTTTGCAACTTCAGGGATCTTATCTATGCACAATCAGCTTGTAACACTCCAAAGAGAAAGGAAAACTTGAAATTGCATCATATCACCCTGTCACAAAAAACCACCAATCACTATCTCAACAATTGACCATCCTTCATATCCCATTACTTCTAATAAAAAAAACATTTTTAGTGACGTTTGGCCTTCTGGAACGGTGTGTGAGTATGTCTCCTCATTTGTACGCTTGCTACCTTTATGTACCACAATACATTCGTTAGGGTGGCTGTTCTCCTTTTGCTATAATTACTGTCCTCAATGTGGCGTGGCGATGGAGGTGACAGTTTGTGGCACTGCTGAGGTGGTATGGAAGCCCAGGTTTCTTTGACAGTGGCCTTCAGCTCATCTGCATTTTTTGGTCTCTTGTTTATCATTTTCCTCTTGACAATACCCCATAGATTCTCTATGGGGTTCAGGTCAGGCGAGTTTGCTGTCCAATCAAGCACAGTAACACCATGGTACAACTTTTGGTGCTTTTGGCAGTGTGTGCAGGTGCCAAAACCTGCTGGAAAATGAAATCAGCATCTCGAAAAAGCTGGTCAGCAGAATAAGCATGAAGTGCTCCACATTTTCTTGGTAAACGGGTGCAGTGACTTTGGTTTTGAAAAAACACAATGGACCCAACACCAGCAGATGACATTGCACCCCAAATCATCACAGACTGTGGAAACTTAACCCTGGACTTCAAGCAACTTGGGCTATGAGCTTCTCCACCCTTCCTCCAGACTCTAGGACCTTTGTTTCCAAATGAAATACAAAACTTGCTCTTATCTGAAAATAGGACTTTGGACCACTGGGCAACAGTATAGTTCTTCTTCTCCTTAGCCCAGGTACGACACCTCTGACGTTGCTTTGTTTTCCCGAGTGGCTAACAGAGAATACGACACTTAGCCCAATTCCTTTACGACGTCGTGATGTGGTGGCTCTTGCTGCTTGACCCCAGCCTCTAGTCCCTTCCTTGTTTAGTTCACATCAAATTCCTTGAATCCTGATTTTGCTTTACAATCCTCATAAGGTGGCCGGTTCTCGTCAGTTGGTTGTGCAATCTTTTTTTCCCGACTGTTTTCCTTCCACTCAACTTTACTGTTAACATGCTCTGGATACAGCACGTCTTTGAACAGCCACTCTCTTGGCATGATTTGTTTGTCGCTTTACCCTGCGCTTGTTAAGACTGTGTTAATGATTGTCTTTTGGACAACTGTCATATCAGCAGTCTTCCCCATGATTGTGTCGCCTAGTGGACCAAACTGAGAGACCATTTTGAAGGCGCAATCCTGATAACATTCAAGGGGTTTAATTGAAGTTTGATTATGCTGATTGCAATGGTCACCACATACTCTAATTTGTTGAGATAGTGAATTGGTTGGTTTTTGTTAAATGTGAGCAAAAATAATCACAATTAAAAGAACCAAAGATTTTTCAGTCTGTGTGCATTGAATTTATCTAATACACGAGTTTCACAATTTTAGATTAATTACTGAAATAAATTAACTTTTCCACGATATTCTAATTTATTGAGATGCACCTGTATTACGAAAGTACACAGATTTCTAATGCTTAAAGGAAACAGCTCAAGAAAGGGGTATCTCTTATTAATAAAAAAACTGTATTAATAAATATAAATTCAGTTCATGTGCAGGACAAAAAATAATAATAATGAAAAAAATAATAATGTCCGCACCATAAAATTACAGCTCCAAAAAAATATTAAAAAATTAAAAAATATAAAACATTGATCATATAAGCATGAAAATAAACAGAAATAGAGAACTCAAGTAAATCATCTTTCAGTGTTTATTTAAAAAATGAAACTGAACCACGTCTTTACATAATGATCAAGAATTTTAATTCTCACATTAGATCAGTATTACAGAAAATGATATTATAGTACAGAATTTTCAATATCTTTTCAATTCCATAGTATATTCCTCAGGAGTGCTGGTCACTTGTCTGTACAATATCACTCTTGCATTTTTTTGACTGTACATTTTATGTAATTCGTTTAAAAAGGCTGTCAGCACTTAAATAAGCTGTCTTCATCATCGAAGTTAAACAAATAAAAGTTTCCAGGGAGCTAAGCCTCTAGGAATGGGCCGGGCGAGTTTAAATGTAAGGGTAGTGGGTAAAATAGAGAGTAATAAGGGCAGAGCTATGAGGGTCAGTTTACTATGAAGTATGTTCCAGACTGAGGTAGCCTGTAGCACAGGACATGCCTCTGGGCGCGCTGAAGTAGCACAGAATTTACACAGATCCCCACCGGTCATTGTTTCCGCACAAAGTCTGTGCTGCCCGGCGGCACACACTGCTTTTCGCCGTCAAGACCACGAGAACTTCCCCCACAGCCCTGGCTTTTGGCACTGCGCACATAAACACGACTCACAAGATAAACGACAAGCAAAGCAGTTTTGTAAACCCTTTATGAAGCATAATGAAGTCTTTATGGAGCATATAATACTAAAGGGAAAGATAGCTGGGTCACCTTGGTGCACTTTGAGGAGAGATGAAAAGATCCAGCTCCTGCTGTAATTTTGAAGAACTTTTCATTCCTCAGTGACACATTTTCTAACGATGAGAAAATAAGCTTTCTGATGTATGAGTGACAGGCGCCAACAGCTGTCTATTAAAATGCTACGGCTATCTAGAAGTTCTAGCATTGAACACACAAAGCAATTGCAATGAAAGAGAACAGAGTTGCTTAATATGATCATATTCATTATTATATTAATAATCATAATAATTATAACAATATATTACAGAATAAATCTCTTATATTTCATATATATATTCTCACTTTAAAAGGTATAATATTTTCTGTCTTTGAAATATTATGATGTCTTCGAAGTCGTATTTTCATAAATTTCACATATTCGTCTTTGTTCGAAATGTTGATTATACTGGATCAACTTCTCCCAAATCAATAAAAACTAGCTGTGCCGTTGCATATTACAGAGTAGTAATGATATGTGGACATGCACCACTTTCTTGCTCTGTACTTGGTCTGTCCCCTTAAGATGACATCATAGCCGTCCTATGACCATGACGTCCACGACTTCACCCTTATGCAACTCCACGTATTGCTCTGTTTTCGGAGGCAACATCATACAGGCCGTTGGCACTGCGCATGCTCATTAGCGACTACTCATTGGTTTCCTGTGAAGCAGAGCAGGAAAAAAGGTGTTACTTGCTTTTTTGCATACAAATAAGTTGTCCAACCTAATAACTAATATACTGTATATACACACACTGAACAAAATTATAAACGCAACACTTTTGTTTTTGCCCCCATTTATCATGAGCTGAACTCAAAGATCTAAGACTTTTTCTATTTACACAAAAAGCCTATTTCTCTCAAACATTGTTCACAAATCTGTCTAAATCTTGTGTTAGTGAGCACTTCTCCTTTGCCGAGATAATCCATCCACCTCTCAGGTGTGGCATATCAAGATGCTGATTAGTCAGCATGATTATTGCACAGGTGTGCCTTAGGCTGGCCACAGTAAAAGGCCATTCTAAAATGTGCAGTTTTATCACACAAGCACAATGCCACAGATGTCGCAAGTTTTGAGGGAGCGTGCAATTGGCATGCTGACTGCAGGAATGTCCATCAGAGCTTTTGCCCGTGAATTGAATGTTCATTTCTCTACCATAGTCCATCTCCAAAGGCATTTCAGAGAATTTGACAGTACATCCAACCGGCCTCACAAACAAAAACCCAGCCCACCGTGTAACCACAGCCGCCTTACCCATCCCAGGGCCTCCACATCCAGCATCTTCACCTCCCAAGATCGTCTGAGACCAGCCACCCGGACACCTGCTGCAAACGATCGGTTTGCATAACCAAATAATTTCTGCACAAACTGTCAGAAACTGTCACAGGGAAGCTCATCTGCATGCTCGTCGTCCTCATCGGGGTCTTGACCTGACTGTATTTCGTCGTCGTAACCGACTTGAGTGGGCGAATGTTCACATTCGATGGCGTCTGGCACTTTTGGAGAGGTGTTATCTTCACGGATGAATCCCAGTTTTCACTATACAGGGCAGATGGCAGACAGCGTGTATTGCGTCGTGTGGGTTGCTTATGTCAACGTTGTGGATCGAGTGGCCCTTGGTGGCGGTGGGGTTATGGTATGGGTAGGTGTATGTTATGGACAACGAACACATGCATTTTATTGATGGCATTTTGAATGCACAGAGATACCGTGAAGAGATCCTGAGGCCCATTGTTGTGCCGTTTATCCATGACCATCACCTCATGTTGCAGCATGAAAATGCACGGCCCCATGTTTCAAGGATCTGTACACAATTCCTGGAAGCTGAAAACATGAAAAGTTCTTGTATGGCCAGCATACTCACCGGACATGTTACCCTTTGAGCATGTTTGGGATGCTCTGGATCATCGTATACGACATTGTGTTCCAGTTCCTGCCAATGTCCAGCAACTTCTCACAGCCATTGAATAGGAGTGGACCAACATTCTACAGGCCACAATCAAAAACCTGATCAACTCTTTGCGAAGGAGATGTGTTGCACAGCGTGAGGCAAATGTGTGGTCACACCAGATACTGACTGGTTACCCCAATGTATTGGACCCCAATACAGTAAAACTGCACATTTAAGAGTGGCCTTTTATTGTGGCCAACCTAAGGCACACCTGTGCAATAATCATGCTTGTCTAATCAGCAATCTTGATATGCCACACCTGTAGGTCTGGACGATCTGGCCAAAATTATATCACGATATGTTTCTTATTTCTGTCGATACCTATATAACCTTCCGTATCGATATGAACAGCATTTATTTGTCATAGAAATCTTTTGTAACATTATAAATGCCTTATCATCACTTTTGATTATTTTAATCATCCTTGCTAAATAAAACTATTAATTTCTTTCCCAAAAAATTAATAAAACTGATACTGAATGGAATAGTGTATAATGTTACAAAAGCGTTTTATTTCAGATAAATGCTGATCTTTTGGATCTTTCTATTCATCAAGGAAACATGAAAAAAAAAATGTACTCAACTGTTTTAAAAATTGATAATCAGCAAATCAGCATATTAGAATGATTTCTGAAAGATCTTGTTACACAGAAGACTGGAGTAATGATGCTGAACAATCAGCTTTGCTTTCACGGGAATAAATGACATTTTAAAAATATATTAAAATACAAAACAATTCTTTTAAATGGTAAAAATATTTCAAAAAGTTACTGCTTTTGGTGCATTTTGGATAAAATAAATGCAGGCTTGGTGAACAGAAGAGAATTCTTTAAAAATATTATATATAACACAACAAAACTGAAATGTTGCTGGAAGACCAAGGTTATTATAGTTTTGAATTTTTTAATTAGTTTTTATTTTAATATTGTTTTCAAATTTGCAGTACAATTTAGTTTCGTTTTAATTAGTTTCATTAATAATTTTGTTAGATTTAGTTTAGTTTTTATTTTGTGAACACATTTCTATTTAGTTTTGATATAGTTTAGCGTTTTAGTTATTTAGTAATTTAAGTTAGATTTAGATTTAACAGATCACTTCCAGAGCGCAGGCCAAAGAAAGACTTAGGCTAATTTAACCTTAGTGATGCAAACGTCTAGCGACACCAAATTAAAGCATGTTGAGATTGATTGGATGGTAAAAGTATGCAAATACACACCAACATGAAGCAGTCATGCCTTTTTAAATCTACAAGTTGCGCTTACATTATATGTAAAACGCACTAGACTGAATGATAAATGTGTTTTGTGATATTTAATTTGAAAATAAATAGCTAATTTCTTTATATTATAGCCTATGTCTTTCATCTTATTTAACTATAATCACTGTAGTGTCTTGCTCGCTTTCCCGCGAATAAACGTGCATAAATAAGTGGGACTGATGAAATGCAATAATAATAGCGGAGCCTCAACATTGGATTTGCAGCGTTACGCATTCTAGCCATTGGCGCTGCAGCTGAAGTGAATGACAGCTTGGGAGCACTCGTTGCTCGCTTTTTGTAGCCTATATCATTTTATTTTTAAAAATTTTTTTTAATGCTTCTGTAAAGGACTAACGGGCACATATCCTATACACTGCAGAGTTTAAGGAGAGGCAATGGCACTGAACAGTCAAGTCATATCTAATTATGTTCTTTTCATTTATGAAGATTTAAGTATGTAGTTTATGCACATTTGTGCAAAACAGCCTGGCAGATTGTTCACTAGATGTAGGCAAAAGTTTGTATTGTATACAGGAAGGATGCGCGTTCTTATCATTCTTCTGTTGCGCTGCTTGTCTATTTCTCTTCAAAGCACCAACTTAAAATGCCTATTTTGGTGTGATTGCTTGTGTTACATGAAATGTGTTATTTTTTTGCCTTACTGATGCAGTAGCCTATTTAGTGCGGGTGCGGTTCATGTCGCGGGTCGGGTACAGAATTAAATGGGTGTGCTGGCTGCTGTCGGATAATGGGTCGTGTGTTCTGTTGTGTACTGCGGATGCAGGTTTACCTAACAGCACCCGTGCAGGACTCTGCTTTAAACTGCTTTGCGTCTCTCCGTCAGATAACCTCACGTGCATGATGCGCCATTTACGGGGGCTTATTTAAAATGAAAACTCATTCTCTGCCAGCAGGAGGCGCTTTTAGAGTGTTAAAACTGGTAATGCATATCGAAATATCGGAAACATTTAAAAATCATATCACCGTTATTGAAAAAAAATATATCGCAATACATATTGATATCGAATTATTGTCCAGCCCTACACACCTGTGAGGTGGATGGATTATCTCGGCAAAGGAGAAGTGCTCACTAACACGGATTTAGACAGATTTGTGAACAAAATTTGAGAGAAATAGGCCTTTTGTGTACATAGAAAAAGTCTTAGATCTTTGATGAAAAATGGGGGCAAAAACAAAAGTGTTGCGTTTATAATTTTGTTCAGTTTATATATATATATATAAAAAACGAATTATCTATACCTGTGCTCTGTGCCCAGGGAAGTGGTTCCTGGTGGTGCCATGTCAGTATACAGCGATGATATTCTGGACGTGGATCTAACTTTACATCACAGGACAGCTGCCAAAAAAACACACATACTGATGTTATCGCAGCAGTACAGAAACACAATGCAAGTCACAAGAACCCAGAGGACGAAGTACTGGGATAAGATACATTAATAAAACATTACTCCAATAAAAGTATACTCCTTTTTAATTTTACTTGAGTACAAGTACAAAAGTATTTGTTTTTAAATGTACTTAAGTATTAAACCTAATATTAAAAAGTAAGTATTAAAAGTAAAAAGTACTGATCGATAAATGTTTATTCTGCTATGTTATGCACTCCATCCTACATCCTATATGCAGACCCTTAATATGTACTGATCTGTAAGTAAGAAAAAGTTTTGGTAAGTTTCGTAACCAAAACTTGTCATACAGCATCAAACACGAAATATATCAATGCATCAATTTGGGATACTGAATTGAAAAGTGCAAACAAGCAGAAATAAAATACACCCTATAGTATTTTTAAAAATAGGAAAAAACTAAATGTGTGTAAACGTCTATTGACAAATAGAGAAAAACGCTATTTTGAGAGAGAGAAAAAGTGCTATGCAAACATACTAGTTTAAATATCATTTGAAACTGCTACGGCAGCAAGGAAGATTTATTTGTGATATTTCAATGTTATTGCATTATCTTAAGTTGCTTAAGATAACTATGTTTAGTTTTTACCTAAAACCTACACCGTTCAGATGGTGATATATGACATATTGGATTCACATTTTATACAACCATTTCATACAGCAGGTTTAAACAGCTCACAATTTTACAGCAGATGTAGTTAACAAACAACTGATGATCGTGGCCAAAACATAATTTTATCAAATATGATTTTTTAACAATAATGAATCCTAAAATTTGGCATTTGTAACTTAAATTTCAAGCTATCAGTTGCGCACAAACTGAAGCTCAAAGGATCTCCTGCTTCTTGGCTTATTTTAACCAGGAAGGTCCCATTGAGATACGCTATCTCTTCTACCAGAGAGTCCTGCCTCACTCTGACTGGATCACTGAATCGAATTGACTCAAGAACAGCTGGGATCGGAATCGGATCAGTCCAATTCGTGAATGAATTGTCCAGTGCGATATGTGGACTGATTCAACAGGTTCATTGAAATAAATCAGCTTGTTCACGAATCGGGCATTGCTATCACATCTCAGAGCGTATAACGATTTTTACAGTTCATATTAACAAGGAACAACACGTCTTTATGAAATGTAATTCTTTGGAATGGTTTCCCAAAATAAAATATTAGAAAAAGTAAGGATATTTAAACTGACTTAAGTACAGTATTGAAGTATCCACCAATGCGAGAACATGAGCTTTAGTGGCCATGCTCACCCTGGCTTTGATGATGGTGGGTCGTGGGTCCAGGATCCCTTGCATCTTTCTTAATGCAGGGATGACAAAGAGGTTACAGGTTACAACAGCTGACACTGGGTTACCTGAGAGAGAAAGAAGAGATGACTGTTGAGGTGAAGACTTTGGCTTATGATTTCGGGTCAGAGGTGGAGGTCTGGGGCAGAATCTCTCTGAACTGTGGATCATCTGTAGTGGATAGGAATTAGGTTTGTTTCCTGATAAAGCACCACTGATGTCTTTAAAGCAACAGTTCACCTCCAAAATGCAAATTCTGTCACCATTTATTCACCCTCGTTTTGTTGCAAACCTTTCTGAACTTGTGTTTCAGAGAACACAAAAGTAGATGTTTAGAAGAATGTTTCTGCATACAATTCAATTATACAGTTATTATGGCCATCAAGCTCCAGAAACAACTGAACACCATAAAAGTAAAAAAAAAAGTTGTCTAAAATCAAGCAATAGCTTTGTGAGGGAAACTGACATTTATTTAAATTACTATCTTCCATAGATTTCAGCCTCATTCTTGTACACTACTGTTCAAAAGTTTAGCCTCTGTAAGAAGAGTAAAAACCGTAATGTTATATTAAAAAAAATGACTGCAATTTAAAATAACTGTTTTATCTTCATTCATTTTAAAATGTAATTTATTCATGGAACTGAAAAGCTGCATTTTCAGCAGCCATTGCTCCAGTCTTCAGTGTCACATGATCCTTCAGAAATCATTCTAAAATGCTGATTTGCTGCTCAAGTAACATTTCTTATTATAAGTTTGAAAATAGTTGTGCTGCACAATACTTTTTTTGTGGAAATCGTTATAAATTTTTTTTAAGGTTTCTTTGATGAATAGAAAGTTCAAAAGAGCCACATTGATTAAAAATAGATCTTTTGTAACTTAAAAATGTCTTTACGGCCACTTTTGTTCAATGTAATGCGTCCTATTAATTTCTTTCTTTCTGTATACCTATATCATTAAATAAAAAATAGCAGCATTAACATTTTGCTCAGCTTCTTCTTTTGTGTTCTATGGAAAAAGGAAAGTCATACAAGGTTTGTAACAACACAATGGTGATTAAATGATGACAAAACTGAGTCAACTGCCCCTTTAAGGAGTATTTTTGATGTCAGAGTTCAGTTTGTCTGGTTGGTGTGAAAGCTGCACTGACACTGATGATGCAAATATACATTTGTGTAAATGTACATTTCGAAGCCTAATAATACTAGGAATGGAATTGAACTCTGGTTCATACCAAAGCAATCAAATAAAGTGTGAAATCAAGCCAATACTCAATACAATACATAAATGTGTACCAACTACTGAAATCAGTTAAGGAAGAAGAGTGTATCAAGTGCAGAGGTGCCCTCCACCACATCAACATGAAGGGAAGAAGGGCATTGAAAGCAAAAGGAGGACAGAACTACATCAGACAAATAGCAGTTTCAAAACACTAAGCCACATCACAGTACACAAAACGGAAAGGGCTTTGGGAAGGTTGCAACAGAACTAATAGCTACAAGGAGTGCCACGAACGTAAAAAAAAAAGCAACAAACACAAGGCTTCTCTCAGAAAACAGAACAGAAAGTGTCACATTGGAAAATCAGAACAAAAATATTATTCCTATGTTTCATTTAATTGTGTTTTGGAGGTTGTTACTGTAGATTAGAAAAGGCCTTTTCAGGTTTTCATCTTGTAATGTCTAATGATTATAACATGCTGGTCCCAAATGAGCCCAAGTGCACTAAAAAGAGATTTCGTGTTTTGGTAATTAGGGTTTCGTGTCAAAATTTCAAGTCCATTTCCGTTTTCTGAGCTTGGGCTGAAGACAGGGCTTATTTCCTGAATTAAGAGCACCTACTTCCTTGTGGGGGAGGAGGCACAGGCAGTCTGCTGGCCTCGCTGTCACTCAGGGGCACAGCCTCCAGAAGAGTCGCCCCTGTGTCTCTGTAGGTGAAATTACCTTTGAAGGGGAATATAGAAATCGCCACTGTCACCACTGCCTCGACCACCTGGTTTCTGAAGGCACAAGGTGGGAGTACAGTTGGCTTGGGGTGGGGGCAAGCCTGGGAAAGCTGATCGGACCGATGGGCAAGCAGGGAGATGCAGGTTTGCAGAAAGGTACACAGGTGGGCAACCGTGGGCTGATTAAATTTTATGGAGAAGGGACCATTTAGTTTGGAGATGGTACTATATAGATATGTGAGTTTATGTAAATAGTTAGAATAAGAGAAGTTGTTCTACTGTAAGTAGTACAATACATAGAGTACGTGGAAGAAAGAGGAAACTCAAGTCACCTGGGTTTGTGTGTGTATGTGTTTTCATTTGTGTAAATTTTAAACAGCTCCAACTCAGAGACACTTTTCCTGTCAAACTTCTCCATTTGTTTGCATACACACTTAGTATGTCACATACACAGCGTATTATACCTGGAAGGGCGAAGATCAGCTTTCTGGTACCGTCAATGTCTAAGGTGGCAAACGTAGTAGGCAAACTGAAATAAAAATAGAATAAAGCATCAATATTCTACATCCCAGGCAATGTTCCCTTTAAGCGGCGCGCAAGCGTGGCCGCGCACTTCTTACATTGCGACCGCGCAAAAGAATAATATGCCGCGCACAGGACACATGCAAAAAAAGTTGGGAAAGCCATTTGATTGAATTCTAATAAATGCAAAATAATTGCAATACTCGGGCAAACCACTATAGAGTTGGTGTCACTATAGATTTAGAACCGGTGAAAGCTGAAATGAAATAAAATATAAACATTAAATGAAATGTTGTACTAAAATTACTAAAACGAAAACTGAAATAAAAAAACTAAATGACTTATACAAAAACTGAGGTAAAAATTAAATAAAGCTAAATGCATATTTAAACTGACAAAGCACATAACAAAATTACTCAAATAAAAAAATGAAAACTGAAAATATAAAAATAAAAGCTAAGTCAAAATATTTATAAATACTATAATAGGAAATAAGTAATACTAAAAGAACACTGAAACAATAATATTTAGCTCTTTTTCTGTCTTTATTGCTTTGTCTTAGTTGAATTAAGATACCTATGTTCATAAACCATCTGATGCATATTGCAAACAAAAAAAATGATTGGTACTTCGCAACTTTTGGGAGTCAGGATGCACAGGTTCTTATCAATATTCTCGTGTTGCCAACATTTTTCAGGTCATGGCATTAAATCCTTGAAAGTGTTTTATGGCAGTTAGTTCATAAAAAAAAAAAGCAAGATTTCCTCAATCCAACAACCAAACGCCTCCCCTCACGTCAGTGCTGTCCCATCCAGACTTTACGGAAATCTGGCTCTGCATGATTAAGACTGATTCTCTCACTTACCCCGGCTTCATAAACACTCGGCCAAAGTGGATTTGGGCATGGAGGTCTATATCCAGAACTTGCTTCAGGTAGTCCTGAAAAAAAAATACAGAGTTTTGCATGAGTGTTTACATTTCTCCTCTTATGTAGGACAATACATCTATCAGCGCCTGGTGAAGTGAAACATCGGGTAATTAAAGAGCTTTAATTAATAGGGCGGAAAATCAAGACCAAGAGGCAGTCAGTGGACTGCTGCCTGGGCAAAGACCCAAAATAAAAGGTCAGATTAACAAATGCTGCTTTGTGACAAGAAACAAGCAGATACACTAGATGGCACGAAAACATACGGTGACCTGTGGCATAAGCTCTTAAAAGAGTTCTGCTCTGAGATCTCATGGCCTCTGAGTAAACCGATGGAACCCTCTTCTTGACATGAAGCAGATTTATCTGTGAGGCCACATTCCTGTAGTGAGAAGCTTGGACATTTCAAGCATGTGACCTTTCATTAGGTTACAGCTCTTCCAGACAACCCCATCAACTGACCTTCTCACCCATGGACACGCCCCCGGAGGTGATGATGACGTCAGCACGACTAATGCCCTCGTGCAGGGCGTTCAGCAGGTCGTCTGGGCTGCAGGGGGTTAGAAAACATGATCATGCCAAATGACTTGGAATTTTTTTCTTTGCAAAATCCATTTCTAGCATATTGGTGAAGTAAAAAGTGTAAAATGTTTGCTTATTCTATCACTATTAGTGCAAATATAATGTAACCAGTAACCTGAATTTAATATTTTTATTCATCATGGACACGTTCAATTGATTAAAAGTAAAAGCTTTTACATTCTTACAAAAGATTACTATTTCAAAAAAATGCTGTTCTTTTAGAACTTCTACTCATCCCGAGGGGGAAAAGAAAACATGTACAGCATCACAGTTTCCACAAAATTCCACAAAACAGATATTGATCATAATATTTGAGTGCCAAATCAGAATATTATAATGACTTCTGAGGGATCATGTGACACTGACACGAAGCATCACATGAATAAATACATTTTAAATAATTAAAACAGAATTGTTTATTTTCAATTGTAATAATATTGCTTAATATTACTGTTTTTAATGTATTTTTTGTTTAAATAAATGCAGCTTTGGTGAACGTAAGAGATATCTTTAAAAAAAGTAAAAAAATAAAAACCAACCTCAAATTTCTGAACATTAATATTATATTATCTTATAGTATGATTTTATAATATAGATAAGTATTCATTATATAAATATTCTAAATCACAATATATTGTTATATTTTATATTTATACTAAATGTATTAAGTACTTTACTCAAAATGTCATATCCACAAAATGAGGACAGCACAAAAAAAGCATTAATGACTAATGAAAAAATATTATAGTTCATTCAGATAATTTACAACAATATAAGTGACTTATCATTTTTAACCTATTTTATACATGCTCCTTATACATATTATACATCTATACATCCCTAAAGTATATGTATGCACATATAAATAAAGATGGAAAAATTCTTCCGAGCACTGCAGAAACTGCTGTCTTTCAGTAAATTCTGCTGATGCGCTGTATGATCTTGTATCGATTCTAATGTAAGAGCTGGAGTTTCAGAGGAGTGCTGAGGTTGGAAAGATTTAGACATGTGCAGAGCTGACTGTGTGTGTGTGTGTGTGTGTGTGAGTGTGAGTGGGAGGTGAGGAAGGGATGCTGACTTGTCTCCGACGATGCCGAGGTTGATGGTGGGATAGCCGTGTTCCTGAATGGTGGCCAACAGTGTGGATCGGTTACTGTCCCTGATCTTGCCTGGGTGAAGGTCATCTTCAGGGTTTAACAACTGCATACATAAGCATACATAAATTTACACATACATTTTAAAAAAAATTTAAATTACCATGGGCAAAAGAAAGTAACAAAGCGACACACAGAAAAGTCCTACCTCATTGCCAGTGGACATGACTGCTACAACTGGGAATTTCTGCACCTCCACTTCTGTGACTCCAACAGTGGCCAGGAGGCCGATCTCAGATGCACCCATGTGAGTGCCCTTAGCCAGCACACACTCTCCACGCTTGATATCATGTCCTATAGGCCTGTGTGTGACAGAAACAAGAAAACGTTTAACATCAGCTTTTATAACAAATTCAGATTTGCCATCACAGAAATAAATGACATTTTAAAATATATTAAAACAGAAAACTGTTATTTTAAATTGTAATAATAATTTCACAATACCAGCAGTTTTTACTGTATTGTTGGTAGGATAAAAGCATTCTGGTGAGCATAAGAGACTTCCTTCAAAAACATCCAAAAATCTTTTTTCAAAGAAAATTCTGCATCAAACATGGACACCAGTACATTTGATGAAAATGGACTTGTACGAATGATATACAGTAAAGATAAAAATATTTGTCATTATAAAAAGTCTTTGTCCTTTTTGAGGAAATAAAACTTAGTCCCACTCACCTGCATATCCTGTCCCTGGACAGACTGAACCAGGCATCCTCCACCGCCAGCTCCCTGACCCCTGTTTCATAACCAGCCAGATTGAGACATGCACACACATGAATGACATTGGACTTTCATTTATACGAGAAGTTGCTAGACAATGTTTACTATGTGTTTGTGTGGTGTGTTCCTTGCTTTATCCATATTAAATTAAGATAATACACAACATACTATCGCAATTTCCTTAAAAATTGTACTGCTGTATAATTTATAGTAATTATGCATTCATAAATTCCTTGTGTTGTTCTCTATATTTTAAATATATTTGGTTGTTTTTCTTTTTAATTGTCTTATACTTTTAACTATGCATGTTTTTGAACTTATGCACTTTTGGGACCAAATACACGAAAATTGTTCCCTTAAGCTAGCTAAAACTAACAAAATTGGGCACATCCTCAGAGGTAGAAATTATTTATGAAACATACTTTGTTGTTTTAGGGATATAGTTGACTTCAAGTTAGTTAAAGTTATTTATTAGAAATTTGAGTTGTTTTTTTACATATATTAATAAAATAGTTAAAATAGTTTGCGGTTGAGAATGTGATATACTTACGTCTTCAGACTCTCGTAGCAGTTCTGTGTCTTCTACTTGCACTACGGCGTCTGCACCACACGGGATAGGAGCACCTGTCGTCACCCTCATCACTTGGCCTGGCATAACTGTGAGAATGGGCTACAGACAGAAAAAGATCTTTAACCACTGTATCAGAAAACATCCATGTGTACATCTTTGGTGTGAAAGCACAACTACACTAATGTTGCATCCTTCTGGAACTGGGTTCAATTGTTACTTTTCCCACAAAATGACACCTACATACATATACATTTTTATTTGTACCAGAGTCATATGGCATTATGCATATGCATTTTGGATGCATAAGATGACGCCGACGGTGATGGCTGCCTCTGTGGTGTTCTCCACAGTTGTTTTTATGTTTTTGTTAGTTAGTCCTGTCTTTAGTTATATCCCTGCAAACAGTTTCACCAGAGACGAATTGCTGGAAATTCGGAAGTACACACCACCCGAAATTTCGCCGGTTTTCGACTATTCTGATGTTTTACTGGACATTGTAGTCGGGGGAGCTGTGGCGCTGATCAAATGCTTCAGGACGCGCAGACAGGGGAAGAGAGCCGGCGCACTCGTGAAGCTCAGACAGCGCGGATTCAGGACGCAGTTGCCTAGCATCCATTTGGCAAACCTCCGCTCTCTACCCAAAAAAACGGACTAACTCCTTCTGCTCCTCCTGGTGCTCTCCCTGTCCCACATTACTCTGGTTTACAGATGTAACTGTGTTCGAGATGTCTGTTTCCGATCTAGAAGTGCTACTTCATTAACTGTAAGCCTTTCTACTCGCCGCGGGAGTTTTGCTCATTCATTCTTGTCAGTATTTGCATTCCTCCGCAAGCGCACGTGAGCTCCGCTTTAGAGAAACTCGCTGATCTGATCACAGAGACAAAGCAACAACACCCGGACTGTGTTTTAATCATTCTCTGGGACTTTAATAAAGCCAATCTCCCCCATGAACTGCCAAAATACAGAGAGCACATCACATGTCCCACCAGAGACAATAATATATCGGATCACTGTTACACCACAATAAAGAAAGCATATCACTCTGTCCCACGAGCAGCATTGGGGCTCTCTGATCACTGTTTAGTTCATCTAATACCGACCTACATGCAGAAACTGAAATCATCTAAACCTGTATTAAGAACTGTAAAAAGATGGACTAATGAAGCAGAGCAGGATTTACAAGTTTGTTTTGAACTCACTGATTGGAGTGTTTTTTAAGCTGCAGCCACCGATCTGGACGAGGTCAAAGAGACTGTAACTTAATTTATCAGTTTCTGTGAAGATATGTGCAGTCCTACCAGGACTCATTTAACCTACAACACTGACAAACCATGGTTCACTGCAAAACTCAGTCAGCTCCGTCAGGCCAAAGAAGATGTTTACAAGAAGGGGGACAATGTCTTGTATAAACAGGCTAAATACACACTGGAAAAGGAGATCATAGTGGCAAAGAGGAATTATTCTGAAAAATAAGGATTCAATTCTCTTCCAGTGGCTCGGCATCAGTGTGGAAAAGTCTAAAAGTAATCACCAATTACAAGACACCATCCCTCAGCACTGTAGAGAATCAACAACTGGTGGACGATCTGAATGAGTTCTACTGCAGTTTTGAAAAAACACCCCACACCCGCCCTGAACACCTCTCCACACAACCATTCGCACCTCCAGCAACCCCCTTTTCCCCACACCTGCAATTCAGATCAGAGTAGAGGTGCGCCAGGTCTTCCGGAAGCTGAAAAGGAAAAAAGCACCAGGCCCAGTTTGTGTTACACCAGCCTGTCTGAAATTTTGTGCTGACCAGCTGGCCCCCATCTTCCCACAGATCTTCAACAGATCACTAGAGCTGTGCGAATCCCTTCATGCTTCAAACGCTCCACCATCATCCCCGTCCCAAGAAACCCAAAATTACGGGACTTAATAACTACAGACCTGTGGCTCTAACGTCTGTTGTCATGAAGTCTTTTGAAAATCTGGTGCTGGCCCACCTGAAGGACATCTCTGGACCCTTGCTGGATCCTCTTCAGGTTGCCTACAGAGCAAACAGGTCTGTGGACTATGCAGTCAACATGGGACTGCATTATGTTCTGCATCATCTAGACAGACCAGGGACTTATGTTAGGATCCTGTTTGTGGACTTCAGCTCTGCCTTTAACATTATTATCCCAAACCTCCTCCTGCCCAAACTTACTCAGCTCTCCGTGCCCACCTCCGTATGTCAGTGGATCAACAGCTTCCTGACAAACAGACAGCAGCTAGTGAGGCTAGGAAATACCATCCAGCACCCATATACCAGCACTGGATTTTTCCTCAGGGTTGTGTTCTCTCCCCATTGCTCTTCTCCCTGTACACCAACGACTTCACATCTAAAGACCCCTCTGTCAGGCTCCTGAAGTTTGCAGATGACACCACGCTCATCGGCCTCATTCAGGACGTTGACGAGTCTGCTTACAGTCAGGAGGTTGAAGAGCTGGCTGTCTGGTACAGTGGAGTGGACAACCTGGAGCTTAAAACGCTCAAAACAGTGGAGATGATCGTGGACTTCAGGAGGAACCCCCCTGCTCTCCCCCCACTCACCATCATGGACAGCACTGTGACTGCAGTGGAGTCATTCAGGTTCCTGGGCACCACAATCTCTCAGGACCTAAAGTGGGACACTCACATTGACTCCATTGTGAAAAAGGCCCAGCAGAGGTTGTACTTCCTTCGTCAGATGAGGAAGTTCAACCTGCCACAGGAGCTGCTGAAACAGTTCTGTTCCGCCATTATTGAATCTGTCCTCTGTACTTCTATTACTGTCTGGTTCAGCTCAGCTACCAAGTCTGACCTCAGAAGACTACAGAGTGTAGTCCGGATTGCTGAGCGAATCATTGGTACCACCCTCCCTTCTCTCCAAGAACTGTACTCATCCAGATTGAGCAAAAGGGCTGGCAAAATCACTCTGACCCCTCACATCCAGCACACTCCCTCTTTGAACTGTTGCCGGATAAAGAGATCTGGTCGACGCTACAGAGCACTGAGCACCAGAACGACCAGACACAGGAACAGTTTCTTCCCTCAGGCAATCCATAGGGCCCGTCGCACCGCGGGAACCTTTTCATAGTACCAGAACTAATTGTGGAACTACCTACTTTTTGCCGTTTTCGCACCGCCGGAACTGGTTGCTTTTTTTAGTACCGGACTGCCTTTTTCGAGAACCATATTAGCTCCTACTTCGGAGCAGGGTCTAACCAGCACAATTGGTACTAATCGTGATGTAAGTAGACACTGATTGGCCAAACGCGTATGAAAACGCCCTCACCCATTTCATGGA
This sequence comes from Sinocyclocheilus anophthalmus, assembly GCA_018155175.1. NCBI lineage: Eukaryota > Metazoa > Chordata > Actinopteri > Cypriniformes > Cyprinidae > Sinocyclocheilus > Sinocyclocheilus anophthalmus. The sequence continues at coordinate 158,894 of JADLZN010008059.1, forward strand.
CACTTAACAATAACTGTGGAACACACACTATTTATACACTCATACACTTATTTATCTAACACACATACTCGGTCTACACTTCAATTTGCACATAATATACCTGTACAGACAACTGTCTATTGTTATATACCTGCACATACATGTCAATTTATATATTTTTATTCCTTATTTACTTGTTCTATTTTTATTTATTTGAATTTTTCTGTGTTTTTTGTTCTGTCACTGTCATTCTGTTAAACTGTGGAAGCTACTTTCACGAAAACAAATTCCTCGTATGTGTAAACATACCTGGCAATAAAGCTCATTCTGATTCTGATTCTGATTAGCTGAGAAAGCAACGGAATGACCCATGACTCGAATGCAAACACACTCTCCAGACAGAGCACTGTATAGACATCAGTCTTGAGCACTGGAGTGCTGCACACAGCCCACGGGGATCTCCCCCTCTTTCTCTCTCTGGCTCTCTGTGTGTGTGTGTAATGCACTCATTACACACGCTCACTGAGTCTGAGTTTTCTTGCCATCTGAGCACACAAGCCTCCTGCAGACACAAAGTGCCAGTGCAAAAGCAGGCATTTCCCATGTCTGTGTTCATGTCAAGTTTAAGGCACAACAGTACAAGAAGACTAGTTTAACTATCTAGTTTCTGTTTGTGTAACACACCTGCTCCCCAGCCTGAGACTCTCCAATGATGAAGCGGTCACCAGGGCCATCAGCCGCTGAAAAACAGTAAAAAGAGTAACTCAATGAGTCATTTTCAAAGGGTTTATAGGTTTGGTGAAAGAGATTGTAACGATTAAAGTTAAAAACAAGACTGTTATATATCTATTACGCACATTACTAGAAATTAATATGGATAAAATGGAAATAATCGTAAGTTCTGATGATTATTTCCTTTTTTTTTTTTTTATATGTAAAAAATAATGAATACGTTATTCAGCAAAGTCCCCTTAAATTGATCAAACGTTGCAGTAAAACATTTATATGATTACTAATGATTTATATTTTAAATAAATGCTGTTTGAACTTTCTATCCATGAAAAATCCTGAAGAAAATGTATCATGTTTTGCACCAAAAATATTAAGCAGCACAACTGTTTTCAACTATAAATGTTGCTTGATCACCAAATCAGCATATTAGAATGATTTTTTAAGGATCATGTGACACTGAAGACTGGAGCTGAAAATTCAGATTTGCCATTACAGGAATTAAATTATTATAATTAAATTATACTTGATGTTAAAACTTTCACTTGATGTTAAAACTTGACATTTGTTGGGGCAGTGTTAACTAGCCTTAAGACTTGTATACAAAAACTTTGATGTGCAAATGCATGTTTATGGGCAGGTTATGTTGTTTTATTATTAGTTATGTGATTGTTCTGCTCTTACACTCCAATATTTTGGTGTTCATGTGGTAAACGAGACCATGCGGAGTGAGTAATTTTGCAGTCAGGGTATTCACCTCGAACAGCATACCCATCTTTAACTGATGCAGGGAAAGGTGGCAGGTTGTCTTTGGCGTAGACGTCCTGAGCCAGAACTCGTCCCATTCCATCTACAAACAGATAAAGGACAGAAAAAAGCTGTGATGCGCCCAATCATGAATACAATAAAAATGTAAACAAGTTAACATCTGTGTAAAAGTCAAAAAGGGGAAATGTGCCAAGATCAGAGGCCAGAAAACGCTATATGAAAAAGCAAATGAACACATGCAGTCATACAACATTAAAAGAGGGATGTAAGAATGTGAGGGAGGAGATGAATATGTGCATTGTCTTAACTAATAAAATATGACAAATAATGTATATAACATATATTATACAATCGAAAGCTATGAACTAGCAATTAAATATTTTGTGTTATATGTTTAACTAACAAGCCTGTTAACCTTGCATACAAGTCACTACACATTGGTGCAAATGAATACACCATTATCTAGCTAGCACTGAAACAAAAAGATAACCCATAACAGTGAAATTCTGATGCTCTTAAACAGTGAAATAACATCCCTATTCCTTAAAAATTTGAAAAAATTAAATAAATAAAAATACACTTTTTATGAAGCTCTTATAATCTATAATCTGCAGTCTGGAGTGGTCTAACATGGCATATATGTATACTTATGTATGGTTAAAGCTACTGACTTTGCATACACGCAAGTTACTACACATTGGTGCAAGTTACTACAAAATTATTATTTTATAATGTGTAGCTAATACTGCTACGAAAAGATAACCCATAAAAGTTATTGTGATTTTGATCTCGATGAATATCTTTGATTATCTATTTTGATTATCAAAGTTATTTTCATTATCTAGAAGATCCATTTTTGAACAATGGCTACCTCCTGGAGTCTTCACAAAATGCTGAAGGTACCAAGAAAGTTGTTCCTCAAAATTTAATTATACTTGTTTAACATGTAAATTGTTGAAATCCAGGTCAAAATGCCAGATGCAGAATGTGCAGGAATGTATTTATACTAGGGCTGGGCAATGCGATTTTCATGCGAATCTCATCAGTAAAGCACTGGTGATTAGTAGTAAATCTCCAGCACGTGCTTTCAGATGGAGCGGCATTTACTACACAGAGCCATAGTTCACTGACAAGCTACACAAAATCGCGTTCAAAATCGCAGGCGATTCATTGCCGATTTTGAACGCGATTTTGGGTAGCTTCTAAATGCCACTCCATCTGAAAGCACGTGCTGGAGATTTACTACTAATCACCAGAAGCGGCTTTACTGACGAGATTTTTTGCACAGGCCTAATTTTATACTATGAAGAACATACATCAGTGGTTGAGTTTCCTACATTTCAGACTTTCATATGAAAGCACAGGAATTTGCACATAGCCTAAATAAAGGAAAGGTGGATGAGAGTGTGCCCTGAAACACAGATGTGCCATTTCCTCTGAGCACCAAACACACAGTGTAACATGTACACACACTTCCACTCACACACAAAGTCTGAGATCTCTTGTGGGAGCAACAAGCTCTCTCCCACACATGAAAAGAAGAAGAGAAAATAGAGATGACAGACAGAGAGAGAGAGAGAGAGAAAGAGGGGAAGTAATAAAGAATAAGGGAGTGCCAGAAGGAACGCGAGAGAGCGAGAATAAAGAGAGATGGAAAAAGAAAAGAACGAGAGTGCAAAGGCGCTCTTGTAGAGATAAAGCACACGAATGAGAGAGGGAGAACGCGCTGATGCTAATGAGGCCTCTCCTCGGTTGGAGGCTGATTAGAAAAGACTTATTTCTCTAAAACAGCACATCTGACGAGGCTCTAAATATAGCGCGTGTCTGGATTGGGAGATCAAACAGATGGGTACGGTGTTATCTACATACAGAGATGAGTACACAAGCGTGAATCACAGAGCGCTGACAACCCAGTCACCGTGAAACTGCAACGATTCCCTGCAGCTACAATACAACAAGCCCAGATCTACTCAACACAGCTGAGCACAGGCCTGTAAAGAGACCACATGTAAGCCTGAAGTCCATACCAAACGCTGTCATCTGAAATGAATGCAAAAACAATGCTCCTAAAACTGATTCTAAAGGGTGATCTAGCACTCAGTTCATTTTATATGTACAAAATCTAAGGAAAATAATTGTTTATAATACTAACCAGTTCGGTCATGACACCTAATAAATCTTAAAAATGTAAAAAAAATAAAATAAAAAAAACTGCATGCCTGTCCTGATGAGATTGTGCAACCGTAAACAAACCAAAAACAACCACACACACACACACACACACACACACAAAAGAAGGGTTCTCTAAAGTGCTTGGCGTAATGGACAGCAGTATTGAGGATGGTGATTCATTGCTATAAAAAATACAAATTGTACATGTAAATATTGATAATTCAGAAATTAAAGAAATTTAAATAGTCTATGCAGGGAAGCAAACCCAAAAATAGTCAAATGTAACACTCTGAAAGAGTGAAAACATTTCCCTAATCCTTTAAAAATGTGAAAAAGGCATTTTTTTAAAAGCTATTATAATCTATCCTTTAAAACTAGAACAAAAAACTAATAATAATAAATTGCTTTTTCTAAGCATTTTGTCTCTTTAAAATCACCCTAAACAATTCTAATCAAATCAGCCATCATATTAGCCAATCATATATTACTGTTCAACAGTTTGGGGTCATGAACCATCGAATCATTAAAAAATCCTGAAAAAAAACATCAAGGTTTCCACACAAAAATATTAAGCAGCACAACAGTCTTCAATGCTGATAATAAGAAATGTTTCTCGAGCACCAAATCAACATATTAGAATAATTTCTGAAGGATCATGTGACACTGAAGCCTGATGTAATGGCTGCAGAAATTTCAGCTTCACCAGCATAGGACTAAATTACTTATCAAAATATATTTAAATAAAAAATATGGTTTAATTTAAATGGTTTTCACTGTATTATTGATTAAATAGATTTAGCCTTGATGAGCAGAAGAGACTTTTATCAAAAAACTTTTTTAAACAGTAGTGTATGTAGACATAAATGTACAGCAATATCTGCAAACGGTTTTCGGTAATTTATAATTGGTGCATTGGAAACTCTTACTTGTACATCAACATCCAGCAGAACAGACAGTTCCACCTCAGCATACTCTAATGGCCAATCTTCTCCAAGGCCGAGACCATTTATACATTTTAAATTCATTTTATTAACCGAGGTGACAGAGAGAGGTTTTAAAACAGACAGCCGCTCATAACGTACACCTATCTTGTTATATGAACAACGCATTTCAAAAATTTATGAGCGACATTTCATGGCTGGGTGAGGATATTTCCTCTATTTACGCTGGACCTGCCCTCCTTGTGCTCGAGCTGAGCTGAAAATCCATCACTTTTAATCTGTCAGGAAACAGTGAAGCTCTACACAGTCACTGATAGATTAAAGGCACAATGTTTGAGGTGCTGGTGGGTTTTGTGAAAAGAGGTGATGTCGGAAAAGCTTTTGTATTGAATGTTTGCTTTAAGTTGGGTTTTTTTGTTGGTTTTTGTAGGCAAGCACACTGCCATCTCTAACCGCTGCGTCATGCATCACGATTGATGAGTTCACAAGCTTCCACAGCATCAGTCGTGGGCAAATGATCTGGAACGCAATATGACAACACAACACTCTTCCAAACTAGGCCATTCTCCATGGATAAACCAAACAGACACAGCCAAACATGGAACATGATTCTGTTCTCTGACTATTAATGACAACCATAACATGTTCAAATCAATGGAACAAGCTAAAGGAAAACAAAAGACTCCAAGGAATCACTTGTCTCTGATAAACTGAATCCCAATTCGACATACTATCCTTAAGAGTTTTTGCACACATGCCACTGTATATAAAGTGGGTACGGAAAGTATTCGGACCCCCTTACATTTTTCACTCTTTGTTATATTGGAGCAATTTGCTAAAATCATTTAAGTTATTTTTTTTTCCTCATTAGTGTACACACAGCACCACATATTGACAAAAAAACACAGAATTGTTTACATTTTTTCAGATTTATTAAAAAAGAAAAAATGAAAAAATGAAATATCACATGGTCCTAAATATTCAGACCCTTTGCTGTGACACTCATATATTCAACTCAGGTGCTGTCCATTTCTTCTGATCATCCTTGAGATGGTAATACACCTTCATTTGAGTCCAGCTGTGTTGATTATACTGATTGGACTTGATTATGAAAGCCACACACCTGTCTATATAAGACCTTACAGCTCACAGTGCTGTCAGAGCAAATGAGAATCATGAGGTCAAAGGAACTGCCTGAAGAGCTCAGAGACAGAATTGTGGCAAGGCACAGATCTGGCCAAGGTTACAAAAAAATTTCTGCTGCACTTAAGGTTCCTAAGAGCACAGTGGCCACCATAATCCTTAAATGGAAGACGTTTGGGACGACCAGAACCCTTCCTAGAGCTGGCGGTCCGGCAAAACTGAGCTATCGGGGGAGAAGAGCCGTGGTGAGAGAGGTAAAGAAGAACCCAAAGATCACCGTTGGCTGAGCTCCAGAGATGCAGTCGGGAGATGGGAGAAAGTTTAGAAAGTCAACCATCACTGCAGCCCTCCACCAGTTGTGGCTTTATGGCAGAGTGGCCCGACGGTAGCCTCTCTTTAGTGCAAGACACATGAAAGCCCGCATTGAGGACTCCAAGATGGTGAGAAATAATAAGATTCTCTGGTCTGATGAGACCAAGATGGAACTTTTTGGCCTCAATTCTAAGCGGTACGTGTGGAGAAAACCAGGCACTTCTCATCACCTATCCAATACAGTCCCAAAAGTGAAGCATGGAGGTGGCAGCATCATGCAGTGGGGGTGTTTTCAGCTGCAGGGACAGAACGACTGGTTGCAATCAAGGGAAAGATGAATGCGGCCAAGTAAAGGGATATCCTGGACGAAAACCTTCTCCAGAGTGCTCAGGACCTCAGACTGGGCCGAAGGTTTACCTTGCAACAAGACAATGACCCTAAGCACACAGCTAAAATAACGAAGGAGTGGCTTCACAACAACTCTGTGACTGTTCTGAATGGCCTAGCCAGAGCCCTGACTTAAACCCAATTGAGCATCTCTGGAGAGACATAAAAAAAATGGCTCTGTCCCCACAAAAAAAACCCAATCGTTTACCATCCAACCTGACAGAACTGGAGAGATCTGCAAGGAGGAATGGCAGAGGATCCCCAATCCAGGTGTGAAAAACTTGTTGCAAAAGACTCATGGCTGTATTAGATCAAAAGGGGTGCTTCTACTAAATACTGAGCAAAGGGGCTGAATACTTAGGACCATGTGATATTTCAGTTTTTATTTTTTTAATAAATCTGCAAAAATGTCAACAATTCTGTGTTTTTCTGTCAATATGGGGGGCTGTGTGTACATTAATGAGGGAAAAAAATTAACTAATGATTTTAGCAAATGGCTGCAATATAAAAAAAGAGTGAAAAATGTAAGGGGGTCTGAATACTTTCCGTACCCCACTGTATAATATGTGTGTGTGTATGTGTATATATATATACACATACACACACACACACACACACACAACACACCACAAACACACACAGTACATATCTAAATATATAAATATCTATATATATATATATATATATAGGGATATATATATATATATATACACAGTGGTACGGAAAGTATTCAGACCCCTTACATTTTTCACTCTTTGTTATATTGCAGCCATTTGCTAAATCATTTAAGTTTTTTTTTTTTCCTCTTTAATGTACAAACAGCACCCCATATTGACAGAAAACAAAAAAGGAAAACGGGAAAAAAAACACAGAATTGTTGACCATTTTTGCAGATTTATTAAAAAAGAAAAACTCGAATATCACATGGTCCTAAGTATTCAGACACTTTGCTGTGACACTCATCTATTTAACTCAGGTGCTGTCCATTTCATCTGATCATCCTTGAGATTCTTTGAGATCGTTCTACACCTTCATTTGAGTCCAGCTGTGTTTGTTTATACTGATTGGACTTGATTAGGAAACCACACACCTGTCTATATAAGACCTTTACAGCTCACAGTGCATGTCAGAGCAAATTAAAATCATGAGGTCAAAGGAACTGCCTGAAAAGCTCAGAGACAGAATTGTTGGCAAGGCAGGGGGGGGGCACAGATCTGGCCAAAGTTACAAAAAAAATTTCTGCTGCACTAAAGGTTCCCAAGAGCACAGTGGCCTCAATTCCTTAAATGGAAGACGTTTGGGACGACAGAACCCTTCCTAGAGCTGGCCGTCCAGCCAAACTGAGCTATCAGGGGAGAAGAGACTTGGTGAGAGAGGTAAAGAAGAACCCAAAGATCACTGTTTCTGAGCTCCAGAGATGCAGTCGGGACATGGGAGAAAGTTGTAGAAAGTCAACAATCACTGCAGCCCTCCACCAGTCGGGACTTTATAGCAGAGTGGCCCGACGGAAGCCTCTCATCAGTGCAAGACACATGAAAACCCGCACGGAGGACTCCAAGATGGTGAGAAATAAGATTCTCTGGTCGGATGAGGCCAAGATAGAGCTTTTTGGCCTTAATTCTAAGCGGTATATGTGTGGAGAAAACCAGGCACTGCTCCTCACCTGTCCAATACAGTCCCAACAGTTAAGCATGGTGGTGGCAGCATCATGCTGTGGGGTGTTTTTCAGCTGCAGGGACAACGACTGGTTGCAATCGAGGGAAAGATGAATGCAGCCAAGCACAGGGATATCCTCGACGAAAACCTTCTCCAGAGTGCTCAAGACCTCAGACTGGGCCGAAGGTTTACCTTCCAACAAGACAATGACCCTAAGCTCACAGTTAAAATAACGAAGGAGTGGCTTCACAAACAACTCTGTGACTGTTCTTGAATGGCCCAGCCAGCGCCCTGACTTAAACCCAATTGAGCATCTATGGAGAGACCTAAAAAAAATGGCTGTCCACCAAAACAAAAAAAAAAAACAAAAAACGTTTACCATCCCCCCCCCCCAACCTGACAGAACTGGAGAGGATCTGCAAGGGAGGGAAAAAAAAAAAAACAAAAAAAAAAATTGGGGCAAAGGGCAAGGGGGGGGGGGGGGGGAAATTTTTTTTTTTTTTTTTTTCCCCCCCAAATCCAGGTGTGAAAAAATTGTTGCATCCTTTCCCAAAAAGGACTCATGGCTGTATTAGATCGAAAGGGTGCTTCTACTAAATACTGAGAAAAAGGTCTGAATACTTAGGACCATGAGTTATTTCAGTTTTTCTTTTTTAATAAAAACAAAAATGTCAACAATTCTGTGTTTTCTGTCAATATGGGGTGCTGTGTTTACATTAATGAGGAAAAAAAAAAAAAAAAAATTAACTTAAATGATTTTAGCCAAATGGCTGGCCCAACAAAAAAAAAAAAATATAACAAAAGGTGAAAAATTTAAGGGGGTCTGAATACTTTCCGTACCCATGGTATATATATAATTTTAAGAGATAGATAGATAGATAGATTAAAAGTAACGTTACATTTTTTCAACTTTAGTACTTGACTTTGCATACAAGTATGAAAAAAAAAACAAAAAAAAATTTTTTTTGTTTTTTTTTTTTTTCGTGATCAGCCATATTTTGATCAGTCATTGACACTCGGTCAGCGGTTTGCAAATTGCAAAATCGCCCACTGCTGGTTGCGCGGTGAAAATGGCGCTGTAGCATGGATGACTATTCCACACATTACTGAGGCCAGATGAGCATCGGGCATGCTCGAAGACGTGCGCCGGACATGAAGGTGCTGGTTAAGGTGCACACTGACCTGTGTAATACTTTGGGGTGTGGGCGGCACTGACCAAGTCTCTCATCTCTGCCTTTGCTTCGGCGCCAGTGCAGAGAGGAATTTTCCGCCAACTTGAGCCACTCTGGCGCCAGATGCCTTTTCGTGCTGGAGGGGCCAAGTCACCTGCATTGGTCCCTGCCAGACGCATTGGGCACATTTAACTACCACATGGGAAACCCCACTATCCCCCACTACACGGACCAAAATTAATGTCCAGCTCACAGACCGCGCCGTGGTGGCACAATTCACATCCACATGCAAGGGTGGCTTCCCTGTTTTAGTGATGGCCATGAAAAACCAAAGAAGAGCCATCAAAAAGAATAGCATAGGCTGTGTCAGAGTGCCAACTATAAAGTAAATAAAAAAACTATGGGATGTAATCTAGCCCGTGGGACTGGACCGTTCCCGATGTTCATGTGGACTGAGCAACAATGAATAACTGAAAATCTTCCAGAGCTTTTCCGAAATTCAGAAAGAAGGCCTTTAAGGTTGGATTTGTGTGGAAACTGACTACAGGATCTGTCTTTGGATGATCACAATGGCATCAAAGCATCAGAGAAGTCAGCGAGTTGAAAAACAACAGAGGACGGCAGGATGGAACGAGCGAGAAGATTAAAGCTAGAATGATGGAAAGACGATGGGGTGAAAGAAACAACGGACAGATGTGTGACAGATGTGGAGCTACAGGCATGGAAGACGAAAAAAAAAAGCAAAAGCTGAAAGCCTGCAAAGCAAAGAGCTTGGTGACTATATGCCGACAGCACTTACTGGCCTAGATATACCACAGACCAACAACCATTTAGAACCCATTTTTGTGAACCATCGGAAGGACAGTGCTTCATGTTAAAAGGATAGTTCACGAAAAATTCTGACATCATTCACTTATCCTTGTGTCTTTAAAAACCCATATGATGTTCCTTCTTCCATGTAGAAAAAGGAGTTACTCATGATAGTATGTGTCTTATATGGCTCTATAACATGATATTCTTCAACATACAGTAAGTAGTCATATGGAGTATTTTTATGATGTTTTATGGCTATTCTTGTTCTTTTTTGTCTCTTTACATTTTTTTTAATGGAAAAGGGCAGCGAAAATACTTGTCAAAACGTATTGTTCAGTGGAGAAAGTCATATGTATTTGTAAGAACATAAGGGTAATGCTGATTTTTGGGTGAACCTTTAAGGCCTATTCAATATTAGCTGAATGAGTCTGCATTTTTAATACTAAAAACATGCATGATTCAACTCTGTCAACTCCATTCAGAGTCCGAAATACCATACTTATTAGTATTATTATTTTATCTACTACTAATTAATTCTTACTGGTTGCTGTTCAAATTTTAAGGCAATCTGTCTTTTTTCAGAGAAAAAAACTTAAATAGTACTCAGAGTATGATTTTTTCAAATTGAATTCAAATTTAAAACATTAATACTCATTTTGTTCATGTTTGATTGTAAAGGACTCATTACAGCTACTAAAGTTATTCAGCCATGAACAGACTCTTGTTAATATTGTTGTTTGATCAATATTGATGACAGCTGCAGGTATATTAGGCTGAATTTGCATTACAAGTCCTAATGTACAGATCCCATAATTTGACTTAACTTAATTTTGTTCCAGCTGTTCGCGTTCACCAATAACTTGCCAAGATCAAGCATGTGAAAATACTTTATAAAACCGGCTATCATTATTACATTTAATTTATCATCAACTACAAGTACCTTTGACATCCCTAGTTTGTGAATATATTCGTTCATGTGGTTTATCTTGGTGTAAAAAGTCCATTGGTCTAGATTAGGCTTGGTATGAACAAGCAAGGGTCTTACCTCTGTAGTTGATGATTTCGTTACCCAGGACAGGAGTCATCTCTAGCACAGTGATGAAGGCCTTGTCCATAGAAGTGAGAGGAAACGGGGACATGCGGTGTCTCCGAGCTATCTTGGTGATGTCCACTGCACTGTGACCTGAGACAAAGATTGATCATTTAAACATGTTCTAAAACACACATGCACAAACATTACGATTATACACAATCGGTCACCCACTTGCTCTCAGGATGTTCTCCTTGCTGCTGCATCGTGACTGCACCTACAGATATAGAGAGAGAGACAGAATGAGAGGGAATGAGGAAGAGAGAGAGAAAGGAATGGGGAAAAGAAAGACAGAAAGACATGAGTTAGAGCACAAAAGAAGCCCCATCCTCCGTCCAGGAGAGTTAGCATTCCACTGACAGGATTCATAAAGATCAGGATGATCATCTACACATTCAGACAAAATAACCAAAAGCAACTTTTTCAGTCCTACTGCCATTATTATCATTATCATCATGGTCTTGACATAATGCTGTAGCGAGTATTGGAAAGTTATGTTATGTCATGGTAGCATTCTAGTGCCCAAAACAACCTGATTCCAGAAAAGCATCTGATATAATGAACATTAAAGTCAACATGAAATATTTTAATGCTGTAATGTGATGTATTTCAGAGTGAATATTCAATCGGAAAGAAAAATGTGGGCATTTCTTATCAAAATAGGGACCTGAAGTGGAAATTTTGATGGTTTCCTCACAAAATGATATTGTTTAGCTTGAAAAAAACGTAGAATACCGCTTTTATAGTGTTTTTTGCTAACAATGTAACAATGTAGGGTAAGACTTGCTTTTATACATCAATAATTGATTAGATCATGAAAAGTGGGCGTTCTATACCAAAATGGGGTTTCTGTCTGCTTTATGACTGTAACTTGGAGGTCAAAGGTCAAGTTCAGCCTCAAAAGCATCTCAACTTAACCCAATGGTCATTCTTCTCTTTTTTTTCTCTTTGATATTGTTAATAATTTTGAAAGCTTTCTTTACCTACAACAGTAGCCTAAAACAATGTCAAAATAGACGTCAGGCAATATATGTTAGAGGCAATTAAAAAATAATAATTATATTAATTACGTGAAAAAAATCATCTATATATATTTATATCCCTATAAAAATGATCTATTTAAAAAAAAGTGTCCATTTTGATTTCATGTTGATCTTAACAGCTAGAAGCTCCATACGATGGAACACAATTCAAGCCACAAATCACAATTTTCTCTCAAAATGAGCCATGAATGTTTTAAGATAATAATAATAATAATAATAATAAATGTGATTATACATTCAGCTGTAAGTGTGGAATCTACCAATACAAAGTTTCATAAATTATGGAGTTCCCTTAGGCCAAGAGTAATGTATGAGAGGGCAATCAAATTCCATGCAAAAAATACATATTGACTTGTGGCTATAGTAACAGAGGGTTAAATATATTAAGTCTTTGATTTACTGCATGAAAGCATTAAAAACAGCCCTTTATGTGTCCTTCGTGCTGAGACGCAATGCCCCTGGCCTATAGGGGGAGACACACAAGCAAGTCCCAAGTCCTTTCTACTCACGATCCAGTTACAACAGACTAGCACCAACACGACAAATTAATGATCGACACAGAGCAAAGAAAGAGAGAGAGTTAGAAAAAGACAGGAAGAGGAAGAAAACGATGAGGTGCAGCTCACATACAGCAAACAGCAATAAAACACTGCATCTAAATGGAGATCAAACTTAAAAGGAACAGAAAAACAGGAGAAAAAAAGATCTAAGAAACAGAACTCAATGTCCACAAGAGACTCCAACACACCAAACGGCTAATAAAACAAAGAGAGCATTAGAAAGAGCGACGTCTACAGACAAGATAATGAGAGACAAGGAAAGAAACAGAGATGAGGAGAGAGAAAAAGAGTGTAAAGCAAGGAGTTTGGACTCCTGACGCAAAGCAGAGTTTGCGGATGGAAGCAAGCAGATACCTTTTTTTTTTTTTGCGTGGGTTGGGAATAGTTACTCGCGAGTCGAAGGTCCTATGGTTCCTGCGATCATCTTTGAGCCCCTCCAGCCTAGAGTGGAGCTTTGGCAATGAACAGAAACAAAAGGGTTTACAACAGACAGAGCAAAGGAGAAGCTTTGGGAGACCGAGAAGAAGAAAAAAAAAAGAGTTTTAAAGGCTCTCTGAGACAGCATTCGCTCGGTTTACACACAACAGGCTGAGATGACAATGAATGAGCATTGAGAGGTGAAGAGAGATCTGACTGGATGTCATTCGGTCCTGTTGCTAATGTTTAGTGGGGCATTATGCCGCCAGCCAGGAAGGTAGCACAGGTTAGCGAGGAAGAGGGGTGCGGTGAGGCACAATGTCACTCGGCACAGTTAGTGAAATCACACGCCACATAATGCACTTCGGTTCCAGTGAGATTTTAAAAGACACCGAAAGAAGACAGTGTTGGTGATACTGAGTGTCAGTGTGCTAATGGCCACCAGAGCAGGGCAGAGTTTGTGTTACATTATCGCATTTGAAGTCTGAGTGAATGAGAGTATGTGAACACTTGGAATGAATGAATGAATGAATGAATGTATGAAAACATATGGACAGTTAAACATTAAAATATCAGGGTTACCATAGCCAACATGTTAACAGTAGGGATTAATTAAATATTCTTAATTTAATGCCGTAAAAACATTATCTAATGACATTACGTAGGTTTCAGTTAGTTTCACTTGGTTTCTTTCTTTAAACTGTACTGAATGCATTAAAACAAAATTTTGTAATAAAATATGTAAAAATGTAAGAATTTATATTCAAAGATTCATTTAATTTATTGAAAGCCCTGTAAAATACTTATGAGAATAAATACATTTATGAAATTATTTAGTAGATTAAAAGTGAGTATCTATCCCATCAGAATGAACCATGAACTAGTTTATCCTTAGCAAAGGAATGGATCCGAAACATGAACAGTACTGCCTAAAATGTAGATTAAAATATCTGGCAATAAATAGTAATGTTTATTATCAGTTATAATGGCATTTACCTAATTTGTACATTAAAAACGGCTCCATTTGTTTTCTTTCCATAAGGAAAAGCAATGAATGCTTCAAAATGAATGTAATAAATTAAATTAAAGTAAAATAAAATAAAATGGAGGCGATCCAAAAGTTTGAGGTCATTCAAGTAAACTAAAAATTCCATAAGATGGTAAAATAGTCCTGTTTATATACTTTGATTATAATAATAGTGAATCTAGAGAATCATAGATTTACATTTACCATAGTAAATAAATTCATAATAATGAAAACACAAAAACTGCTGCTAAAAAGCATATTAAAATATCAGGTCATACATAGCCCATGTTTTAGATACTGAGTTTAAAATTTTCTTTTAAAGGGGTGGTTCACTGGGTTTTTTCTAGGTTTGATTGTGTTTATGGGATGCAGTTTAACGTGTTAATGCTTTTTTTTTTAAAAACTCATTTTTTCTCACATAATTTACCTTTATTCCACACCGCTCTGTCCCTTCTCTGAGAAACGGGCTGATCTTTTCCTGTTTTTATGAAGCCCCGCCCTCAGAAATAGGCGATGGGCTCTGATTGGTTAGCAAGCTAGTGTGTTGTAATTGGCTAAACCGCCTCTAGCGTGCGCCTAAACATCCCGCCCCTCAACATAGCAGCATGTGCTCCGGTTGTATTGTAAACAAAGGCGTCTTTAATATCGCTTATCAGTTTGAGCCTGATTAAGAAGCAGAGGATATTATTGAAGAGGATCGCGCAGAACCTGTGCAAGCACGGCTTTTAATGGTAGGCCTATGTTTTTTGTTTGCTGTTGTCTCATACTTTTAGATATGCTGTTATTTGTAAATTCTACTGCTTATGTTAGCTTTTAATATATGGTTTTGTCCTGATTAAAGCTTTAATACAGTATGGCAACTGCACGCGCGTCCATGTTTAATGCTTCTCATAACTATGTGAAAATAAGTGTATAAATGGAACAGAACTGATCTGAGATCTGAAGAGAGAGGGAGGCCGAGCAGGACGCCGCGAGGAACAGTATTAAGAACCGCTGTTTTAGAACATTGATTTTGAAACTTGTGAATCCATTAGAATCGTTAGAAGACAGAATCGCGATTCATATATGAATAGATTTTTACGTGCACCTCTAGTTTTCTCTTCCTCTTCTCTAAAGCAGCGCAGCATGGCCTCGCCCCCTTTGCTGCCTTTTCCCGAGGGCGGGGTTTATCTGGGTTTGTGATGTCACGAACCCGGAAAGTAACTTGTTGTAGTCCCTACCAGCCGTTTTTGTAGGGTTTAAAACTGCCAGAATTTTAAAAGACGACATCTCCGTTTGCATTGAACTTTCAGCTTCGTAACTTTGCAGGTATTGTTTATGCTCAAACAGCAACATTACACACTAACTAACGTTAAAAAAGTGAAATCGCAATCAACCACCCCTTTAAAACGATTTAAATCAGTTTGTTTTCTTTCCTTAAGAAAAGTACTGAATGCAGTAAAACTGAACACACTTTATAAAATAAAATAAAAACTTGTTTTATCTTAAAAGTCCAGCACTATGTGTAATAAAAAAAGACCAATATCATTAGATTTAACTCAACATAAACATGCAAATCTCACACTAGTATGCTGTTAACCAGCCTTTTTTTTTTTTTTTTACCAAGTCCTGTATGTACAGGCAAGGAAAATTGTACATCCTTGAGATGTTTTATTCTTCCACTCCTTCTATTTGTTCATCTAACCTCCTTTCATCAAACAACAGACAGAATGAGCTCAGAGTGGAGATGAGAGGTAACCAAACCAATGATCACAGGAGGGGTTGAAGGAATGGATGGAGGCAATGAAAGCAATGCAGAGACGTCAGGTCTCTTTAAATCAGAGTTGGACCAAAGAACCAGTGGACTGAAAACACACGCTCACAAATAGACAGCCTCGTACACACGCAAGGGGTGGGGAACCATGTGTCAGCATATGGGCAGATGAGAGTTAATCCCTGACCAGTGAAACGAAGATGGAGTAATTGGAGAACAGGAATGAATTATTAACAAGTGAGTGTCAGGCCCAATAAGAGGAACTCCGCTCTGTGATTAACCAATCAGAAATGATTGATAAGACAGCATGGAAACTAACAGCTGTAATGCTGGCGAGCCATTTTATTAGCTCTGAAAGAGGGATAGAAAGAAAAAAGAGAGAAAGAGGGGAAAAGAGAGGCTCTTTTCCAAAATCTAGCGATCAAAACCATTTTAAGCCATTATAGGCACACTTCCAACATGAAAGCTGCTCCAAAAGGTAGGCTGAATGATTATATAGATCAAACAATCATATTAGTTTAATAAAATAAAAATTAATTGCAATACATTTTGCAGATAACATGATTTATATAAAACTTGCTTACATCTGAAACGTATTATTTTATTTAAAGTTAAAATGCATATTAATATATCAGGTCTTGTTTTTAAATATTAAGATTAACTAAATATTCTTTTTTTTTATTTAACGGTTAATTCACTTAACTAACTGTACAATGCAGTAACACTGAATTAAAATTAAATAAATAAAATAAACCTTAGTTGAATAAAAACAGTAGTATATTAGTAGCATTAAGTAAAATATATTAAGTAAAATAATTCAAATATATTATACTATTATCAAAATAATCTTTTTTTTTATTCACAATTTTTTAAGTAAAGAAAACATGAAACTGAATTAAACTTTACATATTATATTATATTATATTTAGTTTTATGGATTCACTGTTTTTAAGCAAAGAAAACATGAAATTGAATTAAACTTTACATATAAAATAATACTGTTAACTGCATTAAATTAAGATTATTTAATAATTATGTTGCCTTCTAAAATAACTTCATTTGGCCAAATTGTAAGAAGAGAGATTGCGGCAATCGCAAAATGCACTGCGACAAACTTTTTGGGAAAAACTTCATTTCAGACTGCAGACAAGTCAAGAAAATGTTTTATTATATGTATATTTAATACCAAAAAGTACTGATACAAATTGTATCTAATCCAAACATTTGATTTTGAGTCGAAACGCTAAGAAGTTAGTCAGTAGTCACTGTAGTTGATAGACAACAAGGCAGCTGACTAGGTTTTGGAACAGAGCTAGAGAGAGAGAGACAGAGATTGTTTAAGACAAGAAGATAAAGCTATAACAAAACAAACTGCCCTGATGCTACATCAGACTGTGGGCCGCAAGCAACACTCTGAGGGAAGACTTTAGTGCATGTTTGTATGTGTGATTGACTGAGTGTTGATTTATGTGAAGATTAATCTGTTTACCTGGTCCAAGGTAGAGTACCTTGACTTGAGCGTGATGACCTCATCCAGGTGAGCCCTGAACTCTCTCCGTGAGGCCTGGAGGAAGCCACAGGACAGTAACTCACCTGATACAGCCTTCCCCGTCAACAAACACGCACACACTTCACAATATACACTTTCACAAACACACACTCTAAGAATCATCTAACACTGATATGAATAATATGAGGGGGAATCAAGCGAAGTCATAACGGCAAAATAATCCCACTACTACTAGTACTATGCAACCAAAGAGGAGCAAAGCAGCTGCAGCGTGTCTCTGTGTGTTACGCTGGTCTTTCATCGGATTTCTAAAATCAAAGGAGGTTTCCGTGGATAATGAGCACTTAAAGCTCATTTCTACAACCCCTCCAACTTTGTGAAACTGGAAGTGTTGTAGAAAAGTAGCATTTAATGAGAGACAAAAGTCTTTAGTCCTCGAGGGACAAGAGTGCATTTGGTGGTTATTAAAGCTGCCATAAGCAATTTAGCCATCATGTTAACTTCCGCCACCATCGCCCATCCCTTCAAACACTCTCTCCCAAAAGCCACCCTCCAAGGGTGAATCGGATTTCACATTTCACAAACTCAAAAATTAAAAGGAAAAAAATCATAACAAAAAAGCACCCTCCACCCAACAATTCTCGTTACCGCAATGTAAAAAAATTAATAAATCGAATTTTCGTTACTGTAATGTGAAAAACAAAGATATATTATTTAAATGGTATTACATTATCTATAAAAGTTGTAAAATGAACAGTATTTATGAATCATGATAGCATTTATTGGCTTTAATATATGAAATAAATAAAATAAAATAAAGTTTTAAAGACTATTACAGAAATGAGAATCAGCTGAGAATACAAAAAACAATAATAACGAAATAATAATAACTATATTATTATTACTATTATTAGATAACCTTTTTCTATTTGGTGTTGGGCTGATGGAGTATTTCAAAATATTGCTTACAGCAGCTTTAAATGTTTTGATCAATTATGAAAAATACTGCACGTGTGATGTTTTGCATTTAACGAATGATTGATTCTGTGTCACTTCATCTTTATTAAGGAAAGAAAAGTTCAGAATTCATGAGAAACTAATGAATTGAAGGACACACACAAACACACACTCAAACACACAAAACAAACTACAAGGCTTTTTTAGGTGGTAAATAAATGAACCGATGAGACAGACTTGCTTCACAGGGATGAGTTGTGCATGTGTGAGGTATGTGTGAGCAATGATTGGCAGAGTCTCTGAGAGGGGCGTGGTTAGTCACAGGGTGATGGACGGCGCGGTGTAAAACATGCTGTACCTCTGTGACACTATAAGTGGATGAACAGGAGGTGAGCCGGGCCTGGTGCAGGGAGAGAGGGAACAGGGAAGAGGAGGGTTAACACTGCAGCCACAAGCAGGGGAAACCCATACAAACAGCATTCCCGTCATTATAGCGGATCACTGGCAAGTGCTGGCCAAAACAGGGAGAGAATACATTCAGGACACCAGGACGCAGCAAGCCCACTGCCAGTTTGACAGGACACAACTGCACAAGTTTGTCAAGATCTCCAGAGAGAGATTCTTTTCAATCAGAAACATGCACACAAAAAAATAGTTACAGTGATTGCTCACTCCAAAATAAAATACAATTCTGTCATTATTTACACTATTGCATGCCATTCCAAACTTGTATAATTTTCTTTCTTCCGTAGAAGACAAAAGAAGAAATGTTGAAGAATGTGATGACTACTCTTATCTACATCATTTAGGATGTAGTTTGTAGAGCTACAAAACGAGCAGGAAAAAAAATAAACCAAAACAATACAATGGGGTCCCAAAAAGCAACGGCAATGTATTAATAATTTGTTTGCATGAATTGAACCACATGATTCTCTTCTGTCATGTGCAGGCTCCGTACAAAAAAATAAAATTAAAAATAAACACTGGACATGTTTTCATTTGATAATCCATTCGACTGCAAACAAGGACAGTGGAGGGTAAGATTTTCAGTAAATGACAACAAATTTGTTCTATTAAATTTACATTTAGTCATTTAGCAGACGCTTTTATTCCAAAGCGACTTACAAATGATACATAGCATCAAACGAATGCAATGGACATCTCGGTACCTAACGCGTAACCCTTCAAGGTGTATGTGTATATATCTAATTAGCTATAAGATACACCATATACATACTATATCATGATATACTGTTATGATTACATATTATACACACACACACAAAGAAACCAGAGATAGAATATAAAATAGAAATATAGTGTTTTTGTTTGTTTGTTGTTGTTGTTTTTTTAAATAAAAAAAGATAAATATAAATAAAGTAGAATTAAAATAGAATAGAAAGTGTTAGAGTTAGAGGGCCAAATAAAGGTGGAACAGATGTGTTTTAGTCGTTTTTTGAAGATGGCTAAGGACTCAGCTGCTTGGATTGAGTTGGGCAGGTCATTCCACCAGGAGGGAACAGCTAATGAAAAAGTCAGTGAAAGTGACTCTGTACCTCTTTGAGATGGCACAATAAAGCGACATTCACTTGCAGAAATCAAGCTTCTAGAGGGCACATAAGTCTAAAGTAATAATTTTAGGTAAAGGGGTGCAGAGCCAGTAGTGGTTTTGTAGACAAACATTAATGCCTTGAATTTAATGCGAGCATCTACTGGAAGCCAGTGCAAATTGATGAACAGAGGTGTGACATGCGTTCTTTCGGCTCATTAAAGATTAATCTTGCAGTGGCATTTTGGATTAATTGTAAATGTTTGATAGAACTGGCTGGAAGACCTGCCAAGAGAGCATTGCAATAGTCCAGCCTGGATAGAACAAGAGCTTGAACAAGGAGTTGTGTTGCATGTTCTGAAAGAAAGGGCCTGATCTTCCTATTGTTGTATAAAGCAAATCTGCAGGACCGGCCAGTTTTAACAATGTGGTCTGAGAAATCCAGCTTATCATCAATCACAACTCCAAAGTCTCTAACTGTTTTTGAAGGAGTTATGGTTGATAAACCTAACTGGATGGTGAAATGTGTAATTCCCATCAACACTAAAAACTATTGTATCGCTTTAGAAGACTTGGAACATAACATAAATCCATACGGACCACTTAAATTATACTTTTACTGTGCTTTTGGTCATTTTAGAGCTTGACAACCCAGATTCCAACTTACTAATCAATTTACTACATGCAAAATGGACAGTATATTTTGCAGCATTTCTCCTGTTGTGTTACACTGATAGAAATAAGTCATGTGGGTTTTGAACAATAAGAGGGTGAATAAATTATGGTAGTTTTTTTTTTTTGTATGAACTATCCCTTTAACACCTACATTTATATTTTGAAAGAGGACAAACAATGGAAAACAGGATTTTCCTGGTTTAATCTACCCCACTGACACTACACGAAGCTTCCTTCTCTCCATTTAGAGCAACTAAACTACTACAAAAATTCAGAAATCGCCATGGTTACAACATCACAACCATGAGCACATTAACATATAATGTGCATTCTGGAACTCAACCCTCTCTGATGAACAACAGTGTGAATTAGGCTGGTATATATCCCATGCACTTAGCTATTCATAACACAAGTCAATTCAATATAGAACTCTTTTAGTATTAATTACAGTAACAAAAACAGCCTGATTAACCTCGACTGTTTTCGGTGCAAAAACATCAACTTACATTATAAGTAAAACTTTCAGTGTAAGATTGTATAAAAATGTAGAATATGGACGCTTTAATAGACTGCTAATGTTGCGGTATGTATCAATACATGTATATGCGAATAAACATGGTTTATATTAACAGAACCTAAAGAATGGCCATGAGATACAGGATGGATCGATGTGTAATTATGAAGATCTAAACCAATGTAAATGGACACACACAACTGAACAAACACACACTTTGTAGAACTAGAATTAGTCAAGACTATAATACACCACTATTTGTCCTTGATGTCTTCCACCTGCCTTTAACCTCACAGAACCATACACACACACACACACACACACTAATGAAAATATTAAATGCAGAGGCATTGCCAGATACAATATGTATCTCTTCCACAACTGTCACATAGCTGTCAGATTCAATGACAGTGCTGTGTAGTAATCGCCGCAGCAAGCATAAGGGCCTGTTCTCCCCTTCACCTGATCTTCAATCTCCTCTCCATTCATCAATCGAACAGAGAGAGGAAGTGGGGGTGGAGTGGGCTCAGGGACAAAGGGTCATCGGAACGTCAATGTGCATTTATTACACTTCCAGTCATGGTAAGCCAGGGTATGTCTCTCAAACTAATACACGCAATCTAAACATGTTTGCAGTGTGCACCTGCTGTGGGGCCCTGATCAGAGAGGGGATCCAACCATGGGGGCCCGAGTCAATGTGATGTTCTGGGGGCCTGGAAACCCTATAGCGGCGCCCCGGTAGCATTTTTAAGTAATTTATGTGTCATACTTTTTCTTTCTGATTATTCATAAGGAATGTCTGCCCCATTTTCACTTAGTATGATGCAAGTTACACAAAAGCATACAATACTCACAGAACTTTAAAAATGTCTGGAGAAAAATTTTGGAAACAAAAACATAAAACAAAATAAAAAACTAAATCCAAAACAAAACAAAACAAACAAGCAAAAAAGCAAACAAAAAAAACATATAAAACATTATTAACTAAGATCGCAAAAAAAAAAAAAAAACAGAAACTAAGAACAAAACAAAGCAAAACATTATTAACTAGACTGCAGGTCTTTTCCCACTATGTTTGTATGCAACAAACCAACATAAAACTATTAAAGGAATCATTCACCCAAAAATAAAAATTCTGTCACTTACTCAACCTGATGTTGTTCCAAACCTGTATGACTTTCTTCAGCTGTTGAACACAGACAGAAAATAGTTTGAGGAATGTTGGTAACCAAACAGTTGACGGTGGCCACTGACTTCCATAATATGGAAAGAAAAATACTAGAGATGCACCGATCGATCGGCCAGGGATCAGAATCGGCCGATTTTCCTCATGATCGGCCCAGATCGGTGATCGGCCGATCAGTCTCACTTCTTTCCGATTTCGAGCCGATCCGTTTTGTTACCAGTGGCACAGGCAATAACATCAGCCACGCATTCTCACTCTCTTCTCTCCGACGACCCCTTCTCTCTCACACACATCTCATTCGCTCCGGTTAAATAGTGCTTGTATTACGCATTATTTTAGTCATTCCCGCAGGTTTCGCGCTTATACCAAGCACGCGCGCACCACCAGATCTATATTAGTGGAGCGCACAAGCCACGCTCAGTCTCAAACAGCTTGTGAGCCACAAATACCAAAATGAGTGGCTAACTGCGCTAAAACGTTCAAATACATAAAAAATTATGTCAAAATGCCCGTTTCGGCGAGTATCCAGTTAAACACAGTCAGTTTTGGAACGTTAAATAGTTGAGAAAGAGAACGCATGTTGTGTAACAGTATATTGGGTCCGTGGATAAACTCTTAAAGGTACCGCAGTCCAATATTTATGAAAATTATACGTTTATAACTTTAATAAGCATTAATCTGTATTAAATTTTTACAATGAAGCCAAGGCTACAGAAATTATAGTAATTAAATGTAAAATAACACTGGATGTGTTATTTTACATTTGATTACTTTAATTTCTGTAGTATTTCTTACCTGAATAAAAACTTACTTAACCTGAAAAACTAAGTTTCATAGCTCTCTTTATTCTATTGCATTTATTTGTGCTGTTGTTTGCATTTTTTTTTTATTTGTTCTTATTTTATTACAGAATTTTACTTGTGTTTTTTATGAAAATAAAACTTTGCGTTGAAGAAAAGTAGATTTTTGTTTGTATATGCTGTCAATTATAGTTCTTAGAAATAAAATTGGAATTGGCAAAAATCGGTATCGGCAGATCACACTAACAAAAAATCGGAATCGGCCAAGAAAAACGCAATCGGTGCATCTCTAAAAAAATACTGTGGAAGTCAATGGCTACTGTCAACTGTTTGGTTACAGCATTCGCAAAATATCGTATTTTGTGATAAGCGAAGAAAGAAAAGCGTAAACTTTGGAACAACGGGAGAGTGAAAGATTTTTTTTTGGGTGAACTATCCCTTTAAAAGTCATAATCAATCATAATTATGTTATTTTTACCCTAAATATCCTGAATTGTTTAGTATCCGAATAGAAAAAAAATGGACCTGGCCCCCAAAAACAACTGCAGTATGATATTTCCTTCTATTATCGAATGTGTTAATAGAGAAACACTGTAGGTGTAAGATGTGACTGTAATTTAGTATAAAAACAGTTGTTTAATTATAGTTTCTCCGTATCTGTCCATTTGCTGAAAGCCCCTCCAGGCGGTATCCTTAGCCAACCCTACCCCGCAAGCACACACCAGTTAAACACACCACACACTCGCCTCAGTGAACACACAACACACACACTGTCCCTCCGAGCATCCACACAACTCCAGCCACTGAAGCATAGACTGAAGCATCATTCTGCTTTCTTATTTTGTCTTATTATTTATCAAACACATGGTGGGAACCACCAGTGATCAAGTGAGTATGATCCTCTCATGGATACCAGTGTCACAAAGCAATATAGAAAGCTGTTCTTATCATATGTGACACTGTGGGTCACTCTACAGTAAGTGTTACACAGTGCATCTAAAGATTAAGATCTATTAATTTGTTTACATGTCAGACACTAAATATTCTAGCAGAGAGATGCCATGTTTTGACATAAAAAAAACATTTTATATTATTAATGATATACATATATTAGAATTTATATTCAAATGTGTGTATAAAAACTACCTGTATCTCTATATAAAAGGCACTGTGTAAACAGCAGCAGAGAGATTGCATGTCTGTTAATAATAAAATATAAAATCTGAAAGGTTATTATGTTATATTTATACTATATTATATTATTTATATTATATTCAATTTGAGCAATTACAGTGTATTGGTACTATAGTATCTCCTTCATTGAAATTTAGGGTTCAATATGCCAGACTTAATATTCAGGAATGTTTTGATTAATAAACACTTTTTATTATATTTATTATTTATCATGTAGTTTTTTATATCAATTAAAGCCATAACATTGTATTGAAATTATATTATAGAATACATGAAATGTCTGTTGTAAAACTCCTGAGAACATTGTATCCCCATAATGAAAATTTGAAAGTGTGTAAAATTACACAGACCCCCCTCTACACAAACACGCACTATGGACACGAGTGCACATGCACAACACACAAACGTGCACTTGCACAACATGCAACACCCAAATAATAAGCTACAGAATGAGACAAACGTGAATGCACAAGTCATAAACAAAACATCATGATTCTCCCTGTAAACTACATCAACCACATCTCCAAACAGTGGCACCTAATGGAGCCTCCATTCAGAAAAGCCACAGTAACGTGTCCTGTACCACTACATCAGACCACTGCAGCTGTTATGAAACCAAGTGGCTGCTCCGTACGCCGTAGATCATGCACCCTGAAATCCTCCTGCCCCACCGATCCCCCCTGGAGTTAATCTGGAGCCCTACCGACCTACACCCCTCACGCACACACATCCAAAACAGACACGTGTAAAACAAAACAGAGTGACGCATCAGAGTGGAGAAAGACGGCGCTTACCATGCTTGATCCCGACACACAGAAGAATGCCGCACGTCTACCATGCACACACTGACATGCACACACACACTACACACATGAAGCCAGAGAGAGTGTAGGAGGGGAGAAAGAGGTGGAGTGAGACAGCATGCAAAGCGGAGGATGAGTAAAAACCACTGGGATCTAAATTTGGAGGAAGTTCAACCACAGATTTGAGGGATAAACGGCGTAATGGGGTTGATGGCTATGTGTTTTCTGAAATCAGATCGGCTCAGGCAAAGCATATGAGTGGGTAAAGAGAGGGCGCGAGAGAGTGAGAAACTTATATGCACTATTATTCTCTGCATTAGCGTGCATGGGAGCTTCACAGAAACAGTGTCTTATGGGAACAGCTGGACGTTGTGCTGAAGGGAATGCAGTGAGCATTGTGTGTGGTGTGTGTGTGTTGCCTATGGTCATCTTGGATGATGTATGCTAGGGAATGGTTTTTAATCACACTCTCTTTTTACACTGCAAACAAATCCAATTTTGTTTCACATGCGATATTTGGGCCTGATTGTTATTTTGATGAAATGTGATTCGTTTGTTCAGATGGTCAAGATTTAGTATTTAGCATCATTTTAGCGTTAGCATGATTTTAAAAGTCTTTCTCAGAGAACAAGCTGTCAGCATGGAAAGAGAGGAAGAAAAACTGGAATTTAGCCTCTGCCGTCTACCACGCCATTTTGCTGACCAGAACTTAAGTGACATTTTACGCATTCATGCATATATTTGTCCAGAACTGCTGATTCGTTCACTAAATAGTGAATATCACATAGTTTATGTAAGAGTGAACAAAAATAAATGTATTTAGATATAGTTCCAGACAATATTGCGCACAATATGTATGACGTTACACACATAGTTAAAAAAAAATTTGGGGTTGGAACATTTATTTTAAAATGTAATTTATGTATTGATTCATACTCCCGTCTTCAGTGTCACGGAACCTTTAGTATCATTTAATAGCAGATTTGGTGCTGAAGAAACATGATTCTTAACATGTTGTTACACAGCTTGCCTTCATATTTTTTGTGGAAAACTTTGTTGTTTTTTTTTTTTAACATCGGACATGCGATATAATCTGAAAGTTAAGATTTGGATTTATTTATGTATTTATTTATATTTTATCATTTTTTTCAGACAACAAGAAAACTAATTGCAACAAAGCCTAAGAACACTCTCCCATCTCTCACTTTATGTTAATTTACTGACTCTTTCTCCGCTAAGGCCACTTCCACTGGTGTTCACAGGTGAAGCATTGGCCCCTAAGCCCCTAACTAACACTTGATTGGCACCTCAAGTGCCTATCTTGGAAAATTACTAGTTACATATGGCTTTGAATTCATACAATAGTAATTTTCCAGATAGGCACGTGAGGTGCCAAATCAAGTGTTAGTTGGGGGCTTAGGTGGGGGCCATGCACTGTGAAACACCAGGGAAGTGGCCTTAGGGAGAAGCGTCCAGTAACTTACCATAAAGTGAGAGATGGAGAGTGTCTAGGCTTGTTCAAATTAGTTTTCTGTGTCTGAAAAAATGATAAAATATAATAAATACATAAATAAATCCAAAGTATGAACTGTCAGAGTGATCTCATGGCGATGTTAAAAAAAAAAAAAGTTTTCACAAAAAATTACTAGACGTTAACTGCAAGATTTAAATAGCTTGAATTATTTTTTAAACAAGGTAGCGAACGATCTTTTCTAAGATTGAGTTGTGACATTTGGATTTAAAATAATTACAGTTAAATGTATTTTTAAAAAATGAAAAAAATAGGTGCATGGATGAATCGTTTACAATAAGATCTAAATCATGCATTAAGAAAACAGATTTTCATTTCAACTTTAAAATGCCATTTTCAAGAGTATATAAATTTGGCTCTTTTTATGTGGGCCCCACCACAGTGTCTCACACACACACACACACACACAATTATTCTCCACAATTGTGAACTGCAATGCCTATGTTTTTCAGGTCTGTGAATTCCCAGACGCTCAGTGTGATATGTGCACCGCTCAACAGCGCACACACACACACAATCTCAGCATGTTCTTTACTGTATGTAGCCTCTAACTGTTAAGTGCCACCCAACACCCTTGTTTAGCAACTAAAGCCAAACTGCCAGACACTTGTCAAAAAAACAGCAGTCAGCAGAATTAAAACCCAGCCTGAGGTCAAAGCTGAAGCTTAAAGCACTTTGCTGGAATTCTGCTTATCACAGGCGTTTCACATACATCCGAAAAAAGACACGATAAAAAAAGGGCTAAACATTTCCATTATATACTTCAAGTACCCTGCGGTATTCAACTTTCCAAAGTCTGACACAAAGACATACAAAAACTCTGTTAAAGGAAAACACAGTTGTAGTACACACTGTGTTCACTAGAGGGAGACAAAAAAGCACCACTAATCACTTTTCGCAGCATGTGACAGATTCACACACACACACACCACACACAAAGGTTTACTTTTGTGAAACGTGGGGACATCCCATAGGCGTAATGGTTTTTATACTGTACAGACCGTATATTCTATTGCCCTACACCAACCCTACCCCTAAACCTACCCCTTACAGGAGACTTTGTGCTATTTCAGATTTTCGATACACTCCATTCTGAGTGATTTATAAGCTTTTTGAAAAGGTAATGGGGTAATGTCCTGAAAAGTCACCGTCTCCTTGTAATACCTATGTCATACCTTTGTCATTATACAAATTTATAACCTCATTTGTAACAAAAACGCGCACACACACACCCACACACACACCACATGACGGTGCACTCCCCGTCAACTAAACGAGCACACGATTGGCCCTGTGCACTTAATGTGTTCTTTTGACTTTGTTTTTGTCTGTCAATGATGTCCACAAAAGTGTAGGGTGTCACGCCTGTCATTTTGTGATTCAAACTGTACTATTAAACAGTCTAAAATGGATTCTGTCACCAAAGTGCGCAAAGACAGAGGATGCCATTTTTGACACGGCCAGCATCGTCAGGGCCACAACAGCAAAAACACACATTTATACCATGACATTCCCCCCCCCAAAAAAAAAAAACACTGAGGAAACAATTGAGAAAGAGTTGAAATCGAAGTATCTTACTGTCACACACTCAACAACAAAATGTAACTTGTTATAAACAGCACAAAAGAATGACTCTGTGAAACAACTCGGTGGGCTACACCAACAGCACTTTTCAGTCAAAAGTTGAGATGAAAGTGTATGTATGACAATGTATGAAGTGACTAAATACTAAATGGCTGACAGAATGTGAGTAAACTAACTGTTGCAAAAGTAACACCCAAAACAGCCCCTGAACACCTTAAAGAAAATAATGAATTAATGTTATGAATTAAAAGGCCCTCGCAGTGTTCATTTAATCACCAATGGATCTAAAAGAACAAACTGTTAAATGCTACAGGAGGAAAATCAAAATGGCCAAACTTAAAATTCAGCCAGTGAAGAGTTCCCGCCTCTCCTTTCACACGACCCAATGAGCAGAGTCACTGCTGTCTGGAATGCAAAGCAGTGTCAAGCAGCCAATGAGGTGGCAGCAGATGAGGATCCAGCCATGGAGGATACGGAGTGCATGATGGAAAAGAAAGCTGAGGGGAGAAGGAATGGTGTGAATAAAGGGGAAAGGGGTGGAGTCTTACTTTGGGGGTGGGGCAGGAGGCAGTGGAGAGGCGGGACTGCTGAGCACAAGGAGACTCCGAGGGCGTGGAGCTGAGAGAGGCGGTGTCCCGCGGCAACACCTGCACGCCTCGTGAAATGATGGACTCTGGTATCTGTTAATAGAAGACAGGGACAGTCAAATTCAGTTAAAAACTGGCAATATTCAGTATTTTTACTTACAGTGCAGTTCAAAAGATTGGAGTCAGTAAGAGTGTTTTTTTCTAAGAAGTGTATACCTTTATTTAGCAAGAATACATTAAAAGCTGAAAAGTAACAGTAAATGAATTTATAATGTTACAAAAGATTTGTATTTAAAATAAATGCTTTACTTTTGAACGTTGTATTCATCAAAGAATCCTCAAAAATATATCACTGTTTCCACAGAAATCTTCAGCAGTTTTCAGTATTAATAATAGGAAAAAATGTTTCCTGAGCATTAAATCAGCATATTAGAATGATCTGAAGGATCATGCGACACTGAAGACATCACGGAATAAATTACTTTAAAATGTTTTAAAATGGAAAAACGTTTCAATTGCAATAATATTTCACAATATTATTGTTTTTATTGCATTTTTATCAAATAAATAGAATTAGAATTCATAGAATTTATAGTTACAGAATAAAATAATTATTCTATAATTCTAGAATCATTGTAGAATAGTTATTTTAATAAATTCTATCTAATATGATAAATTCATAATGTTCGATCACGTACACAATATACATATTACTACAATTATACTTTTTTTATTCACTTCAAAGAAACAAACCCCTAATATGTACAAACAACATTACCATATGATGCATACAGGTACAGTATGTGTTGGTGGCATGTTCAAGATTAGACCAATAATAACACAGCATATTTATAGGGGACCCAATCAGAATTGAGGCCGATCACCGAAAGCAGTATCTGCCGATACCGATACCGATCTTTTAAAGCCTTCTTTTTATCATTTATAACTATTTAGATTGATACTCCAATCAGATTTTAGGACATTTATTCAGGGCTGAATTTCATTTTTTAAAAATGGGGGGATTCCCTCTGAGGGACTCTTGTGAGAGGAGACGCAGCTTGCCACACAGGAGTTCCACTACTGATCTGTGGTGATTCCAAAACAAAACATTTATCCCATTAGTTTGATTCAAATCCAAAACATTGTGATTGTTTTTTTTTACACAGTACAGTAATACGGTCTTTCACAGACATGTTTAAACACAAAAAATATAAGCAACACATTATTCAATGCTATTTACTTCTAGATTTATATATTAAATTGCTCAAGCAAGAGGCAAAACATTTAAACTACTTTTCTTACGTTATCACAAACTTAACATTGACAGAAATAGTCAGCTCTACTACCTTTTCTTTTGCATCTACATCTTTATTACAAGCAATCCTGCGGTACATAAAGAACTTTGTTTGCCTACCTCAACGAGTGCCATCGATTATTGCCTTCTTTATCTAAAAGTGATCTTTTCCTTTAAACCTAGCCAAAAAGCCAAATGTGTTGACTGTGAAACACAGTAGACTTTAACAATATGCATTTATGATGTAATTACTACATTTTCGTGTCAATCCATGTTCATATTTACTGCAAACAATGCGCTGTTACTTTAATTCAGCGCTTGCAGCGCAGCAAAAATAGACTCAGTGTGGAAACGATCTCTGCTCTGCTGCAGACGCACCACTCCTGGAACGCACTGCCGGACCGCAACAATGTGCAGTGTGAATAAGCTTAATTAATACGTTACCAGGAGCGTGCGAAAAAAATCCGCACCACTTGCACTGCAACGGGCGAGTAGTAGTAGAAAGTATTGTGAACCTGGCGTTATGTGTGTGCGCTGCGAGTGCGAGTGTGCATGAGAATAGGAGTATATATAATATTTAGATTTAGAACTCTCAAAGGTACAACAGCATCAAAGAGGGGGGTGGTAAATAATCATGTAACACTACATTAACCTTGACTAACATGGATTTTTGCCTACTACAGAAGCAGTACAGCCCACACGATGTCGACAGAAAGTATCAATGAACCTCCACAGACAAATATTTGAAACACCATTATCTATACAGAGTGATATTTGTCACTGTATTCAGACTGAGACTTGCTGCCTTTGATCCAGCCGGCGAGTCTTCGTGCAGTAACAAACGGCAGCTATGCTGTCTGGGAGAACTGTGGTGGGAATAAGCGGGAGTCTGATGGGCAGAAAGGCGAATAGCGCAGGGATCGTCCACAAGAACGCTGGGGCTTAACGGAGCACTAATTAACACTGAGGCTAAATCAAGGCCTCACAGGAAAGAGCAGCTCCACAAGCGCTTTAATTACCCAGCACAGAAGCTAACCCTGCGCTAATAATAGCACTCGACTCAACCTCTGCCTTCCCATGAGACTCGAGCTACGAGCGCTCCCTGTGGAGAACACGGTAATGCCAACCTGCGTGACCCCATTATAATTACTATATAAAGACAGCTAATACAGGATATATACTCAATCCTCTGCTATCAGGGGAAAAAAACTTTACAAGACCTGGCATGGCTGAACAACAAGACAAATGCTGGCTAGAGAAAAAGGATACAAAGGCACAATAGAAAGTATAGAAGGACAAGCAAGTCTCGTGTCCGTTGTGTTGTGGGTGGTTGCCAGGGTGTTACTTACTGGCAAAGTCAAACAAAACTAGACCTGGAGGTGCCAAGTCTATGATATTTTGGCCACTATATATATAGCTTTAAAGTATAATCATTTTGTGTAATATTCAGAATAATGAAGATTATGATTTAATTTTTCTTTAAATAAAATTTTACATTTTTAGACGCAAAGACGCGTTCTGTGTGAACGGCCCCTATAGGATTTTTCCCCTGTTTTATTTTCAAGCAATAGTAATAGCGGTGCAGCAAATTAAACAATAATAACTTGCGATGACATTTAATTTCTCTGATTGGTTGGTTTTGAAACCAACCAATCAGAGAAATTAAATGTAATAGCGGTGCAGCAAATTAAACAATATTAACTTGCGATGACATTTAATTTCTCTGATTGGTTGGTTTTGAAACTGGATGTTCAAAAGGGCCAATGGAATGGCAGGAAAGGTGAATGTAGATGGAAAAGTGGGTGTGGCTTACCGTATCGCTGCAGGAGCAGGTGAAATGGGAGGGAATGGAGGTAGAAGGGATAAAGCCACTCAAGGGCTGCCCACCTTTCGCCATGACAACGGCATGGCTGGGATGAGACATCATGCTCTGATGATGAACATGAGATATGCATAAACATGACAAGAGGGGACTTAACACGTGCACACCATAACACTAAGATGATTTAAATTGGAACATCAAAAAAAAAAAAAAAAAAAAAAAACAAAAAAAAACAACAAAAACGGGCAAGAGGACAATGAAAGAGAGCCTTAAAGGGGCAGAGTGTTATTTTTTCAATGTCAAAATACTTTCTCCTATTCCAGTTTAGATTTGGAAACATGAAATCACATTACTACTGCTACTACTACTATTATTATTATTAAGAATGACGCTCACCTTTGCAGCAATGGCAGCTGCTGTGATGTGAGAGGAGCCACTGTCCTCTGTGGACGCCACACCACTGTCCTTCTTCTCCTCATCCTCTTCCTCACACTGCACACCCTTGTCTTCTGTCTGCTTGTGTGGGCTGGTGGTGGGTGGAGGGGAGAGGGGCGGTGGAGGGGACGGCAGGTCCTCTAGAGCGTCGTGTACCTCCTTCACCCTCACTATGGCGTCCCGCAGCAGGTCGATGGCGTGCGGTAGAGCAGGCAGGATGAATTGGAAGCACTCCTGAGAAAAGACAGAGATGCAGATGATAGAATGAAGCAGTGAAACGATCTTTTAGACATGCTCAAGCTCAACTCTACAGAGAAAAAATCATGACAAGCTCAGAGAAAATTATGTTTATATTTATTATGAGTATCACATTGTTAGCTTAGTAACATGCTGCCTTAAATGGCAGTTATTACTAGGCAGTAGGCAGCTTTTTTTATTCATGGAAAAGAGCCAGTAAAGGCCCGTTCACACCAAGAACGATAACTATAAAGATAACTACTGTATAAAGATAACTATATTAGCGTCCACACCAACAGACGATAACATTCTGTTTATTACAAAGCGCCATCGTCTTGCCGCTTTAAATTCGAGCTCAAGTTCATGATAGCAGGATTGATTTTGATTGGGTGTCAATGTTTTTATCATTCATCAGCTGAATAAAATTGTTCTGAAAATGATTCCAACGATATCGTTTCTCTGTGCCTTTATCGTTATAGCTGTGGTGTGGACTCTGCTATGCTTTAATATTTAGAATGATTTTTAGAACTATATCTTTATCGTTATCTTTATAGTTATCGTCCTTGGTGTGAACAGGTCTTAACTCTCAGTAACAAAACATCAAAAAGCAGATAGCATATATTAAACCATTTACATTAAATAGATACACTGAGATAAATAAAATTATAGAATATACAATTTAGATGAATAGAATTAAGATTAAAAATGCTAATTTGCTAAAATAAATGATTTCATCCTGTTATTATTTTGTGTGATGCAGTATAATGAATAAAAAATAATCTTAAAACAATTACAAAAATAACATTTCCTGATATAATGAAATTACATGATGTTAAATACAAATGTTATAGTTTGTTTTTCTAAAAATTACATTATTTTTAAAATGATATGTTATAAAAAAAACAGCACACAAGCTAACATAGATGCCTGACTGAAGTAGTATTTGTATCCATTTTATACAATATTTAACACATTCTGGTGCTTAAATAATATCTAATCTGAGCTAATCCTTCAAGATTTGAACAGTGGAATTACAAAAAAACGAATTAATCTCAACATTCGCTAGCTCCTATAGCTTCGAGTGTACCGTTTAGCAGTAATGTTTACGGCGTAAATCCCTCTTGTTCTCCTCCAATGTAACAGGCTACTATCTATCCGAATTCCCTAATAGGATGGCATACAGGCCAACCTATTGACACTAACTTAATGGAATTTCTAATACAGTTGAACATCCTCCATTTTGAGGGGCTAAAGTCCGATAAGGACACAGCGTGTGAACTTAACACAGGAGGCCAAACTCGACTGTTCTTAAACTGCATTTCTTAAGTACTTCTGACAAGAGACATTAATAATAATGAAGGGAAGGAAAGGACAGCACAGCAGCGGGGATGGAGACCGGTCCAGGGAGCGTTGATGCGGTGGAGTGTTCCCCCCCCGCAGGTCTGATGTGGTTGCATCTCTCCGTTTTGGTGACTCAGAGTTAAAACGAAGATTAATGTGTGGAGACATCAGCAGTCCATAGGCTACTTCATGTCCTCTTGGTGCATGTAGGGATGGTCTATTTTTGTCTTCCCGGTGCAAGGTGAGGCACATGTGTGTGCGCTGACCCTCCAGATCAGAGCACGCTGCTCTGTAGAAATAATGGCACCTGAGCTCAAAGAAAGAGTAATGGGCAACTCAGACATGCTGACCAGACAGGAACATGCCAGTATGTGATGTGAAGTCACATCACTGTAAAAGCAGATGGACACATTTCATGTCCAGTTTCCTCGAGACAACAGTAGAAATTCCTACAATGTAGCCCTTTTTCAGAGCTAAGACATTACAAAACAACTGGACACCAACACAGTGTCCTAACTGTGCTTGACTTCATAAAGCAAAGCAAAAGACTTTTTTTTGGTTGCTTGGTTTCTATTTTGTGTGCTCAACAGATCAAAGAGCAATGCATCTAATGAACATAACGTAAGATGTACCATTGATGTGTGTTCCAATCTAAAACATACAGCTGTTTCTTCAACTTCGGGCAACTTTTTGGCTTTTTGTCACATTAAAGCTGTTTTGGAGACTTCTTACATTTTTTACAACAAAAAAAGAAACAAAAATCCATCATAAAAACATAAATGATAATCTAAATAAAGAGTGAAAATAATCTTACACTTTTATAATTTAGTATGAAAATGATTTCTATTGACTTTTTCAAAGATTGCTACTGTCCCACTTTTTGATTTGAAGCAAAAAAAAATGTTTTAGAAAATCAGGCAAAAAGACAAAAATAAAAGACTATGTACTTGACAGCTTTAAAGAGGAAAAGAACAAAAAGCATTATGAATGGCAATCAAATTACAAACATAAATATAGAAACAATTTAAGTTGTTTATTTCAAAATATGCATATACTGTATATAACTGAGAGCACTGAGAGACTGACTATTACGTCATTCACAGTGTTTCATGGGAGTGGGCACTAAAGTGTTGTTTTGCCGTGATTTTCTCACCACAATTCTTTTATTGGTGTAGATTTTTCTTTTGTAATCATGGGTAATGTAATTTTTAACCTGGAATTCTGCTGTTAAACACAATTATTTATAAAATAAGTTGAAATAATGTGAACTAATGACTTTAACAAAAGTATATACCATTTTTAACAATGAAGACAGTATGTCTGTCTTTAAAATTTAAGTTAAAATCCCCTATGGAGAAAATAAATGGGATTTTTACTTCCACTACCTGAATGTTGAACTTAAAAAATCTTTCAAAATTTAATTGAAATATGAGACATGGGAAATATGGGAGAAAACTAAAATCTAATTAGATATTGTGTAATTTCCAATTAAGCTATAATTTTGTCAAATTAAATTGGGAAAACGTGTGTACTTAGGATACATAAAATGCTAGCTCAGCTAAATTTAAGCAAGACAAAAGTGTCGACCATTTTATTCATTTATTTATTTGTCACAAAATTCTGCTAAACCCTGTGCATCGTTATAGATATGGTAGAAATATTCAGGACTTTCAGAAAGTGCCCAAGGTTAAAGAAACACCCATTATGTCTATTTTAGCAATTCATGGCCCTTTGACAATTGTGTTTGTGTGTTTCCAGGTGACATTCTAGTGCAAACTGAAACACATTTTCATTTTTCTCGTTTTCTCAGATGTGCTGAGGTCTGTGGTCCTTCCCCATTTCATATTCATTCAGTATTTACTTAAAGGTGACATATTATGCCCCTTTTTACAATATGTAATATAAGTCTATGGTGTCCCCAGAAAGTATCTGTGAAGTTTCAGCTCAAAATACTACACAGATTATTTATTATATAATTTTTAAAAATGGCTATTTTGAGTGGAAGCAGAAACACGCTGTATTAGCCCATGTCTTTAAATGCAAATGAGCTGCTGCTCCCCGCCCCCTTTTCCAGAAATGAGCTGTGCCTTTACAGCTTGTATCTGCTAAAAAAACATCCGAAGCACACGGACAGAAAGCGGCTGTCACAGCATGTGAGCACTAAACTAAGTTCTCATTCACACACAAGTTTACATTAAAAACACACATGAGTTACAAAAACAGTCGGTTATGTCTGTGAAGGTAAACAGCTGGGAAATAAATTGCTTGTTTATTTTAGATGTGTGTGGCAGCAGCAATATACATTCAATAAACAATACAATCCACTGCTCTGTTGTCTCCTCTCGAGGAGGACTGTAAATCGTGTTCTGTGCTGTCTGGCAGAAAGACAGACATTTTAGATGTTTTGCTCACTTTCGCCATGGTGTTAGAGCTGGTAGTCACTTGTGAAATCAAATGACAGCGCCGTGGGTGTAAACTTACAGATTAAGGAGCGGTAATATTATAATGAGATCCCTTTGCCACGTCACCAAAGGAGCGAAATCACATGCGCTGGTTTTCTCAGACGCTTGCAGAAAAAGGCTTACCAAAACAAAGTTACTGGGTTAATCTTTTTCACGTTTTCTTGGTTGATAGATGCACCGGGGACCTGATTATAGCACTTAAAACCTGGAAAAGTCAGATTTTCATGATGTGTCACCTTTAAAAGCAATTATGGCAAATTTCAAAACTCTCGCTGAGAACAGCAGCGATCTAAAGGTTTTGCAGAATCTCTGTGGATCAGAGTCTCCCAAACCTGTGGCATTGTGACCTGGGTCTGTCATCTTTTTAAAAGCAAGAAGGGCAAACTCAGTCCAGAAGCAGAGTCGCTGTCATAGAGGAGGAGCCATGGCTGTAAGGAGGCTGCTTAAATAGGTCGTGGATGTGGGATGGAGGGATGCTTTTATTTACGAAGGGAGAGGGGGAGTGCTGTAGCTGAGCTGGACCGAGCATAAAGGGGTTCTTCAAAGTTAAATCCCCTTATCGGCTCGGCTTCTGGACTTCAACGCAGCAGTGACAGCGCAGTGCTCCTTGGCTGGGGCTGATGGGTAATGGAGATTAATACCACGGCCCTATCAGCAGAGCTCCACGGGAAGGAGCTGTAATAGGATTGGCCACAATCTTAACACGGAAAACGAGGGTGAACGTATATGTGAGAGGTGAAGGAAGGGGAGGGGCGTGTCCTCATGTTAAACTTATTGTCATTGTTTATTCATCCTCATGTTGTTCTAAAATATGTGTTTTTCTATGGAACAGAAAAAAATATCATTTTTATTTAGTAATCAGCCATTTATCCTTTGGGTGTGAAAAAAAAAAATCCTGAATATTGTATTATATTATACTGTAAGTTATATGTAATAAGAATCTGAATACGGAATTATAAATTAAATAAAAAATTACATTAAAAATATCTCTTTTGTGTTTCATGTAAATATATATATACAGTGGGTACGGAAAGTATTCAGACCCCCTTAAATTTTTCACTCTTTGTTTATTGCAGCCATTTGCTAAAATAATTTAAGTTAATTTTTTCCTCATCATGTACACACAGCACCCCATTTTTACAGAAAAACACAGAATTGTTGACTTTTGCAGATTTATTAAAAAAGAAAAAAAACTGAAATATCACATGGTCATAAGTATTAAGACCCTTTGCTGTGACACTCATATATTAACTCAGGTGCTTTCCATTTCTTCTGATCATCTTTGAGATGGTTCTACACCTTCATTTTGAGTCCAGCTGTGTTTGATTATACTTATTTGACTTGATTAGGAAAGCCACACACCTATCGATATAAGACCTTACTGCTCACAGTGTATGTCAGAGCAAATGAGAATTATGAGGTCAAAAGGAACTGCCTGAAGAGCTTAGAGACAGAATTGTGGCAAGGCACAGATATAGCCAAGGTTACAAAAAAAATTCTGCTACACTTAAGGTTCCTAAGAGCACAGTGACCTCCATAATCCATAAATGGAAGACGTTTGGGACAACCAGAACCCGTCCTAGAGCTGGCCGTCCAGCCAAACTGAGCTATCGGGGGAGAAGAGCCTTGGTGAGAGAGGTAAAGAAGAACCCACAGATCACTGTGGCTGAGCTCCAGAGAAGCAGATCGGGAGATGGGAGAAAGTTGTAGAAAAGTCAACCATCACTGCAGCCCTCCACCAGTCGGGGCTTATGGCAGAGTGGCCCGACGGAAGCCTCTCATCAGTGCAAGACACATGAAAACCCGCATGGAGTTTGCTAAAAAAACACCTGAAGGACTCAAAGATGGTGAGAAATAAGATTATCTGATCTGATGAGACCAAGATAGAACTTTTTGGCATTAATTCTAAGCGGTATGTGTGGAGAAACCAGGCACTGCTCATCACCTGCCCAATACAGTCCCAACAGTGAAGCATGGTGGTTGCAGCATCATGCTGTGGGGGTGTTTTTCAGCTGCACGGACAGGACGACTGGTTGCAAACGAGGGAAAAATGAATGCGGCCAAGTACAGGGATATACTGGACGAAAACCTTCTCCAGAGTGCTCAGGACCTCAGACCTCAGACTGGGAGAAGGTTTACCTTTCCAAACAAGACAATGGACCTAAGCACACAGCTAAAATAACGAAAAAGTGGCTTCACAACAACTCTGTGACCATTCTTGAATGACCCAGCCAGAGCCATGACTTAAACCCAATTGAGCATCTCTAGAGAAACCTAAAAATGGCTGTCCACCAACGTTTACCATCAAACCTGACAGAACTGGAGAGGATCTGCAAGGAGGAATTGCAGAGGATCCCCAAATCCAGGTGTGTAAAACTTGTTGCATCTTTCCCAAAAAAGAATCATGGCTGTATTAGATCAAAAGGGTGCTTCTACTAAATACTGAGCAAAGGGTCTGATACTTAGGACCATGTGATATTTCAGTTTTTCTATTTTAATAAATCTGAAAAAATGTCAAAAATTCTGTGTTTTTATGTCAATATGGTGTGCTGTGTGTACAATAATGAGGAAAAAAAAAATAACTTAAATGATTTAGCAATGGCTGCTATAATAACAAAGACGTGAAAAAAAAAATGTAGGGGGTCGGAAACTTTCCTACCCAATGTCTTTATATATAAGATATATTATATATATATATATATATATATATAATATACACACGTATCACATGAAACAAAATTTTTTTTGATATTTTTTTATTAATTAGAATTTAATTATAAAATGATATTGCTCTAATTCATAAATGACAGAGTAGAAAATAAATAAAAATGTATAAACAATATAAAATTAATATGTGTGTGTGTGTGAGATAGATAGATAGATGGATAGATGGATAGATGGATGGATAGATGGATGATAGGAAATACATGATTAAATGATAGGATGTTTTTGGATGAGTGATTCCTTTAACATTTTGTGATTTAAGGTTGTACTTTGTTCGGACGTTATAAAAAAAAGTTATTAAAATCAATAAAAACAACAACAAAACTGTTGTGCCTCAGTACCTAACTATTGATATCCTTTGTGGTACAGGTCAGACTCATGAGCCGCGGACAATGATCAGAATATATAAGCACCATTAGACAGACAGACACACACACATAGACAAACAGCCGTTAGTGACGCCCTCTTGACTCGCCCGGGTAAATTAATGACAGGAGGTTGGGTTTTTGGGTTTTTTTTTTTGTGTTTTTTTTTTTTTTTTTTTTTTTTTTTTGTTGTTTTTTTTTTTCTTTTTGCCTCTGATTCCACATACGGGTCTACAGGAAGGAGATGATTAGTATTTAATCCAATTAGTATTCAAAACACTACTTTTACTCTTGTGCATTTGAGAGTGACAGGCAGTGCAAAGGAGTGAGATGAGAGGACATATCTGTGCATGTGCATTCACCTGGACAGCATGCCGAGTGGCGTGACATTTAGGGAGCCCATGAGCATTGCTAGGGCCATCCCTGGAGCTTCACGCTCGATCACCTCTCTGGTGGCCTGCAGACGAGACAACACACACATATATAAGCAACAACAGGTGCATAAACCATCAATCTTATCTTTTATGGATGTCAAAAGTACCAGTACCAATCGATAACAAGAGGAAAAAAGCAGTATTTCTACAGTACAGATTTAGTACATGAGTGCTGTATGACTGGCAGGATTCGGTTTCATTTTTTTTTAGTTTAGTTTTTTTCGTTTTTAAACTTTCTTTAGTCGGTGGTATACAAAAGATACTACTTTGAGAAATGAGGATGAGAATGATGACAACTTTCATTTCGAGGTATCCCTATCCCTTTAAGACTGTAATGTAAACTGTAAAAACTTTAAGACAAAATGTAAAAACAAAACCACAAAACTTAACATTTTTCATGATTTGCCCTCATGCATGCTAACAGGCTTAGCTAATTCATCGGTTAGAGCCAATTGTTCTTCACAGAAGTGGTATTAGCACAATACTCATGACATAAGCACAGCCCCGTCGCTGAGATTTTTCATTACAAACACATTTCCAGTGGGCCTTTGATGTCTCTACTCTTCCATCTGAAATCCCTGTTCACTGAAACCTTCCCAGCATCCCCTGGGACACACGTCCCTCCACCTCCACCGTCCCATCCCGGTAGAACACACACACACCCGCACACAGTCATATTCAAACAAACACATTCAAGAACACACGCAAAGTCAGAAGAAAAGTGCGCAGCAGGGAGGGGATTTTCAAGTGCCCTTGAATTGAATGACACTTCAAACACTCACATTCGTAAAAAGGAGAAGGAGTGCAGGGTACATCAAAAAAGAGCTTCACAGAGTCGCTCCACCAGGCACAATCCCCACCAGGAATCTATCTCGCTATATCATAGATTATTCTCATAGATTAATTATATAGGGTTAATTGGGATTATGGGGGGGGGTTCTATGGTATCGAGTTATCAGTGGGGAAAAAAGTATTTAGTCAGCACCCAATTGTGCAAGTTCTCACACACTTCAAAGCATGAGAGACCTGTAATTTTCATCATAGGTTTACCTCAATTATGAGAGACAAAATGAGGAAAAAAAAAAAATTCCAGAAAATCACATTGTAGGATTTTTTAAAGAATTTATTTGCAAATTATGGTGGAACATAAGTATTTGGTCAATAACAAAATTTCCCTTTGTGATTACCTTGTGGCACATGGACAGAGGTAACATAATGTCTTGGAGCTCTGCATCTAAAGGTTGTCACACACTCTTGCTTGCGTATTTGCGCCAAGTTCCTCCCTTTCGCAGCCCCTCCCATCCTGATGCTCCAGCTCATGTGTTGGGGCTGTCAACTGGTCGTTCATTCACACTTGACTTTTCAAATCCCTCCAAGATTTTCTCGTGGGCGTTGTTAGCGCGTTGATTGGATTGGGAGGCTAGGACAACGAACCCGCCGGACTCTGAAATGCTTCTTCGAAGGCCACCTATTGTTGCTCTTCAGGGACGGTCTTGTGTTTGGGTCATTTGTCCGCTGAACGAACAAGCCGTTTATCTTCAATTGCCCTTGGATGGAAGGGCGTTTTCATCAAAACTCTCAGATACGGCTACATTCATTCTTTCCGTTACAAAGATCTAGTCGTCCTGGTCCCTTTGCAGAAAAACAGTCCCAATGCATGATGTTTCCACCCCCATGCTTCTCAGTAGTTATGGTGTTCTTTGGATGCAACTCAGCATTCTTTCTCCTCAAGTTGAGTTTTTACCAAAAGTTCTATTTTGGTTTAATCTGACCATATAACATTCTCCCAATACTCTTCTGGATCATCCAAATGCTCTCAAGCAAACTTCAGACAGGCCTGGACATGTACAGGCTTAAGCAGGGGGACACGTCTGGCAATGGAGGATGAGTCCTGGCGGCGCAGTGTGTTACTGATGGTAGCTTTTGTTACTTTGGTCCCAGCTCTCTGCGGGTCATTCACTAGGTCCCCCCGTGTGGTTCTGTGATTTTTGCTCACAGTTCTTGTGATTATTTTGACCCCACGGGGTGAGATCTTTCGTGGAGCCCCAGATCGAGGGAGATTTTCAGTGGTCTTGTATGTCTTCCATTTTTCTAATAATTGCTCCCACAGTTGATGTCTTCACACCAAGCTGCTTACCTATTACAGATTCAGTCTTCCCAGCCTACTGCAGGTCTACAATTTTGTTTCTGGTACCCTTTGACAGCTCTTTGGTCTTGGCCAAACTTGAGTTTGGAGTGTGACTGTTTGAGGTTGTGGAAAGGTGTCTTTTATACTGATAACAAGTTCAAACAGATGCCATTAATACAGGTTAACGAGTGGAGGACAGAGGAGCCTCATAAAGAAGAAGTTACAGGTCTGTGAGAGCCAGAAATCTTGCTTGTTTGTATGTGACCAAATACTTATTTTACTGAGGAATTTACAAATTAATTCTTTAAAAATCCTACAATAAGATTTTCTGGATTTTTTTCCCTCATTTTGTCTCTCATAGTTGAGGTAACCCTATGATGAAAATTACAGGCCTCTCTAATCTTTTTAAGTGGGGCGAACTTGCACACTTGGTGGTGTGACTAAATACTACTTTTTTTGCCACTGTGATGCCTATATATATATATATACAGGTGAATCTCAATAAATTAGAATGTCATGGAAAAAGTTCATTTATTTCAGTAATTAAACTCAAATTGTGAAACTTGTGTATTTAATAAATTCAATGCACACAGGAATGAAGTAGTTTAAGTCTTTGGTTTCTTTTAATTGTGATGATTTTGGCTCACATTAACAAAAACCCACCAATTCACTATCTCAACCAATTAGAATACTTCATAAGATGAATAAAAAAAACATTTTTAGTGAATTGTTGGCCTTCTGGAAAGTCATTTACTGTACATGTACTCAATACACGGTAGGGGCTCCTTTTGCTTTAATTAAGCCT
Source organism: Sinocyclocheilus anophthalmus (assembly GCA_018155175.1). NCBI lineage: Eukaryota > Metazoa > Chordata > Actinopteri > Cypriniformes > Cyprinidae > Sinocyclocheilus > Sinocyclocheilus anophthalmus. The sequence continues at coordinate 201,793 of JADLZN010008059.1, forward strand.
CAATTCGGTGTGGCGTGGAGGTGATCAGTTTGTGGCACTGCTTAGGTGGTATGGAAGCCCAGGTTTCTTGACAGTGGCCTTCAGCTCATCTGCCATTTTTGGTCTCTTGTTTCTCATTTCCCTCTTGACAATACCCCATAGATTCTCTATGGGGTTTAGGTCTGGTGAGTTTGCTGGTCAGTCAAGCAAACCAACACCATGGTCATTTAACCAACTTTGGGTACTTTTGGCAGTGTGGGAAGGTGCCAAATCCTACTGGAAAATGAAATCAGCATCTCCACAAAGCTTGTCAGCAGAAGGAAGCATGAAATGCTCCAAAATTTATTGGTAAACGGGTACAGTGACGTTGGTTTTAAAAAAACACAATGGACCAACACCAGCAGTTGACATTGCACCCCAAATCATCACAGTGTGTGGAAATTTAACACTGGACTTTAAGCAACTTGGGCTTTGAGCTTCTCCACCGTTCCTCCAGACTCTGGGACCTTGGTTTTCAAATGAAATACTAAACTTGATCTCATCTGAAAAGAGGACTTCGGACCACTTGGCAACAGTCCAGTTCTTCTTCTCCTAAGACCAGGTAAGACGCCTCTGACATTGTCTATGGTTCAGGAGTGGCTTAACAAGAGGAATACGAAAACTGTAGCCAAATACCTTGACACGTCTATGTGTGGTGGCTCTTGATGCCTTGACCCCCAGCCTCAGTCCATTCATTGAGAAGTTCACTCAAATTCTTGAATCAAATTTGCTTGACAATCCTCATAAGGCTGCGGTACTCTCGGTTGGGTGTGAATCGTCAACACTTTTTCCTTCCACTCAAATTTCTGTTAACATGCTTGGATATAGCACTCTGTGCTATAGCCAGCTTCTTTGGCAATGAATGTTGTGGCTTACCCTCCTTGTGAAGGGACTGGACAGTTCTGGACAACTGTCAGATCAGCAGTATTCCCCATGATTGTGTAGCCTAGTGAACCAAACTGAGGACCATTTTGAAGGCTCAGGAAACCTTTGGAGGTGTTTTGAGTTGATTAGCTGATTGGCAGTTCACCATATTCTAATTTGTTGAGATATTGAATTGGTGGTTTTTGTTAAATGTGAGCCAAAATCATCACAATTAAAGATTTAAAGACTTAAACTACTTCAGTCTGTGTGCATTGAATTTATTTAATACACGAGTTTCACAATTTGAGTTGAATTACTGAAATAAATGAACTTTTCCACGACATTCTAATTTATTGAGATGCACCTGCATGTGTGTGTGTGTGAAAACTGTTTCATTTGAGCATGTGGCACTTTAAGCATTATCGTATCGCATATCTAATATACATTATTTAATGAGTTATCGCATATCGCATTTTTCTTCAATATCACACAGCCCTACCAAACAGTAATGTATATAACATTTATTCATAATATATAAAACGACTGGACTGTCATTTTATATAAAATACAGGTAATGCCATTCCTAAAAAGCCTTTAAAAAGTCACTGTAAACACATTTTCCAAGAACTGCTTGTCATCAACCAAACAGCATGCATGTGAATGGAAAAATAAATTGTATGCAAACATACACAATGCACAAAAATAAAAACGTCACAATTTCTCTCTCACTCACAGTCAGACTCAGAAAACAAGGACGCATGGGGGTGGGGGCAGAAACACACTCACATGGACACAAACACAAACAGGTGGGCTCCCATGTACCTCAGGCGTGACATCACGGGGTGCAAAACCTGTTCCACCGGTGGTCAGGATCAAGTTGAGCTCCTTCTCATCGCACCAGTCCACCAGCGTCTCCTTTGATGCACACAAACACACATAATATCACCATAAAATGTTCAGCAGTAATTTTGTATGGTGCAGAAAGGTACATTTGCGTGTGTGTGTTTGTGCACCATATGAGCAGTCGCCCTCAATCTAGTGATGCAACATCACATCAGCTATTTCGGGCATATAGTCTGGCCTGATAAATAAAATATCACATTTTATAAACTGCTATCATGTACAGTGGCTCCAAAAAGTATATGCACATGTAAGTCATTGCATCATTGCAGCAATAGACTTTTAACCAACTAGTCCACCTAGGTGATTTTTAGTGGATGTATGAAGTCACTTCTCAAGTTTATGCAGATGTTCTAGAAAAGTAACCACAGGTGTAGAGAATCACATTAACTATGAACATGATCCACTAATATTTGTTATATCATTTTAAAACCTCACAGCATTCTTAACCATTGTTTTGGTTTAAAAAGTGTGCTTGTGTTTTCTTTTGCAATGATATTTCTATGTTTTACATACTTTTACACACTTTCATTACATTTATCCATACGTGAGCTCAGATAAACTTCAAGTAAAGCATATTATCACTAGGAGTGCAGCACTAATATTGGCCTCTAGAGGGCAGCAGTGTGCAGAGGTGTGTATGGACGTGCACGTGTGCCTCATGGCCTCACTGAAGGGGTGAGAGGAAGCGTTACCTTGATCTCGTCAATCTCATCAGGGACTATTTTGTATGCAGAGATTATGCCTCCGAGCCTGTGGGTGGAACACACAAACAACAACAACTGTTATTGTAGGTTCGGTCCCAACAGCAGGAGAGAAACGGGGAGCGAGAGAGGGGGAAAAAACGCAACGTGACAGAGTGCAGGAAAGAGAAAGAGCAACACAATGCCTGAGGTACCAGAAAGCTGTCAAAATACATCCCCACACACTCCACCCACAACAGGAATGACAGTTAAAGAAGAATTTTCTCTTCTTTCACAAGACTCTGCTGTTTTATTCGCTTCTGCATTCACAGGGGTGACGGCTCACAGATGATTCAACTTTGACAGCACTTTTTTTAGGCTACAAAACCAGTTTCCTATATAAACGTATATTTGTATTCCTATATGGTGTAAAATCTCTGGAGAGAAAGCAAATTTGAACAGACATGCACAAAACTTTTGAGCAAACCATGAATTGTGCAGCACACACTAGTGGCTGCTTCTAGTACTGCAACTAGCAATAAATAGAGCCGCTCAAGCACAGATGTGGGCACATTTCATTTTGATTTTGACAAACAAACAAGTACATTCTTCCACTTAGTACTGCATGTTTATATACAAAATACATGAACAAATCAATGTTTCATGTTCATTTAGGTATAAATTGTTATTATGTGAGAAGACAGAGGTGATACGAGATGCAAACTAGCGCAGCTAAGTTGAAGATCAGTCGCCTGTTACAACGAACGGGTTAAGGAGATAATGCAAGCCAGACTCGAACTTGTATTGCCTGCATGAGCACCATGTTTCCCACAATGGGTGCACACCACAATGGGTCTTACTAAACAAGGACAAGCTCATGTGTCAGGAAACTGAAATGATTTAGTAAAATCTCTTTTCTCAGTTTGGCTCAGGACTGGTTTTCTGAAGCTTATTTGTATATTTTGGGCTTTCTGTGTTAATTATGTTGTTGTTTTGCATCTACGTTTTCTCGTGAAGCAATGATCTATCAACTGTATATGATCTGTCATCTCTTAATCTATCTATCATGGTGTAATGCCCACAAAAGAGCAACAAATAGAGAAAAAGAAAGAAACAGAGAGGGAGAAAGAGACACGGAGAGCAGTGACTAAAAGAAGAATATGCTGAACACAAAGATGCAGAGCTCTTTAATCCGGTTGCCAGGGAAACCGCTGGTGTGTGAAGATTGGGGGTTTGGGGAGAGGTGCTTTAAGACTGAGATGAGTTTGGGATTTCAACCTGGGTATTTTGTTTGTGTAAGTGAGTACACACATGCACACGCATACGCGAACAAAGGAAAGTGAAGGAATAATGCTGAATCTGACTGGAGCATCTTCTGAAACTGTGATCGATTGTGTGATCGATGAGTGTGTAAGTGGGTTGGGCTCCACAGCCTTTCACAACCCGAACAAGTATGTTAATGTGTGTCTGTGTTTACTGATTTAGTAGAGGTTTCAACTTGAAAAGAGGTTGAAAACTTTCAAACTCTGTGGTGAAGTGCATGGATGCAACTACTAGCCACCCATGCTCACCCTTACGAAAATTAACCATGGTTTCACTACAAATAAAACCAAAAACACATGGTTACTGTAGTTAAAACATGGTAACCACAAATTAAGCATGGTTTTGCTACACTAACCATAGTTTACCATAGTTGAGAATTGATTGAATCGGTGTCATTTGCCATTGGTGCGATCTCATGTGAGTGACAGGTTTTCCCGTCCTTCTACTAGTGCACACATCATCAGAGAAGAGATATCACTGCAAGAAGGGGAAGTTTTTTAGATTAAAGTGTGCATCAATTTTACAAAAAATTATGATGTGCACAGTTAAGTCATTTATAATAAATACTGCTTATTTTTCATAGAAAAATAAGAATTTTCCATTTTGATTTCAAGGTGACTTTAAGACATGTTTCGCTGTGGTGCTCATGCAGGTTCAATTATGGCCCCGTCCCAATACAATCCATCCCAATTTCCTGTCTATTTACTGTTTCTTCTCTACTGTCACTTAAAAAAAAAAAAAACTTTGGCGAGTTAATAAATAACTGTCTGCAGGCCCACGGCAAATAAAAGTCGCTCTCATAAGGAACTATGACCTCGGTGACACTTTACTGCTCTCGGGTGAAGACATGTCCATCTCTGTTTCTCAGGTTAGTGCTCAGCTGTCCCTTTCTCAAACGTCTGCATGCTCACCCCTCTGCAGGTAGACGTCGGAATCGTCTCTATCCAGAGGACGGTGAGCCATGTGAGTCCCCACTATGATTAATTCAGCTCTATTTTTACCACACCTCGTTAGTAAAACTGACAGCTCTTCCGATGAATCAATTCACCTGAGCTGACAGAGCACTGGAGATGGAGCTCACCAATCAACAGACAACACACACATACCTTATCCATCAATACACTCTGAACTATCTCTACCTTCTGGCTGCGCCCCATGCTTCTCTTCCTCTCTGACATCTTTCAGAGACCTACATCCTGCTGTCTCTGTCGCTCCTCTGACCTTGGTCGAGGTACATATAATTGCTCTGAGCAAATCTTTAGTTTTTGATACTAAAGTAGAAACAGAGATAGATTGGCATTGCAGGTTCTGGTACAATGCAGTCTTGGAACAAATTCCCAACGATTCCTGATCCATCATAGAGACCTATGACTCTACTGCTCAATCCTCTTTACCCGTAACGCCACAACACCAATAAACCCAGATAATTCAATTATTTGGATGGGGCACTGCATCCTTGCTGTGTCTGAAATCAAAAGCTGCTTTATCAACTTAATAGGTTGTGTTTTCTGTAAGTTACATCTCAAGGAAACTGGTCTTCCAAGGCACTTCAAAAATCAACTAGATTGGTGCATCTTTTTAGTCAGGTTGTTAGTGAACATTTGATTTGGATGTGCCTTGAGGCCTTGAGACCTTCCAACCTTCGGATTATGCCTAGAGAAGGCAGCATTTACACAAAGAGGTGGAAGGATGATGAGCTCTCCTTCTTGCTGAAAGATTGTTAAAGGTTTCTCAAAGCACGAGAGGTCTCTGCTGAAGTATACAAGAAGTAGCTGCCGTACGAGAGGCCTTCATTATGTGAAGAGTCCTAACTACGTCTATTTGCAAGAGTTCATGCCGACATACTCTGCACACAAGCACTCCTAAGTGCAGTCTCCAGCAGTTCAGTCATGCGGTCATTTTTTATGACTTTGATGCATGACTGAGGAAAATAAATATGCTAGTTATGTACCTCATATGCACCTAGTCAAAAGTAGATCCACCTTTAATGTAACTGACACTTTCACTTGAACTCCTTACTATCAAATACAAATTACAGGATGTAAAAGAGATGACTTGATCGTTTATATATTGGCTGGTCTTATGGACCCAGATTTTTGACTACTAGTGTAAAGTCTGGTCCATTTTGAAGCGTATTCTAGCCAAAAAACATCTACCTAGGGGCCTTTCAGAAAGGACAGGTCCTTGCAGATTTGAAGACCCCTGCATTCAGTTTCATTTAGAAAAGGGATCATCAGCCACCACAGAGTTGCTTTTTTTACAAACTTAAAAAAAGCAAGAGGTCTTTCAAGGACTTTAGGGCTGCTTAAGAATCTTGTTTACTTGCTAGTCTAAAACACAACTGTTAAATATTTTTCAAAGATCTGATGTCATAACCCTTGCAAACTTTGGCAATCCCAGCAACAAGCGGTTACTCAGAAGCATTTATTATATCAGTTTGATACCCTATAAAGAAAGCCTTGCTTCCCAGGAAACTGATAAAAGCCTGTGCACCTCAATTCCTGGAAACTGTATAGAAGCGTTGCTTCAAATTCTGTCGATTCACAGAATCAATGACATTTGCAAAAATGCATGAAAGGTAATGCAGACAGACCGAGTAAGAAACTGTAGCTGCTGTCCTCCTTTGTCAGAGATGGACTCAACGGCCCTATTTTAACGATCTAAGTGCATGGTCTAAAGCGCACGGCGCAGGTGCACTCAGGGCGTGTCCGAATCCACTTTTGCTAGTTTAATGACAGGAAAAACAGTCGGCGTGCCTGGCGCATGGTCTAAAAGTGTTGTCCCTATTCTCTTAATGAGTAATGGGTGTTTTTGGGCGTAACGTGCAATAAACCAATCAGTCTTTCATCTCCCATCCCCTTTAAAAGCCAGTTGCGATCGCGCCATGGCGAATTCGCTATTTACATGGCGGAATGTAATTTTTAATTTTTAAAAATGTTTGTGTGCTGCTGTGTGTGTAATAAGCAAAGTGTACACACATTGGGCACCCACCTATAGGCGCATATTACTAGCGCGCTCTTTAAATAACAAAGAAAAAATATTGCACCAGACTTTAGACCAGGTTTGAGTTGGTCTATGGTGCAGTCTATTTTCAGTTCCTCAAAATAGCAAAGCACCAACAATGCGCCTGAACAAACCTTTTTTTCAGACCAGCATGTCCATGGTCGCGCAAATGCATTTGCTATTTAAACAAAGCAGCGCAGGACGGGAAAATGAGAACTGAGTCGGGCTGAAACTAGCAAAAAACACATGCGTCGCGCCTGGCGCCGCATTGTGCTAGGTGTATGATAGGGCCCTTAGTTGTCACCAAATGCAACCTAAACGCTTGTAGTCTCCACCAAGGGTCACACATCAGGGCTCCAGACTCATTCTTCCCATTGGTCGCTCTTTTGCAACTAACTTTCTCAACTGGTCGCACGAGCACATGATTTGGTAGCAATATATATATATTTTTTTGCGCTACAACATGGGATTAATAAATGCATGCTGATGAACTTATCATAGTTTATAGTTATATTGAAACGAAAGAGGTTAACATTCAACCCGTTCTTTTTCATCAGTAGTAGGGATGTCAAAAACCAAAAATCTAATTTTCAACTAATTCATCGAATTAAAAAAAAAAAAACCACAGCAATGTTAGATCTGCTCCGCCATCAGGTAGCCTTATCAGTGGCGCACGAGATGCGATGATGATGTAGGTGTCATTGCATTTGAATGCTTTTTTGGCCTATCCAGTTGAACCGACTAGATGTGGTGCTGCTACGTTGTTCATTCAATATATTGCGGGAGCGGGAAACGATGAACATCAATGCGTAGAAGATCTTGTTTACGTCAAAACTGAAACCCAAGCCGTTCACACAGAACGCATATTATCACATTGTCTAGAGGGACATCTATCAGCGTTGCACTCGCGTCTAGCACAAGAGAGCGGCATGTTTAGAAAGCCATGTAAAATTAACGTAAGTTCAACTTTTAAAAAAACATGTCTCAAGACTTTATGGCGGTTTACCCCATCCCACTGCATCTCAAGTTTTTACTTTTGTGATTGGTTTTCGGTCCTTTGTATAAAACTATACATACATGATGCTGTTTTGTTTCTAATGGTTTAAGCAACTTTATTAATTATATAAACATTATTTTAAACATTATGCACTTTTTCCAAAGATAGTAGGATACAATGACAAACTAGCTTACAAAACATTTATTAACAAAAACGAATAAGACGAGGCATGGCAAACACGACATGCTGTATTATATAACGACTAATAAATTACAGAAAGTTTAGCAAACACTGAGGAATCAAATAAAAAAAACATAATAAAAGAGAGCCTCCATAGCATAATGTGAGGTAAACAGCAAAGATAACAAGCTTTTCAAAATGAAAAAAAGAAAAGTAAAACTAAACTTGCATGCAATGCTTGCATGTTTTTGTCCCACAAGAATACCAACATGTTCACCATCTCTGGTTTAAGAAGCGGTCTTTTACTTTACTTTAGCTTGTAAACCATCCATCGTTTCCTCAATGTGCGCATCATTTTAGCTGTGCGCACCTTTGCGCTCGTGCTGACGCGGCGAATATAAACCAGGCTCTACACTCGAAGCGCTGCGCAGTTCAAACGAGTAGCGCGGTTTCGTTATGCTTTCAGCTTCGTTTGCCATTTGATGTTTCTCATACGCAACAGAAATGACAGTGCTTATGAGTTAAACAACGTGGTGGTCACGCCAGTGCGACCGTACACAAAATTCAGTCACACAGGCAGAAATTTGGTCGCAGTCTGGAGCCCTGCACATTAGTCTGGATTGTTGGGTAGTAGTTCACATCAGTGTGGGATCAGCATAAGGCTGTATTCAAGGGCGCATAGGGACAGTAAATAGGGTTAAGCTATGGCAAGGATGTCCAATCCTGCTCTTGGAGGGCCAATATCCTGCAGAGTTTAGCTCCAATCCTAAATGAAACGAGATAATCAAGGTCTTCAGGATTACTAGAAAATTACAGGCAATGTTCGTGGAGGCAGTTTGAGAACGTGCAGGCCATGGCCGGAGCAAGACTGAACACCGCTGCACTGCTGTTTTGTGAGCTTCATGAACATGCCTTGATCTGGGACAGGGCCTTGATCTCCATGCCTTTCAATTTGGGACAGAGCCTTGATCTTCATGAAGGACAACCATCCATTCAGCACAGAAAGACTAGGAATGGAACACGATAACTGGAAATGTCCTATGGTGAACAGGACCTGATGCAGGAGCATTGTTGTATTGTGCATAGCCAATGTGTTGTGTGTGAGTCACTTACAAGGACGGGTCATGGACAAGATCTTTGAGGTTTACTCCACTGCGGTCCTCAGCAAGGTTTCTGAAGCAGCTGTCACTCACTGCAGACAGGAAAGAGATGGAGACAAGGACGTGAGGACACTGGAAAAAGGAAAAAGAGAAGAGGAAGATGGGGAAAAGAAAGAAAAAAAAAAAAAAAAAAAGGAAAAAAGAAAAAAAGAAAAAAAAGGCACATCAATGCATGGAAATAACAAAATGCCCCTTCGCAGACCATACATGTCTGATTCCTTAAACGTCACGTTAGTCCTGAGGTTTGAGAGAATATGAGTTATGTCAAAACACATTACTCAACAAAATCACACAGCTACAAACATGGAGAATCATACTCTAAGGCCCTCATGTATACTATGTAACGGAGGCCACACTGTTACGCACCACAGAGCATTAACATTACTGTCCTCCTCTGTGTTGTGTCAAATTGCTCTAGGATTTTTCAACCTGTACGATGGTGAGCAGAAACACCACCACTGATAACCATCAGTTCAGTACAAATCTTCAAGCACCAGCACAAAGCTACCAGTAGTAGTTACAATTGCAACAGTAGTTAAAGGGAGTGTATCATTGAAAACAGGATTTATCTTGCTCCTTTCCTTCTTTTTGAACACATAAGAACCATCTACAAAAACTATGCTGCAAAAATCAATCAGAAATCATCATTGTATTGATGCCACACACAGTAAGCTCATTAGCATATGACCGACCAGGTTCACATATCAATGCCCATTTAGAATTCACTAGCATTACAAGCGAGAAGTTAGTAAGAGACTAGCCAATGAAAACAGAGGTCATTTGCATATAGAAGTCTTAAAGAAATAGTTCATCCAAAAAAAAAATTCAGTGAGTTTAAAGACTCCACAAACTTTGACTGTAAAGGCAAAAGAGTTTAAACATTCTTAAAAATGTCTTATTTTGTGTCTAAACTAAATGAGAGTGAATAAATGTGACAATTTCCTTTTCCTCTAAAAGCACAGTGCCAAGAAAAGTTTAACTTAAAGCCCCCCAAAAAAGGTGGATAATAGACATAAACTACATGTTCGCCGTTTGTGGTGCAAGAAAACCTGACTAAATGTATTATTGTGCTTTGGGGAAGAAAATAAAAAAGTGTGGACTATATCAGTGTTGTAGACAAAGCCAGCTCATCTGAGTCTAAGTCCAGGCCGAGACCTATAATAGGTTGAGTCCAAGTCAAGACTAAGACCAGAAGAGGGTCGAGTCCGAGTCTGAACGAAGCCTGGTTTAGAATCAGTGTCACACGAGTCTCCACAGTGTATACATACTGGTCCAGCACAGAGTGATCATATGTGTGAGTCGGTACAGAAAAACAAAATGTGTCTGCAGTGTTGTATTCTGAGTCAAGACTAGGGCTGCACGATAAATCGCACGCGATATTTAACGCGCATCTTGTCAGAAAAAAAAAAATCGCACGGAATATGAACGGTGGTTTTGCGCAGCTAGCAGTGAACAACGCGCTGGTGTTAATGCTGCTCAATGTGAAAGCAGCACGTGATGGAGAGTTTTTTTTTTTTACCCGTGCTTACAGAATCGGCTTTACGGATAAGATGCGCGTTAAATATTCCATACGATTTATCGTGCAGCCCTAGTCAAGACTGAATGCTCCAAATGCTGCAGAGTCCATGACAAGAAGACCAAGACCGAGTCCAAGTATTACAACACTGGGCAATATCCCTCAAGTCAACGTTGAAACCCCATTTAAACCTGGTCTTATTGTGCATGTTATGCCAAAGAAAAATATCTTTTCAAATAAAACATAAATTTCTATGCCTCTGAAATGACATTTTAAGGTCACCATGCCCTCTTATTTCTCAACCACTGGCCATATAGAGGCGACTGTTCATGATCCATTCTCGATGGTTAAATGAAGTCTAATCCTACATTTTTTTCTCATCAAATATGCATCACCTAGAAATATGCTGCATTACCAAATTCAATACTTGCAAATGCTTTTATATGCTTTTAATAGTAATAGAAATAATAGTTATTTCAACAGCATTGTGATGTGGATATATAAGGGTCTAGTGTAGCTCAAAACGGGTCAAAATCTGTGACGAGAAGACAATGACCTGTGCTGTGTAAATAAATGATAAAGCGCTGCCGTTCACCATCACATTCTCTATTACGCACAAGAGCTCGGTGCAACACTTGCTTCATAATTGCAGCATTTTCTCACTCTTCTCTCTTTTCTCCTCATCTCTTGCTCTCTCTGTTCTCTCTCTCTCCACCCTGCTAACCCTTGATCTATAAATAGGCTGGTGTTCCCTGCAGGAGGCAGAAGAAGTGAGCTCTCCTCAGAGAGGCGGCAAAAAACTTCTTGTCGCAGGCACGCAAATGCAACGTCTGTGTGTGTGTGAATGAATGAGTGTGAAGGAGGAGGATTATTCTGCGATGCTAGAGTATATAAGTGACAGGGTGTGTATTGCGAGAGGAGAGAGAGAGACAAGACAGAGACAGAGACGAAAGAGAGAGAGAGAGAGTAGAGAGAGAGAGAGAGGGCAGAAATGGGAACATCATCAGAGACGTTAAGGCATCAGAATGTTAATGTCACCACAGCTCTGCCCTGCATGAGAGGAGAGGAGAGTTGTCTATTTTTCCGGACCTGCTAAAGAGCTACACCTCTCAAACAAAGCACTGTTAAGCATATCAATTCCTTGTCAAAGCCATTGTCATGGTTCCTTTCAAACATTACAAAAACTACTGTGGTGGTACACTCATAGTAACCAATGATAATACCATAGTTATTTGATTTATACCATGACATTGATTCAAACACCATGGTACATGGTGCATTGCATTACATGGTATTCCAATGAACTCAAAAAATATATACTATATGACCGTATACAACAAAAAAATCTGACTTTTATACATGCGAATAGGTACGATCCCTACAATCTCTTAACATTTGCCCTGAAGTTGTAACTGATTTGATGAAAAGCAGTAATTACTCACCAATTGTGTATTCGCTCATTCCATTGACCGTCTGTTTGCAACCGGATGACAAAGGCTTGTAAATATTCAAATATATATTGATTATAAAATACCACTTCACAAAAAGTACTGATGGTAACCATGGTATTTGCGTGGTATTCCAAGGTACCCAAAAATGTGATTTCAACATTTGGTATTATGATAGTAATGGAAGTTAATACTATACTACTCCTCAATGGTATTTAAAAGAATGCCAAGGTACACCAAGGTACTTAAAAGAATTAAAAAGTATTACTATAATATTTTTGCAATATGAACAGAACAAGTACTATTTAGGCTACATATCATGATATTATAGTACTCTAAATGTACTTCATAATTTGTTGTATACCATGGTACTCTGAGAAAAAACATGGTAATAGTATGGTACATGTTCAAAAGAGCATGGAAATACCATGTTACATTTTTAGTTTGTTAAAAGGAAATATTATATTAAGTAATACAAGTGTAAATTAATTACTGAACATCTCCAATTGTTACAAAGTTACAAAGAAACAGCATCCTTCAAGCTCTGTTTGTAGGAAGGTATGCGCACACACGGACACACACACACACTCTTTCTTTCTACCTCATGTCTGTGACTCACAGCTCTGCAGACGGAAAAGTCTGTCTGCATAGACACCTTTGGTGAGGTGAGAGTTTCCATCTTCAGCGTGAGACTGGTGTGGTGTGTGGGTTGTGTGTGTGTGTGTGTGAGAGTGCGCAAGGTGTGTGATTGCCGCGGCTGTGAGTAGGAGTTAGACTTGCATGAGCTGAGCTGATGTAAAACCCTGTCTCGTTAACCCCTGCCTACATCCAGAGAAGACCTGTGGACCTCACTCTGTTCCTCAAACACCACAGGTCCAACACCTGGGAGCAGATAAGCCCAGCTTTGAGCTGCAAATCTCGGTGGAGCAGAATTCCCTTTAAAAAACCCTCCTGCTATAAAAATATAGAAACATCCGGTACTAAAGCTCACAGCACAAGGACGAGTATGTCTCTGATTGGACGATCAGCTAATCCAGTTGGTTTAATTTACTTTCTGTCTTGTTTCATCCCCCTTCAGGTTTTTCAAGGTTTATTCTGACACTAAGTAGCAAATAAGGTTGAAACTTATTTTTAAGAACTCTTTTAGTAGCCTAGCATGACTAAAATTAGATCCTTTTTTAATTTTCTGAGGCAAATGTGAGTGTTGCAAAACTGGGTAATAACTAGATACTAACCCTGAACCTATTACTACCCCTAACCCTAACCCATGTAGTTACCTTATATTTTCCAGTACTTTCTAAAGTAAGTACAGAGTAAGTACATGTAAGTGCATGTACAGTAAAATAAAGTGCAACCATAATAACGAGATTAAACTAATAAACTAGTGTCAACACCAACAGATGACCCATCAGCATGGCGCCGCAAATGGCAGCAAGGACGCTGAGCTCCGCAATTCTTCTATTGTTTTTGTTTGTTTGTTCTGTGTTTTGTCATTCTTCTTCTATAAGTTTTACCAGAGCCGAAATGCTTAACAGTAAGCAGCACATCCCGGACAACATTTTTCCGGTTTTTGATTATTCGGACGTTTTGTTGGACATTCTAGTCGGAGGTACAGCGGTGTTGTTCAAACGCGCGTGCAGACGCAGAAGAAGGAAACGCGCCGGCGCCCTGGTGAAGCTCATTACGTGTCCCACCAGAGACAGCACTATTTTGGATCACTGTTACACAGCAATAAAGGATGCATATCACTCTGTCCCACGGGCAGCTTTGGGGCTCTCTGATCACTGTTTGGTTCTTATACCGACCTACAGGCAGAAACTGAAATCAGCTAAACCTGTATTAAGGACTGTAATAAGATGGACTAATGAAGCAGAGCAGGATTTACAAGCTTGTTTTGACCTCACTGATTGGAGCGTCTTTGAAGCTGCTGCCACCGATCTGGACGAGCTCACAGAGACTGTAACTTCATATATCAGTTTCTGTAAAGATATGTGCATTCCTACCAGGACATTCTTATCATTTAATAATGATAAACCGTGGTTTACTGGAAAACTCAAGCAGCTTCGTCACGCCAAAGAGGATGCTTACAAAAGTGGGGATAAAATCTTGTATAACCAAGCCAGGAACAGACTAACAAAGGAGATAAGAGTGGCTAAAAAAACTACTCAGAAAAGCTGAGAAAATAGCTTTCAGCAAACGATCCAGCGTCAGTATGGACTGGTCTGAGGAACATCACCATGTACAAGACACCACCCCCACAGCTTGCGGAGAATCAACAACTGGCTGACGATCTAAATGTGTTTTACAGCAGATTTGAAAAGGATCGTCTACCACCCCCATCCGCTCTGATCTGCACTTCACACCCTCACCTACCACCCTGCAACCCCACTCCCTCCCTCCCCCACCATTCAACCTGTGCTTAAGGTCTGTGTAGAGGATGTGAACAGGGTCTTCAGGAAGCAGAAATCTAGAAAAGCTTCTGGCCCAGATGGTGTTTCACCTGCCTGTCTAAAGGTCTGCGCTGACCAACTGGCCCCCATATTCACACAGATCTTCAACAGATCACTAGATGTGCGAAGTCCCTTCATGCTTCAAACGCTCCACCATCATTCCGGTCCCCAAAAAGCCCAAAATCACTGGACTTAACGACTACAGACCTGTCGCTCTCACATCTGTGGTCATGAAGTCACTTGAGAGACTGGTGCTGGCCCACCTGAAGGACATCACTGGACCCTTGTGGATCCTCTTCAGTTTGCCTACAGAACAAACAGGTCTGTGGACAATGCAGTAAACATGGGACTGCATTATGTCCTGCAACACCTCGACAGGCCTGGGAATTACGCAAGGATCCTATTTTTGGACTTCAGTTCGGCCTTCAATACCATTATGCCTGACCTTCTCTCAGACAAACTCGCCCAGCTCTCCGTGCCCACCCCCATCTGTCAGTGGATCACCAGCTTCATGACAGACAGGCAGCAGCTAGTAAAGCTGGGAAAATTCTCATCCAACACCCGTACCATCAGCACTGGCGCCCCCCAGGGGTGTGTTCTCTCCCCACTGCTCTTCTCTCTCTACATGAATGACTGCACCTCTAAAGACCCCTTTGTCAAGTTCCTGAAGTTCGCAGACGACACTACACTCATCGGCCTCATTCAGGATGGTGATGAGTCTGTTTACAGACAGGAGGTTAAAGAGCTGGATGTCTGGTGCAGTCTTAACAACCTGGAGCTTAACACGCTCAAAACTGTGGAGATGATCGTGGACTTCAGGAGAAAACCCCCTGCACTCCCCCCACTCACCATCATGGACAGCACTGTGACTGCAGTGGAGGCATTCAAGTTCCTGGGCACAACCATCTCCCAGGACCTGAAGTGGGACACTCACATAGACCCCATTGCAAAAAAGGCCCAGCAGAGGTTGTACTTCCTTCGCCAGTCGAGGAAGTTCAACCTGCCACAAGAGCTGCTTAAAACAGTTCTACTCTGCTTTCATTGAGTATGTCCTGTGTTCATCCATAACTGTCTGTTTTGGTTCAGCTACCAAATCAGACATCAAGAGACTACAACGGACAGTCAGGACTGCTGAGAGGATTATTGGTGCCCCTCTGCCCAGCCTCCAAGATCTTTACATCTCCAGAGTGAGGAAAAGGGCTAAAAAAATCACCTTGGACCCCTCACACCCAGCCCACTCTCTCTTCGAACTGTTGCCTTCTGGTCGGCGCTACAGAGCACTGACCACCAGAACAGCAAGGCACAAGAACAGTTTTTTCCCACAGGCTATACTCAGTCTTAACAATTAAGCTTTCATAATTATACATCATCCATCACAACTAACATAGTATATTTATATTAAACTGCACACTTTGTAAATAACATATCTATCTGCACACTAATAAATATATCTGTACATTTATCTAAACAATTGCATTTTTTTCCTATACTTCTATTTCTTTATGTAGTACATTATTCAATTTTTCTTTTTTTCTTATTATATTAGTTTTAAATTACATCCCTACTGTGTTATTCCTATGTATGTCTACACTATCATGTATGTCTGCACTATGTTTGTACTTTCTTCTACACTGGAAGCTCCTGTCGTCAAGTCAAATTCCTTGTGTGTGTAAACATACTTGGTAATAAAGCTCTTCTGATTCTGATTCTGATTCTGATAATGTTCTGTTTATTGTAAGTGCACGCTGCAGTCTTAAAGCTGTGCGGATTGTAATTGGCTGTCAATGTTTGTATCGTTCATCAGTTGGGAAAAAAATCAACCTGAAAGTGACTTCAACAATATTGTTGTTAATGTTACAGTCATAGGCACAGATTTATGTTTATGCCGGTGGGTGGCCAACCTCCGTAACACCCCCACCCCGAAATGATATGGGCTCATTACTCGGTGTTAAACTAGGCCTACTTGGTGTTCGTTTTTCAAGTCTTTTTCTCCGTGCGATGTCGCGCTTGATGAAGAATTCAGAAACACATGGTCTGCAAAGAGGCAAGTAGTCAGACATTCGACAGTCATAAATACTGACGTTAACACACACAGAAAATGTTTAACGGATGGCTCGCAGATGCAAATAGGGTAAATAGCCTAATGTTTTGTGTTCTGATTCAAATAAACATTGGCCGGCCACATATCACATTGTTTATTCAGAGCTGTTGAAACCGAAGATTCACACTAAATAAAACCAAATAACGCACACATAAAATGAAATCAACAGATGCAAGGAGTATTTGAGTCTTTGTGAGAGTCTTTGTATGCTTGCTATATATAATCTATTCAGAATTTGTATAAATGTTTTGTTTTTCAGCCACATACTGTACGTGCTGCACAGTTTAGGGAATGACATCCGCATATTATGCGGGATTCACACTTGAAAGAGCAATGGACGGGACAAAAATATATGAGAAAAATTATGTTCATTCAGGCCAGGGCACACTCATTAATTTCTGAAGCACCCTCAGTATTTAATTCTAGAACCAGGCTTGGATAAAACTGTGTTTAAGAAGTTTTCATTATCAGTAGCTCATATTTAGGCGATCGCATGGAGTTTTATGTGGCAGTAGGCTATGCTTTAAAGTCGGAAAAACTGGATTCTAACTCCTCTGATTGGCAATTGGGTTCAAGAAATCAACAAATATGTCTGTGATTGGCTACAATGCTCAACACTTCAAAACCACATTGTAAATAGAAATCTTTGACTTCATACCAGACAGCACATACGAACTGGCTGCGTGTTTTCTTTTCAGCTTTTCTGAGCTGGCAGACACGCCAGAAACCTAAATAAATGCAATAAAATGCTAAAAAAAACAAAAAAAAGTGAAAACTTAATCTGATGTCCCCTTTAAACACTAAATAACTGGAGAAGTTTGGCATATGTCACCGGAGAGAAGTCTGTCGTTTTCACCGGACATTTTGATTAACCATTAAAAAATCTAAAAAAATAAGCAGTGCACATATAATTTTTCATATGTATCTTTAGGTGTATAAAATATAAATAACATGCATTTAGAAAATAGTTTGGGTGACTTTTAATTTCATGTTGTTTAAAGAAAAAAATCGAACAATAATAAAAGCCTACCACCATGTCTCTATGATATTCTAGTTGCGATTCTGTAGCTGTGGCGTTAACAGTGCCAAGGTCATGGGTTCATTTCCCAAGGAATACCTTGAATTTAAGTTGCTTTAGGTAAAATTGTCTGCTTTTATCCAAAAGTGGACAAATCGTCCTTGGAGGCTCAACTCTCCAAACCAGCTGCACAATTTGAAATCATTCATGTTCTTAGCATAAATGATGCAGGACAAGCTATGTGCCAAAGTTCAATACCTAGGGTTAGTATTTTTTTTTCCAAATATAAGCCTTCTCAAGCACCACTATCAAAATGATTTAAAGGCCTTTGCTGTGTTCAGATGTGTGTCCAATCAGAGTCGTGCATGAGTAACATCCTCCTGGCCAATCCGAAAAGCCCCCTGGACCAACTCCCCAAGAGCAATGCTATATATTACTCACTCCTCGCTCTAGATCTAATCAATGAGCATCTCTACTGCCCTCTGCCTCCACCTTCATGACTATGCAAGACTGCTCCGGAAACATAGGAGATATGGAAAGAAAATAGAAAATGAGCTGAAAGGAAAAGGTTTTCAAGAAGAGAGGGAGCTGGTCTGTGTAGGTTCAGGTGAAACTTCATTGAATCAGTGAAGGAACATACTGATCCCCAGCACGTAGTTAACAGTAATGGACCACGTTGTGTGGGTGTGTGTGTGTGTGTGCATGTATGGATGATGTTAAGGAGAGAAGAAAGAAAGTCAAAATGGAACTTAAATCTGTGAGCTGCATTTCAAAGCACCTTTATACAAAATGTATCGTAGAGTCTACAAAAGCTCAGTTTCTAGATAAGCGTTTCACAAAGGCAAAGGAGGGAACAGGTAAAAAGAAACATTTATTTAGGGGGAGGGTGCCGAAGGGAATGTGAAAGAATAGTGGATGTGTTCTAGAGAGGAATGAGGGGTGTCTAATTAAATCATTGAGAAAATACCAATATTGTCTTTCCTATAAAAACACACACACACATAGTCAAACACATTTATACAATGACAGGAAGTCCTGGGTAGCACTTGATTTACAGTGGGGAAAAAAAAAATTTAGTCAGCCACCAATTGTGCAAGTTCTCCCACTTAAAAAGATGAGAGAGGCCTGTAATTTTCAACATAGGTATACCTCAACTATGAGAGACAAAATGAGAAAAAAAAATCCAGAAAATCACATGTAGGATTTTTAAAGAATTAATTGGCAAATTATGGTGGAAAATAAGTATTTGGTCAATAACAAAATTTAATCTCAATACTTTGTTATATAACCTTTGTTGGAAATGACAGAGGTCAAACGTTTTCTGTAAGTTTTCACAAGGTTTTCACACACTGTTGCTGGTATTGTGGCCCATTCCTCCATGCAGATCTCCAATGTTTTGGGGCTGTCGCTGGGCAAAACGGATTTTCAACTCCCTCCAAAGATTTTCTATGGGGGTTGAGATCTGGAGACTGGCTAGGCACTCCAGGACCTTGAAATGCTTCTTAACGAAGCCACTCCTTCGTTGCCCGGGCGGTGTTTGGGATCATTGTCATGCTGAAAGGACCCAGCCACGTTTCATCTTCAATGACCTTGCTGATGGAAGGAGGTTTTCACTAAAAATCTCACGATACATGGCCCCATTCATTCTTCCGTTTACACGGATCAGTCGTCCTGGTCAATTTGCAGAAAAACAGCCCCAAAGCATGATGTTTCCCCCCCATGCTTCACAGTAGGTATGGTGTTCTTTGATGCAACTCAGCATTCTTTCTCCTCCAAACACGACAAGTTGAGTTTTTACCAAAAAGTTATATTTTGGTTTCATCTGACCATATGACATTCTCCCAATCCTCTTCTGGATCATCCAAATGCTCTCTAGCAAACTTCAGACGGGCCTGGACATGTACTGGCTTAAGCAGGGGGACACGTCTGCACTGCAGGATTTGAGTCCCTGGCGGCGCAGTGTGTTACTGATGGTAGCCTTTGTTACTTTGGTCCCAGCTCTCTGCAGGTCATTCACTAGGTCCCCCCGTGTGGTTCTGGGATTTTTGCTCACAGATCATTTTGACCCCACGGGGTGAGATCTTGCATGGAGCCCCAGATTGAGGGAGATTATCAGTGGTCTTGTATGTCTTCCATTTTCTAATAATTGCTCCCACAGTTGATTTCTTCACACCAAGCTGCTTACCTATTGCAGATTCAGTCTTCCCAGCCTGGTGCAGGTCTACAATTTTGTTTCTGGTGTCCTTTGACAGCTCTTTGGTCTTGGCCATGGTGGAGTTTGGAGTGTGACTGTTTGAGGTTGTGGACAGGTGTCTTTTATACTGATAACGAGTTCAAACAGATGCCATTAATACAGGTAACGAGTGGAGGACAGAGGAGCCTCTTAAAGAAGTTGTTACAGGTCTGTGAGAGCCAGAAATCTTGCTTGTTTGTAGGTGACCAAATACGTATTTTACAGAGGAATTTACCAATTAATTCTTTAAAAATCCTACAATGTGATTTTCTGGATTTTTTTTTCTCATTTTGTCTCTCATAGTTGAGGTATACCTATGATGAAAATTACAGGCCTCTCTCATCTTTTTAAGTGGGAGAACTTGCACAATTGGTGGCTGACTAAATACTTTTTTGCCCCACTGTAGCAGTCATGACTTCCAAACATTTCCTGTAGGCTATTCCATCACTCTAGCACATCAACTTGAAGGTATTTTGGCCTACTTCTGTGCACAGGACTGCTTCAAGTCACTGATATTTTTTGGTTGTTTTGAATAACCGCTGGCTCCAAGTCACTACTGCAACGTCTCGATTCAGTCAGGGCTGTGACTTTTGCAAAACCTTTAGCCATTCAGACTTACTGTTCTACATACACGCGAAAAGGAATGATCCCCAACACATTGTGAACCATGCTAATGAATATGAATTAGGTGACTTAAAATTCCCCAGACATTTGTAACCGATTTGATGCTGGGTTTAGCCATATTAGAATAAACCACTCACCGATCGCGTTTCCATTGCACCCAGTTGGCAGAGGCTTTTTTTTATAATATACAGTGGGTACGGAAAGTATTCAGACCCCCTTAAATTTTTCACTCTTTGTTATATTGCAGCCATTTGCTAAAATCATTTAAGTTAATTTTTTTTTTCTCATTAATGTACACACAGAACCCCATATGACAGAGAAAAACACAGAATTGTTGACATTTGCAGATTTATTAAAAAAGAAAAAAAACTGAAATATCACATGGTCATAAGTATACACATTGCTCAGTATTTAGTAGAAGCACCCTTTTGATCTAATACAGCCATGAGTCTTTTTGGGAAAGATGCAACAAGTTTTTCACACCTGGATTTGGGGATCCTCTGCCATTCCTCCTTGCAGATCCTCTCCAGTTCTGTCAGGTTGGATGGTAAATGTTGGTGGACAGCCATTTTTAGGTCTATCCAGAGATGCTCAATTGGGTTTAAGTCAGAGCTCTGACTGGGCCATTCAAGAACAGTCACAGAGTGGTTGTGAAGCCACTCCTTCATTATTTAGCTGTGTGCTTAGGGTCATTGTCTGTGGAAGGTAAACCTTCGGCCCAGGTCTGGAGGTCCTGAGCATCGGGGGGGGGGGAAAAAAGAAGGTTTTCGTACAGGATATCCGGACTGCCGCATTCATCTTTCCTCGATTGCAACCAGTCGTCCTGTCCCTGGAGCTGAAAAACACCCCCACAGCATGATGATGCCACCACCATGATTCACTGTTGGGACTGTATTAGACAGATGATGAGCAGTGCCTGGTTTTCTCCAAAAAGTTCTACCAAAAAGTTCTATCTTGGTCTCATCAGACCAGAGAATCTTATTCAGGTGTTTTTTAGCAAACTCCATGCGGGCTTTCATGTGTCTTGCACTGAGGAGAGGCTTCCGTCGGGCCACTCTGCCATAAAGCCCCGACTGGTGGAGGGCTGCAGTGATGGTTGACTTCTACAACTTTCTCCCATCTCCCGACTGCATCTCTGGAGCGCAGCCACAGTGATCTTTGGGTTCTTCTACCTCTCTCACCAAGGCTCTTCTCCCCCGATAGCTCAGTTGGCCGGACGGCCAGCTCTGAGGAAGGGTTCTGGTCATCCCAAACGTCTTCCATTAAAGGATTATGGAGGCCACTGTGCTCTTAGGAACCTTAAGTGCAGCAGAAGTTTTTTTGTAACCTTGGCCAGATCTGTGCCTTGCCACAATTCTGTCTCTGAGCTCTTCAGGCAGTTCCTTTGACCTCACGATTCTCATTTGCTCTGACATGCACTGTGAGCTGTAAGGTCTTATATAGACAGGTGTGTGGCTTTCCTAATCAAGTCAAATCAGTATAATCAAACACAGCTGGACTCAAATGAAGGTGTAGAACCATCTCAAGGATGATCAGAAGAAATGGACAGAACCTGAGTTAAATATATGAGTGTCACAACAAAGGGTCTGAATACTTAGGACCATGTGATATTCAGTTTTTCTTTTTTAATAAATCTGCAAAAATGTCAACAATTCTGTGTTTTTCTGTCAATATGGGGTGCTGTGTGTACATTAATGAGGAAAAAAAATTAACTTAAATGATTTTAGCAAATGGCTGCAATATAACAAAGAGTGAAAAATTTAAGGGGGTCTGAATACTTTCCGTACCCACTGTATATATATATTTTTTAAATATGATTATTGCCCCCCAAAAATGGGAAGAAAAACAAACTAAGAAGGTTTGAGAATAAAGCTGTTGTAAGTAAAAAATAATAATAATAATAATAAAATATTAATGATGACTGAAACGATTTTGAACACGCGATTCGATTCACGATTTTGAACTCGCGATTCGATTCACGATTTGGAACTCACGATTCGATTCACGATTTCGATTCGATTCACGGTTTTGAACTCTCGATTCGATTCACGATTCAATTCACGATTTTGAACTCACGATTCAGGCTGAACAGAAAAAACAAGCAAAAACATTATAAACACTACAATTATTTAGTAAAATGTCTTTATTATTTGAGTTTATTTGAACTACAACTGTATTAGTTAATTGAAACAAAGCTGAAATAAATATTGGTCAAAAAACTAACTAAAAAAATAAAAACACTTGAACAAAACAGAACATTAGAAATGTTGCCTTTGTAACTAACTGAAGTTAAAATATGTTTAACAAAGTACTACATTTACTAAAAATAAAACTGAAATGAAAAATGAAGCTAAATAGAAATATCTAAAAAAAAGCTAACAAAAAGCTAATTTAAAAATAATACAAAAATAACACTGCTTTACAGTTCAGGTCGAATGTTGAATCTTTGTGCACATTTAACGAATGCTACTAGCTTTAGGTCATGAACGATGTTTTAAAAAGACAAGGTTAGTAACCAACTCTAGTCTAATTTTAGTATGTATAAAGTTTATGATAAATTACTGTGATTTAAAAGTACCTAAAAAGTATAAAACACTTCTGTATTGTAATATTTACTGCCTAAACCCATGTGCTTCCACTGTAAGTATATTGCAACCATAGTTTAGTCTCACTGCTAAAAAGACAACTAAAATAACATAAAAACATATAAGTGCTTTACCAAAATAACAAGCTACACATTTCTGCTTTCCTCATAGTAAGCAAATTAATTTAAACCAGTCAAGCATTTTCTGTAAATGTGTTAAAAAAAATCCCCAAAATATGCTCATAAACACTAGGCACTTCAATCTGAAGATCATCTCACAGGCCTTCTGCACCAACAGAATCCACTCTAAACATCCCATCATGACGTTCTGTAAAGTCAGACTAAAGAATGCCACCCTGATCAAAGTCGGAGTGAAAAATGACTTAAAAACCATGTGTTGAAAGTTGCCCTCGTCTTCTCTCTCTTTCCAGAGCAGATTAATAAAACATCATACACAGCAGCTCCACTGCTAACTTACTTAGTCAGCAAAATGTAGCCCATTTCTCAATACTGAACACACATACAGGATGCATGCAAACAACGCCAAGACCTCACAATAACAAAGCAAGCAAGCACACACAAAGAAAAGAAATACTTAAAAGAAGCGAGTACTTTCGGTCTGTCTTTTGACATTTTGAAAGTTCACACTGATGATCAATGTCAAATAAATATTCACAGTATAGGAAAGACCACACTCACAAATAATGACATGCATTATGATATGGGCGATTCCACAAAACGAGGCCATTATCCCTCATATAAGTGTAAAATAACTTTAACAATAAATAGCTGATGCCAACTTTTATTTGTTTAAAAATACCAACAAACTATTTTTTTCATCATGAGAATGCCTTTTCTAACCAACTTCTCCATGCTAATTTACATGACAATGAAAACAACATTTTGCATTTAATCTATCTAGTTAACATTGTGTTATTAAAAAAAAACATAGTTGCACCCAGGTTATGCGTCAACTCTGTTATCATCATATTTTTACCTTTTACAAGTAACAATTCCATAAATCAAAATACCTTGTGAAAAGTGCCATCAACATTTAAAAAGTAAATAATAATAATAATAAACTATAAAAAATAAATAAACTTCTCTTTTTTCCTCAATTTATCTTACATCTTACGATTGTCAGGGGATGATGTCAATCCTGTTACCATGATTATCTATATTTGAAAAGTATATATAATATATCCTTAATGTATAAGGAGCACCTTGCAGTTTCACAACATTGAGAACTACATATTTTATAAATGAAGATGAAAAATCTCCATGACTTTTCCAGTTGTTCATGATTTCTGGATGAAGATTTCTAAAACATTTAGGAGGAGCGACATCTACACTCTTAAAAATAAAGGTTCCAAAAGGGTGTTTTTGCAGTGATTCCATAGAAGAACCCTTTTGGGTTCCCCAACAAAAACCATTCAGTCAAAGTTTCTTTAAAGAACCATCTCTTTCTTCCTTTTATAATCTGAAGAACCTTCTTTCACCACAAAGAACCTTTTGTGAAACAGAAAGGTTCTTCAGATGTTAAAGGTTCTTTATGGAACCATTTAGACAAAAAGGTTCTTCTATGGCATCGTGAAGCACCTTTATTTTTAAGAGTGTAGCCAATAATACCGTTTAGAGTCAAGCATTCCAAGAAAAAAAAAAGAAAAAGTATATTCATTAGAGAATTCCAATGACTGCATTACTTTTCCGGACCTGGAAATCACAACTATACAATTCCCTAAAAAAAACGAGAGGAATAAGTCTCAAGTGTGAGTTTTTCCATTTTAATTAGTGTGAAATAATTCCACATTTTTCCTACAATGTTTTTTTTTATATATCTGTGAGGTTGGGTTGTCCGCCATAATTAATATTTCATTACCACGCTGATAAATATTGAGAAGAGATTTGTTCAGGAAGCCGCCACACACATAACAGAGAGGAATCTCAGCACTCATCTCTTCGCATTCCTCCATTCCTGTCATCTTGAGCCCTTTCACTCTCCTACATTTTTTTACCACTTCTAAAAATCAAAGGACAGAGATAATTCAAATAATAGGCCTCATCATTAAGAATAAAAAAACAGCAAACAGACACAGAGAGAGACAGAATGACAAACAGAGATGGAGAAAGACAGATGGTCAGTCAGGAAGAACAATGGTGAATGATGAAGGGATCTGAAGACGAGAACGGGGGAGGTATGGAAGAGCGACTGAGGATGAGCTGGACTGGGGAGGAGAGCGAGAGACTGTGGATGAGAAGGAAAGGAGGATGGAGAGAAGAGTAGATAAATGATGAACGAGATGAAACATACATCCTGAGAGAGAGAGAGAGAGAGAGAAGAGAGAAAGAAAGAGAGAGAATACACAGGAAGAAATAGGAGATTTAGATTTACAGAGCAATGACTCAAACCATTACAGCCAAAACACACACACACAGAGCTATTCCCCTTGTGAATGCTGGTAATTATCTTAAAGCCCACTGCTGATGACCCCTGTGCTTTCATTAGCACTTTTGCCTCATTTCTGCACATACAAGCACACACACACACACAGAAACTAACCTGTTTACTCTCCTGCAAGACATTCATTAAGAGCACAGCGGTCACTAGCACATATGAAAACAAGAGTTTGGGATTCCTCTTAAAGGGATATTATGGGTTTATTATGAGTTAAGGTCTATGGAATGCATCTGTTGCCAATTATGGCAGAAAATCATTTAAACTTTTCCATCAGTTTGTAAAAACGAAGAATACATGACATTGAGGATTATGGACTTGCAATTGAAGTCTATGGGACGAACACAACAGAACTATACTCGATTGAAAGAGCATTTCTGTCATGATTTTTGTTTTTAGAAATATTTCAGTTGAACAAAGTGACTGCTTTTTGCTCAAATACTACTGAAACTCACCTTCAAATGCACAAAGAAATCAAAACAAGAAATCAAATGAG
The DNA here is from genome assembly GCA_018155175.1 of Sinocyclocheilus anophthalmus. Classification (NCBI taxonomy): domain Eukaryota; kingdom Metazoa; phylum Chordata; class Actinopteri; order Cypriniformes; family Cyprinidae; genus Sinocyclocheilus; species Sinocyclocheilus anophthalmus. The sequence continues at coordinate 227,846 of JADLZN010008059.1, forward strand.
TTTTGTGGTCAAGGACTGTCAGCATTAAAGCTAAATGTAAATGTAAGCATAAAAGTCAAAAGTAACTTTCAGCAGATATACACATTTGAAGTTAACAGTTTTTCTCTTCTGGAACAAAATTGTTGAAGGAATAGTTCACCCAAACAACAAATTCTGCCGTCACCCTCACGTCTATTTAAACCTGTATGACTTTCTTCTGCGGAACACAAATGAAGACACTAAACATTTTTGATTGGCATAAAATTAAATTTGACATTTCTCAAAAAAAGAAGACTTTTTTTTTTTTTTTCAATTTTCACAAAATTCTTTTGTGTTTTCAAAAAAAGAAAGTCATACAGGTTTGGAACAACATGAGGGTGACAGAATTTTCATTTTTGGGTGAACCATCGCTTCCATCGAATTCAAACCCAACACGCTAAACTTTTTGTCCAGTCTCATAGTCTCTAAAATGAAAATGTCCCTCCTCATAATATCATCTGCCTTCGACTAGCAATAGCAAATCATGGTGTAAGACTGTGACCAACTAAAAGCTACTTTAATATCTCCCAACACATCTTCCTTTTTTAATAGGTAAACATAACACAGAAAATAAAACTGGGCCTTTGAACAGAGAAAGGTGTTGGAGTTGTGACCTAGCCAGACATGTTGATGTGCTAACTTGGGTTATCGCATGACTTCCTATGCCCTCACAACTACCTCTAAAAATAAAAGTGGCAAAAGCCCAAAAATATAAAGACGCCAGCCTTGTATTATACCTCAGAGTGATGTGGTGCAAAGCTTCTCATCAATTCTGTTTAAAATGATATATTTAGATCATATCATAATATGATCTAAATATTATTTTAATATCTAAAAAACCGAAGCAGCACAAACAAAAAATGTTTCCGACACATAACCAGCAGTAAAAAAGACAGTAACAAAAACGAACATATTACCAGCACAAACAAACAAGACTATTTGGGGTAATTTTGAAGCATGTGGGGGGGGGGCAGAGTGACCTCAGAATGATCTCTAAATAATATTTTAATATCTAAAAAACCAAAGCAGCACAAATGAATTTTTTTACGGCACAAACCAGCACAAATGCCACAGCCATATCACCCTGCAGCCCAAGACTGGTTGCCCACTGAAGCTAAGAAGGGTTGAGTCTGGTCAGTACCAGGATGGGAGACCTCTTGGGAAAACTAGGTTGCTGCTGGAAGAGGTGTTAGTGAGACCAGCAGGGGGTGCTCACCCTGTGGTCTGTTTGGGTCCTAATGCCCTAATATAGTGACAGGGACCATAGGCGGAGGGTGAACCAACTCCAGGGTAAGGCTAAAAGCAGCCAAATCTATTAACTACAAACATCATAAACCTGTCTTTTTAGGCAAGAACCAGACATGGGTGTCATGTAGGCTAATAAAATATGTTTAATGGGACTGAATTTGTATTTAATGTGATTACAATTTAATTAAAACATTAGAAATTGATAATTATATAACGTTTCCTTCCCACGGTTATTCAAACGGCGAATAAATTCTGTAGGCATGTATAGAAATTACATTATCACTAACTTTGATCTATCACACTCTCAACAAAACAAAACTATCTTTATAATCACTGAAGCTGTCTACACTGCGAAATTAATCCCTTACTTACATTGTACATACATCTGCGCTTTGTTGTTTATGATGAGAGAATTTGCGGAATTCAGTCATCGAACGTGTGCGCATTCAACAAAACTGATGAGTTTCCGCGATAACTCATCTGAATGCCTCTGATTGGCCATTGCATTCCTAAGCTCAACAGAATCGTGTGTGATTGGTTATAATGCTAAGCCTTCCCCAGCCTTACACACGCTCCGCCTATGACGGGGACACTATACTGTCAAAAAAAGCACCGTCTTTCAGATGAGGCGTTAAACCGAGGTCCTGACTCTCTGTGGTCATTAAAAATCCCATGGCACTTCTCGTAAAGAGTGGGGGTATAACCCCGGTGTCCTGGCCAAATTGCCCCCCTGGCCTTTGTCAATCATGGCCTCCTAATAATCCCCATCCACTTGATTGGCTCTATGACTCTCTCTCCTCTCCACCTGTAGCTGGTCTGTGGTGAGCACACTGGCGCCGTTGTGCTGTGGCTGCCGTCGCATCATCCAAGTGGATGCTGCACACTGGTGGTGGTTGAGGAGAGACCCCCTCATGATTGTAAAAGCGCTTTGGGTGTACAACAATACACTATAAAGCACTATATCACTCAGCCCCCCACATGCTCCAAATTTACAATCTTCTTTGTAAATGCATCATTCATTCATTCAAATGAAGCACAAACCAAGAAGATTGTTTTGGTTGAATTTGGAGCCTGTGGGGGGCTAGTGACCGTCATCGCCTATAATTCAGATCTAATTTTTAAAAACCGAAGCAGCAAAAACAAAACTTTTACCTGCACAAACCAGCACAAACGAAGCACAAACAAACGAGACTGTTTGGGGTAAATTTGGAGCATGTGGGGGACTGAGTGACCTCAGAAAATGAACATTAAATATTATTTTAATATTACGGCACAAACGGAGCACAAACGATTGAGACTATTTTGCCGACGTTTTGCATTGCGTGGGGGGCCAACTTCACGGAGGTCTGTATGGCCACAGCGCTCAGATCACATCACAGATCTCATTACGTCAACATGTTATATTACCCAGATGTGGTGTAATGTTTTTTTTTTCAAAGTAGGTCCACTCCAGCCAACACAAACTGGCACTTGAATTATTCCATTATTAGAAAACTAATGAAATCAATACAATATAATATTACAATTATCTTTACGCTCATCTTTCATGGCAATACAGAATCTCCACTCTGAAGCCAAGCATCGGTGCTTTAATTACTATTATATAGGGTTGTTGTTAATTCGAAACAAACAGCACGGCTTAGACTGGAATGGTTATTTGAGAGCTTCCAGAAGTTATTTTAATATGGATGCACAAACTGAAGATGCCCCGTTCTACATATGCACTGGATTGGACTCATTTCATCTTTAATAGAATTAAAGAAAAAACAAAAGCCTGATATGAAACACGCAATTTGCAAGAGATAGTGTATGAAAGCCTTACTGCCGTGTAGGTTGTTGTGTGGTGTGTTGGGGTTTTTTTTTCTTTTTTTTTTGTTTGTTGGTGGTTGAAGGCTGAGCCTATAAGATGTTTTATAGGAGTTGCATATAAAGAAAGCTGGAACCGTATTGCAATATGACCCAAGTAAACTATAATTAATGACGAGTACGGATCCCTGAATATTCGCAGCGCTGAAATTAAGGATATGGGGTGGTGGTAGCAAAATGGTTGCAGTTTTTTCAGTCTCTGAAGTAGGTTAACCTAGATCGTTTTTTTCAGTCACATCTCAATGGTTTTGTTTGGACTGTGTTTTTGGGAAGATTTTAAAGTCCTCGACAGAACCAATTTATACATTATTTTTTTGCTTGTTGTTTTTTGTTTTTTCTTTTTCTGGAATTGATAGCCGAATTTAAAGCTATCCGGGGGGTTGGGGTGTGTTTGGTGTTTTGTTGTAAGTGTTGTTTTTACACCTCTCTCTCTTGTTGTGAAGGATAACCATAATACATGAGACGGTGGCGGACTTTTTTTCCATGTGTGTGTGGTGGGGCCAAGCCTTTTATTAAACTTGGTTCATAAACGCATAGGTCAGTAAGCAGCGGCAACTGGATGGGAGAAACAAGGCAAGGGGATATTGCGGAAACACGAGGGTTCAGTTCGAAACGAACGGGACTTCCACAGGCGATGACTTAGATGTGTTGTGAGTAGGAGCCAGTGTTTGTACAAAGCAATGAGTTGGCGCAGAGGCAGGGCAGATACAGTGAGCGTCTGTGAGTGTACAGTGGCAGTGTACGGAGAGAGTGGAAGTTGGTTCTCATAGGACACTAGTTTCAATGATCAGGAAGATTCTGAGGACACAGACAAGTTGGTCATAGATGCTAGTGGTTAGACGGGGTTAGTACGTAATTGAACATATTGTTGCGCTCGATCAGATGGGTGGGGACTGGGGGATTTTTTTGAAAGTGTGTGTGGTGCGCCTCCTGGGTTGGATTTGTTCGTCTTGGGGTTTGTGGATGCATAGTCCGTGTGAATGTCGTTCGGGCATCGACCTTGTGCTGGGTGTCGGTTTGTGGGGGTTGTTCGTTTTTCCTCTTGGTTTGGGTGGTGTGCGGGGCTGGGCATGGCCGTGCGGGGCTGGGAACTATCGGTGGTATTATTAGCGGTGTGCCCATTGGAGCCATGCAAGATTTAAAATGAACAACTAACCTGGCAAAAGGGTTGTAAGGGTTATAGTTTCAAACTGTGAGCTATACGGATAAACAGATATTGTGTTTTTATGGGTTGTAGAGCTCTCAAAAGAAATGAGGAGAAATTCGTATTATCTCGTTGGAGTACGAAGACGAAGGCAAAGAGAAAGATCTGTTTGCATACACACTCTTAAAAAAGGAAACGGCAAAGGGGCAAGGGTAGGTCTTTGTTTTCCTCTATCTCTTATTGTTCTTCTTTCATAACAGTCATGGGCTCAGTTCTTGCGATCGCGGTTTTTTGTGCACTCTACTCTCTGGGTAGTAGTTTTTTGGTTCGTCTGGTTTGTTGATGCTTCGTGTTTCTTGTTGCTGTCGTTTTTCGTTTGTTGATGTTCTGTGTGTTTTTGGTTTGTCTGTCGGCTTTCTCTGGGCTTCTTGTGCTAATTGTGGTTTGGAGGAATTGTCGATGCCGAGTGTCGGTGGATTGGCACTCGTGGTGATGATTGGGATAGCATTGGATAAGCGACCTTCAGGGGAGCACCGCGCTTGTCGTGGTAGAGGAGCGGCGCAACAACTATAGTGAATTACTAACAGGAACTACGGCGCTCCCAAGACGACGTGGGTCTGCACGCCACCCTGCGCGCGCAAGCGACACACACCAAACGCAACCCAGAAAGCGAGAAGAAAAATAAGGAGGACAACAGAGGCATCACTGCGCGGCAGATAAAAAAAAAGAGGATCCAACAGCGAACAGGGGTATCAAAGCCAGTAAGCCGGGCCCCTTAGAGAAGGAGGGCAATGAACCAAGCGTACACCACGGGCGAGGGCAGCGACGACGGGGAGAAGGGGAAATTGCCAAAGCCAAAGCCACAAGGAAAGCCGCCAAAGAACAAGCGCAAAGTGGAAAAAACAGGCGGAGGACGGGAGAAAAGGACGAAAAAACAACAACAACAAGAAAGAATAGGACGAATGAGGATGATATGACACTACACGATAGATGTACACCAAGCAGAAATGGGTGTGGGAACAAAAAGAAGATGTGATCCACAACAACGTTGAATGCAATGACATAAAACCACATATTGATATATTAAAAAAAATATAAAAAACCAGAAAAGTTGTTTAGGAAAAGAATTCGGGCAAAGAATCGAAAAAAGGAGCGTGGTCCCCCAAAAAAAAAAAAAAACAGAAAGAAAGAAAAAAATAACATCACAACCCAATCCGGGCATGCTCAGGCAACATTGAGCTAACGGAAAAGTGGGGGAGCCCAATATAGCAAAACAGCATAGTAAATGCGCTGCTGAAGCGCAGTGGGGCCGAGACGTGGAGGAGCTGAAGGAATACACGACTGTGAAAAGGGTGTCCTCAGGAGGAAGTGTACAAGTTGGAAATAGAGTGACAAAGAAAACAATTAAGTTGAGATTTCAATACAAGAAAAGAGGGGCACAAGAGACTGACGGGCACGGGGGGGGGGACTAATAAAACAAGGCGAAGGAATTGCGAATAGATACCAGATCGGAGATAGGGAGAAAGAGATCGCACACAAATTAGCGGGAACGCGGGGGGTGGGACAAGGCGAAATAGCGGCGAATGGGGGGGGAAATATGGATGTTTTTAACAACTCATACATAAACACAGATGGACCAATGAAGTGGGTCAACTAGGGCATACTTGCCAGTGACCAAAATATGAATGAAGATGTCATCGACAAAACTACTTGTTTAGGGGTGGCAGCGGCTGGACAAACAACTGAATTTACATGAGAGAGCTGTTTAGTGCCATCACACCTGGCCGGTGTTTTAGGGTTTGTTTGACTAGCCTCCTGGTTAAAATTAATTACCCGCTCTGGACAAACAAGCACAGAAAGGATGCTTCCAAAAAACTAGCCGATGCCTTGTCGTTTTTTGTGCAAGAACACCCTCCATCATTGTATTGGATCAAAACAAATTAAGTTTGCATGCTAGTTGCTATGGAGAGAGAAACTACGCAGTCCTTTTCGGTGCAGATGCACGTACCCCACCTCCAATGTTGTCAGGGGCTGCACAGGAAATCTGAAGTACTTGCCAATCCATGAAAAGCATCACCATATCACATACGCTCTGAAGCACACACTCCAACAGGTTACAAAAACAAAGACACATCTGTTCCCATAGGGTTGAATCAGTGGTGCGAGCGGGCGATGTCCAGGTTCCTTTGAACCGTGGGGTGGAGGAAGGAATTGTAAATAAAGAAAATATTCTTGAGTTCTATTCACTAGATCTATGGGGAAAGCAGTCACAGACTGGGCCAGATGATAATGGGCCAATGAATTCAAAATATTCATCCGACACGGGGCCACAACAAACACAACACGATTCAATGGGGAGCTATTTTAAGGAAGAAGAGAGAAACAGGCATTACCGGTGACGAGGGGGGCACTCATGGGCAAGTCTCTCTCACACAGTCTGTTTCCACCATATGTGCGTCTTGTATTGTTACTGATACAGTTTCTACCTCACTGTGAGAAGTGTTCCCGGAATATAACCAAGCTGTTCAGGCATCAACAATAAGGATTTTGCCCAGTCAATTTGTCATTCACATAAAAAAGTTTTAAAAAATTATATATAAATGTAAATACAGTATATATATATCAGCTTGAGCTTTGAATCTGTGGCGGAAGAAAGTAGTTCCGCACAAAAGAGAGTTTTATTAGGCTCTCTGTTGTTTCTTGTTTAATTAAGAGGAAAGAGAGAGAGAGAAGAGAGAAAGACTGTGAGATAGATTTCTTCTTATCTTAACTAATGTACTCTACTATTCGCTCGGTGAATTAATGACAAAATAATTTGACCCGGCTAAACAACGGAGTGATCAAAAGTGTGAAGGGGCGTTGCCTGTAGCCATACCATACCCAATCTCACTCACGGTTCGTCAACCAATTGGATTTGAGAACCAGAATGAACGGGTTGTAGTAATATATATATATATTGTGTTTTTTTTTACATTCTTCTTCAAATATTGGGTGCTTGGTGTGTTTCAACAGAAGAACAACTCCTTCAGGTTTTGGAACACATGAGGTTGAGGTCGGTCTACATTGTCCTTTCATTTTGGGTGAACTATCCCTTTAAGAAAGGCTTAACCAGAAAGAGCATCTGTACTTCTTGACTCAGGATAAAGATGGACTTTGGAACCAGTTGCATGTTTCCTGAGACCAACACTTAGCCCAGGTCCTTAACAAGCTGATAAACAGATAGCCTGTTTCAGTCTAACAAATAATATGGGCATGTATGACTGTGATATAAGATATGCAAATAGAAACGCATAATAAACAGCTTAGAGAGCTGGAGCTAAAAATGGAAATCGACAATACGAGCTTGTCGGTCTTGCTCCAAAGCCGGTGGCTGCGAATAAAGCCCTGAACCAAACACATGTGACATTCACACAATAACATCACCAGCAAGACATGCTCACATCATGCAAAAAAAGAATAATAGGGAAAATCAAAATAGTTCGTAAAAATTCTATAAAAATGATATCAACGACCACAGAATTACTAAGGCCAAAGAATCCTACAAACTAAGGGGCGATGCCCGACAAGACATTTTGACTCCGATACCGATACCGATATTACAAACACTCAATATTGGCCGATTCCGATACGATAACCGATATTTTCACTTCCTCTCTTATCTGAAATTTTTGGGCATCAAATGATAATAGTTGGATTCGGGCTGTATCGATTCAGATATCCGTTTCGTTGGCTATTGCGATTCGCAACGGGGCCTCAATTCGTTCAATTCTCGAGTTTTTTTTTTATTACATTCAGTGAATATAGTTTTAAATGCTATTGATATTTCAAAAAAATTTACAGTAAACATCGGTTTACAAATGTTGAATTAATAAAAAGAAATTAAGAACTACATGCCTGTATTTTAAACCTATTCTATTTTTTTTGTGTATTGGGTCCTTTTTAAACAATAGTAGGGCCTTATAAAATGTTCTTAATTTTTCTGGTACTCAGATGAAAGCATAAAACATTAATTTAATTTATAATGAAAATTAAACCCTTTTATTTTTTTGGCAAACAAAGTGCTGCACAACGGAGGTTTACTGTTAAAATTAAAAATAAAACAGATGTGGTTATTCCTTTAAAAATAAAGATTTATTAATATTTATTAGCAGTAGTAGCATTGAGTCTTCAGACTATAGTAATATATTCTGACAGTTTAACTTAAACTAAACTTTTATTTTAACGGGTTGCCGTGAATACCTTTACATTCCTGTGTTTATATGATATGACGCTAGTTTTCTCAAATGAAACGGTAAAATGCTAATGAAGTGACTCTCAGAGCAGCTGGAGATGACATTCGTGTTCATATCATCATATAGTGAGATGGCAGAAGCTGAAAACACCTCGAGCGTCATCCGCGCTTTAGTATGTGTAAACAAAACAGTGCGCCGCGCCATCCACTATTCATTCATTGCGGAAATCATGGCTCCTTATGCGTGGTATCAAATGCTTCTGCAGATTTATAGTATTACTATAGCATTTTACCTGAGCATTGCGAATCATGCGTATGGCCATGATAAGAACTGAATGAATGACAGGCTTTCTGTTGTAACATCGCGCAAGGTAAATAAGGGTGACATCTAGTGGAGAAGACTAATGATAAGATTCACGTTAATCAGATCTTGTTTTAAACGTGCTGAAATAAATCCCGGAAAAGATTGATTCACGGCTGTTGAGAATTTTTGAAAATTTATATCACGGTATTTTTCAAAATTATACCAGTTTCACGGTACATGACGGTATTTTTTTTCTTGCATGACCGGGTGTTAACCATATTTTCTACTGATTGAGAGAGGAAATACTGCAGTATATTGACTTAGAATGCCCTATTTTACTGTCAAAAAATACCACACTAAATAGAGACTAAACACGACCCCTTTTAATACATGTTAACCAGGAGTCACTCTCATTTATAATCGCGGCATCGTCTGATAAAATCAACATGCATCTACACTAAAGAGCGGCTATGCGGTTGTTTTGGCTAGATTACTTTTTTGTCTCATGCAGCGCACTGCCTCCGTCTGAGTAACAAACTAAAAAAAACACCACAAACAAGAAGTGCATGTCATATGAACAGACGAACTACGCTCATATTTATATTCCAAACAATCATATCTGCTATCTCACAGGCGGATGTGCTTCACATGTACTCCGAACGTGGAAGCCGAGGAAACTCCCAGGAGTCTCGTATTTGTGGCCTCATTATTGACAGTTTCGCGGCGTGCGGCCAAACTGAATGCAGCTGCGATGGGGGGGTTCTCTCCGGCTCACTTTGCACAGAACAGTTGGGGCCTGAGGATAGGGGTGGACCTTGCGCCGGAAATTCAAACCTCCGTTCTCGGACATTTCACGTTGTGGCTAAACAAGCTTCTTCACTATACCTGAACCATAGCTAAGGTTTATCCAAAAAATGTCGCTAGGTTTGTCAGTATGAATATTCTAATTGAAAAAAACAGCTAAAAGGGTCTGAAAGTTGCTAAATCTAGTGCTAAAGTCGCGCTCGTGTGTGTGAGACGCGGGAGCTGATGGCAGGGGGCGGTGGATATTTGTGGCGTTCAATGTGGATATTGGGGATGAGTTCTTCTGTGTCATCACTTTCTATTAGTTCTACAGCTTCAGTTTCAACTTTCACGCTTAGTAACACATACAGCTGTTCCCTGTGTTTTCTGAAGTCCACAGTCAACGCAGCCACCTACCAGGAAATTTTAGAGCACTTCAAGCTTCCTTCTGCTGACAAGCTTTATGAAGATCCTGATTTCACTTTCCGCAGGTGACTTGGGCCCCGTGCCGCACACTGCCAAGAGGTGACGCAGAGAGCTCAATGACATGGTATTACTGGTGGTGCTGTGGGGTGATTGTCCAGCGAAACTCGCCGACCTTAACCTCCATAAGAATGGGCTCTGGGGGTATTGGTGCAGATAGATTTAAGGAGCACGCTAGAACCCAACGGATGCCAAAACCTGAAGGCCGTTTAGGGGGCATCGCAACTGGCGTTCCATACCACCGTGAGCATGTGCGCGACAGGCTTATGGTGCCTCCATGCCAGCCGCACGGATGCAGTATATTCATGGCAAAGGAGCCCCTCCAAGTATTTTCGAGGTACATTGTTAGCGAGGGGTGGTTAATTGAAACATAGCGGTTTCCAGGAAGGGCCAACAATTCACGTAAAATTTTTTTTTATTGGTCTTAGGGGTGACGGTATTCTGAATTTGTTTGAGATGTGAAGTTGGTGGTTTTTTTGTGACTGTGAGCCAATCATCCAATTAAAGAACCAACGACTTTAAACTACTTCGTCTGTGCAGTGAATTTAATTAATACACGAGTTTCACAATTTGAGTTGAATTACTAAAATAAATGAACTTTTCCACAACATTCTAATTTATTGAGATGCACCTGTATAGCCGATATGTCGATGGTTGCAAATTGAGGAAAAATCGGCCGATAAATATCGGCGGCCGATACATCGGTGCATCCCTAATAAAAACTATACAATACCACATTTGCGCACACAATAACAAATCCATAACCTTGTTCTTAATCTATTCCAAGAACACACAGGCCTTCCCTTATGTATTCAGAGTTGTATGTGTCTAGCGTTAAACGGATGTGTGTTTTGAGTGCTGTTGACAGTGGAGGGGTGTAATGAGAGTAATGATTAAAGGCCGATTAAAACTGCATGAGGATTATCGCGCTCATTTTCAGCCTCTGCTCTGCTAACTATCAAACACTGCTACATTTCAGCCACTGCTCTAATATATCTGTGTGTATGCATTCATTTACAAACTCTTATATGTAGCGTTTACATCACTGATTAAAATACTCTAAATTCAGAAACTGAACTGGAATTTTAAAAACATTCTCAATTCAATTCTGAAGGATGCAAAACACTGCTGTGTGTGTATTTGTATGCTTCTCATGATCTGGGCTGCTCTGTGAACTCTAATGGTTGAGCATGTGATAAGACCAACCATGAACCCCTTCAAAGGTCCATTTAATCAGCAGGGTGCCAGAGTGAAAAATACACCATTTCAAGGCCAGCTCTCAGGGCATCATGGGACAGAGTAGGCCAAAGGTCATTTCTTGATCATTAAGAGCCAAAAAAGGCACGAGGTCTCTGAAATAAAAGTCATAATCTAACGTGAATTATATCTTGTTGGACTGATATACTGTCATACTGAAATGGACCTCAGTCTATTTTTAGTGTTCATATTGAAACAACTTATAATAACTTACAAAAGCCTTTTTTTAAGGGGAAAGGGAGGAGGGAGTAAATGGACCACTCAATATTTTATTAAAGTAAATGATAAATAAAAAAAATGTTAATGATTATCATCAGGGTTAAAGCAAATAAAAAAGAAAATAAGAACAAACATCAATACTCTTTCAAAAATGTATGCATGCAGCAATAAACAGTACAAATGCAATAAAAAAATCATAATAAATCAAGACATGTTTATATTTAATTAAAAACAATTATATTTAATATAAAAAAAAACACAAAATTAAAAAATGCCATACAACATGGACATAAATCAAAGTCTATCAGCACTTCTGTTACTAATGTTTATATCACAGTCGCTGGCCTAAAGTCTATGCTCAGCATGTGTATCCCTCAGTGTCTTGATAAGAAACGTGTTAACAGTAAATACACTAATAACTGAAGCCTATAGGAGACATGTAGGTTGCTATGCACACTACAACTACTGCACTGTTTCAACAGTATAAGCGTAACACAGTACACATGGTGACATGAGACTGGTGGAGTGGAATCGCTTACTAACCCTGTCTGTGCAAAACTCATGTCAAAACCAGCTAAAAAAAAGTAAACAGGCTGACTTTCATTTGGTATCTGTGGAAAAGATGAGACGTATCTGAAAAGCACCCCAAACTCCATCCACGGGAATGATGTCAGCAATGCATACGTTTCTATGACTGGAAAAGTCGCTCCACATCAAATGGACAACAAATTCAACAACATTTACGGCTTAATATTTCTGTCTGTCAAGCTTTTTTTATAGACTAAGTGTATTACTGCAAACTCATTTCCCATTTGTGCTTACACACTGAGGGTCAGCCTTCCACAAATGACATTAGGTAAAGATTAGACATTAGTCTGAAAATAAACTAAAATATTTCTTACGTAATTTACGAATAGGATAAAATATTAAAGCCATAAAACAAAGGCCCTGTTTATTTAAAGAAATAGTTCACCCAAAAAAAAACTTAAATTTTATTTGCTGAAAATGTGTACTCCTTCAGGCCATCCAAGATGTAGATGAGTTTGTTTCTTCATCTGAACAGATTTAGAGAAATTCATCATTACATCACTTGCTCACCAATGGATCCTATGCAGTGAATGGGTGCCGTCAAAATCCGAGTATAAACAGCTGATAAAACCCAACAATAATCCACAGTACCTACAGAACTTCAGTCCATCAATTAATATCTTGTGCAGAAACACTTGTAGAGAACAAATTGTTTTCAAACTGGCAAAAATATCATTATCCATAATAACACTTTCTCTAGTGGAAAAAGTTGTTTCACCTGAATCAGAAGAGAAATATGCCTCAGATCCGTACCGTTTACAAGCTAAAACAGACCAAAACAGTTCTAACACATTGACAGCAGATGGACTTTTTCACTGGTATTAGTATTAGTATTCCATTTTATTAGCCGAACTGCTTTTCTGACTGATATTGAACAATGTAACCATTTGTACATCCTCTAAACCGTATATTTTTAGGATTCACATTTCATTTAAAAAGCCTCTGATGTGTAAAATTTAAGTCTCATCATGTCCTCCTGTTTTTTTTAACCCTAATAAAAGTTATAGGAGCATTAAATAGTTAATAAAGAAACTTCATTCTAATGCTCATTATATTAGAGTTAGCCGCACTTATGCTAACGATTAACTACTCTAATAACAGCGTTCATTTCAATCCGACATTCAAATTAAAATATTGAATAATATTCATAACAGAAGCGGTGTTTCCCACAGACTTGCACTCTATTTGTGGCGGCTTATATATGCAAATTCATTCTCTGCCAGAAGGCGCTTGTAAAGGTTTTCACACTGCACTTTTCGTTCCTTGACTTCCATTCATACGCCTGCGAATGCTTCAGACCGGAAACGCAAGCTCATGCGAAAAATTCCGCATTTCGCTGCGTTCCAAAGATCAGGTTTGGTGAACTCTGACCTGCAAATTTGCATCATGTGAAGACGTGTGACCAGTAGAAGATCGATACGTCACTGCGTGACCTCTCTGTACAGAAATTCAAAAATGGAGGAAGTGCTAATTTTAGCCCTGGTGGAGCATCCTATTTTATATAATACATCTTTAAAAGATTATAAAAACAAAATAAAAAAAAGAAGCTGCATGGTTCGCGGTATCACTGAAACGGAACAGACTATATATATATAGAGAGAGAGAGAGTACAATATAATTACTATACACAAGTGTATTATTATTAAATTACTTAATGTTGTTCGTTATTTTATATTTTAATTATCAGAATCATCTCTGTCTCACTCTTTTAATATTCCACTTTTTGCACACCTCAAGAACTTATTAAATGACCTATTTAAAGGGAAAAACCTACAGCACTTAAAGCACAGCACTTAAATTTTTTATATATATGTAGACAGTCAAACAAAAGTTTATTCATACACCTTGAACATTGAATTTTAATTACACTTTATTCACTATAGTTAAAAAAAAATGGTAATAAATTACATATCCTAAGTAATCCTTGCGGCGATCCTCATCTAGCCGAAGCTCCTGAATTAAAGAATGGAACTATCCTCGCTCATTCCCAGTCCGTAGAATAGGGTGAACCCACAGCCTTCTCTTTTCCAGACGCTTTCGACGCCGTCGCAAAAGACACAGTACAAGCACATCTGAATTCATGTTGTGATAACTGAGGGGAAACCTTGGCGCGTGATGTCATATCCTGCTCCCGCCCATATTCGCAGCGACATCCGAAAAATTTTTGCAAGTTTAAAGTCTAGTGTGACCGCCCCTTTAAGCGGGAGAGATAGGGGTTTTCCTGGTAACGCTGTACACAAAGCAGTGCTCACTCAGCTCACAAACGCTGCTCAGGCATTACAGGCAAGCATCATTTTCTGAGACAGTCGGGTTCCTCAAATCGTGATAGAAAAAAACCCCCCACCTGGTTTCGACTTTTGAAACTTGCCAGTGCTCATGTTTATTCGGCGAAGTCAAAGCCTTTTGGAAAATCTATTTGTGGCGGCGAGTTTTGATATTGTTGCGGGCCGCCACAAATAACTCAATGATGAAAAAACACGATCTAAATATTAAAAATGTTATTGAAACTTACCTGCTTGAACTCTTTCTTTTGATCTGGGTGTCTTTAAAGTGTTTTGTTAGTTTGGTGTGTTTCCTGGTTTTGATGTCGCCACGTCTCAGTGCTTTTATGAATAGAGCGCATCTGCGCACCTTTCGGATAGCGCATCAAATCGGTACCACCGGTACTTAAAAAAAACTTGGTACCGTAACTTTTTCATTTTTTTAGTGCCGACTTGGTACTGAAGTACCGGGTCTTTTGACAACACTAGCCAGAAGTGACACTTTAAAGTAAAAATGCATGTTTGCTTCTTACAAACATGCAGCTTTTCACTTCACAAGACGTTCATTGATGGACTGGGTTCATTTGGATTACTTGTGGATTATTGTGATGTTTTTATCAGCTGTTTAAACTCATTCTGACGGCACCTATTCACTGCAGAGGATCCACTGGTGAGCAAACTCTTGGATGGCCTGAGTAAATGTCCAGCAAATTTTAATTTTGGGAAAAAAATATTCCTTTGAAACAAATAAAACTTGGGCATCTGTTATGTAAGCACACAGGCCTTTCTGGCTGTATGAGGGTCATACACGTGTGTAAAACACAACACACCGACTGCAATGAGTTCACACACTCTCCACACACTCTGAGTGTAAGTGGGAAGTGAAGCATAGGCTAGACGGCATGGTATAAATGTCCTGCTGGATCATATTTCCCACTGCTCCAAATCCCCAGCAGGACACAGACACAGAGCCAACACGTTCATGAGCAATTACGCATTTATGAATGGAGCTTGTGGTGTGGAAATAGAGGCAGGCCTTGGAGACAACTCTGCTGGAACACACTGCGAGAGGACAGGAGAACTGTCAGTCAGCAGGGCAACCAATAGCAGAGCGGGAGAGTGGGAGATCTCAGCCAGGTGACCTTCTTGAGAAAATAAGTCTTCAATAAGTGGGTAATTAAACAATGATAAAACCATGGTCGAAATGATACAATGTTAATTTTGCATACAAGTATAATACAATTATTTATTTAATGCCATGAGAGCAGCAAGGCTATCTTCTTAATGGCGAGAACTAAGTGAACAACAATCAACAAAAAACTACATAAAACATTTAAGCTTAATACATGACAAAAACTCTAAAATATATTTTTTAATGCATCAGTTAAATAAATAACCATGCATAAATCTTGAATGGCATAAATGACACTTTGCAAAAACAACTTGATCATGCCATAAACTTGAAATTTCTAAAAATAAAAATAAAAAGTTTATAAATATTCTTTATTATGGCTCTTCTTTAATATAAAATAATTTTGCATTTAAGCATGTTTTATGTAAAATAAGAGCCAAAATAATATTTTTTTATTAATCATGTAATCATATTAGCACGTATTTATGTAAAATAAAAAACATACCTATATGCAAAATTATATTAATGCTTGCCTGCAAAATAATTTTTTATTGTAGCTCTTATTTGACACAGAAACACACATGAATGCAAAATTATGTAAAATAAGAGCCCAATAATTTGACATGTCAGCATGTTTTATGTAAAATAAAAAAGACAAGCTTATATGCAAAAAAGCCATAAAACATGCTTGTATGCTTAATTATGCCAAATTAAATAAATAACTAAGATCACTTTCCCATGCACACATCTTTGTAATGCAGGAGTCAAAATAAAACAAGTTAGCATGTCAGAATGTCTTTAGGTAAACCATTTTCTAAACTCATAGCATATTGTAATATTTAAACATGTATGTAAAATAATAGGCAAAATAACTGCATGAAAAAATGTCTTAATGTAAAATAAAAGCCATAGTAAAAAAATATTTTTCTTAAAACTCAGCTACCTTCTATTTCAATTCTGTCTGTACTAGTTGGACTAAGTGGGCCCCTTAGACGTTTCAAAGAATACTTCATAGTCATGGGGTTACACTATAACCGAGACTTACATTAAGTATATCTCAGTACTAGCTATGGCTCTCTAAACGGCAGAGAGATGCTTCAAAGATAATCCGCTTCAAAAATAAATTATTGTGCCCATGCTGAGACATCTGAGCTCTAAACATATGCAGATAACAACTGCAGTGGATTTATCATGAGCATGCAATTTCATCTCCCCCACATCTGGACAGAAATCCCTCGATGGAATAGATTAATAATCCGCTAAACTGAAGATGCCTTCGGCATAATGAGGTTACCAGAACGAGAATGGCTTTCGATTGGTCTCTATGGTTGCTCTGTACAACAGCTACGCAACCAGATAGGGCTTTAAATTGGAGTAAATAAATAAAACAGGACAGAAACAAATAAAGATAGATATTACTCAATTCAAAGCAAATGCAACAAACTTAATGCATTTTTGTCACATAGAAATGCACTTGACAGTAAAGCGCTGATTTTGAGCTAGAATTCAGAAAATTTACTGCTATTAAATTCTGTCAACATTTCCTCATTCTCATGTCGTTCCAAACCTGTATGACTTTCTTTCTTCTGCATGTGGAATACAAATAAGATATTTTGTAGAATGTTACCAAACCATCTTGCTTATACCCTTGATTTCTACAGTATGGACAAAAATTTCTTGAATTTCTATTATTCAAATATCTTTTTTTTGTGTTCCACAGAAGAAAGAAATTCAGACAGGTTTGGAATGACATGATTGTGAGTAAATGATGACAATTTTCGTTTTTGGGTGAACTATCCCTTTAAGAGCTTTACCATTTGTAAATAGTTAACACCTAATTGATACAATTTATCTTTAATCAGGCTCTTATTGAATTAACATTTTACTTCAATTAAAATTGAATTAGAATTTAAAGAGAAAGAAGCTATTAAAACTATTGTCACACGATCCTAATGGAATTGACTAAAGTTCTACCAGAGTTCACTACAGTAGTAAACCCAGAGTTTAACTGACTAGTATTAGTAAGATGGTGGTCACAACAATTAAAACCATGGTCCTCGTTACCATGGTTATATGGTTTTTAAAATCAATAACAAGTAATAATTAGTAATTTATAGCTATGGTTATAAAAAATAAACATGTAGAAACTACAAAAACAACTTATATTAAACAATATAAAAGTAAAATATTCCCCAATATTTAATATAAGTAATAACAGTAACATTTATAATAAATACATTTCTGTCAAAACAGTGTTTTTGCTTTTTTGCCTGCTCTGTAATTTTAAAACAGTGCCTAATATGGGAGAGGTCTCCCTCGCTTCTGCGATAGGTCCACCGGGAATGTCCCAGTGCTCCTGATGGCCAGTACATGCCTGAGCATGATGCTTAGAGATTTTTACGGCAAAACACCTCAGGAATGATATAGTATTAAGTGAAAGTATACGGTATGAACATTTCTTATCACGGTTATAGTGACCAAAATGATCACGATTTTCAGTATTATAACGTATTGTTAAAATGTGCTGGAAATGTTCAAAAAGTACTGACACAAATAATTTCACCAAGTTCTACATTTAAAATCAACAAACAACAAATAAAATAAGTTTTTGTTTGCATAACTAAAACAATAACATTACCAATGATGTTCGGATTTTAAATGACAACACGACTGACAACAGTTTAACAGCATGTTGAAATATCTCATGTAAATGTTCAAATTAAATTTTTTTTAAAGTTTCATAAATGGTAAACCTCACATTTCAGCTTTTAAATAAAGAAAAGGGTCAAGTCAAAATTATAATTGATCAGTAAATGATTATATGTATTTTACTGCTCCATAAATAATTCTAGACAACTTCTGAATTGTTTAAATGTGTAGAATCCATAAGCTTGTTTTTCATCAACCGGTCAAAATGTACAGCAGGGCATGCCCCCCCCCCCCACTTCGGTCCATTTTTGACCAGACAGAAACTGCACACAGGCTGAATATAAATGTAACTCTCTGTAAATCCACTCTCTGACACTAGGTGGCGCTTTTGGAACAGTAGAATTAGAGCTGTTTCCTGTAGCCTCCGAGGACAAAACAGCATTGCGCTTAAAACACTACTTTTTTAGGTATTACATGGAGCGAAGACGAAAACAAAATCCCATCGAATCGTTTCTGAAGACAGTCATAACCTTCAGAGGTACATTCATATAATTAATTCATCCATATATTAATTTGTATAATTCCCTTAGCACTCTTTAAACCCCCCCAGCTTTTCCTCCATGTTTTCACACAAAACTAAACTACTCTGCTGCTGTGCGCACGTGAGACTGTTACTTAAAACTGTTTTATGCTTCAGGGCTCCAGACTCATTCTTCCCACTGGTCGCTCTTTTGCGACTAACTTTCTCAGTTGGTCACATCAGCAAATGATTTGGTCGCAATATATATATTTTTAGGGATAATCAATGCCATGCGATGAACTTGATCATAGTTATAGTATACCATTCAACCCGTTTTTTTTAATCAGTAGTATTATTTGTGATTTGAATTTTGTGAACGGGAGTTCCTATTTTGCTATGTTATAACCGGGCTTAGGGTGCTTTCACTCTCGAATTCGCGATCTTGTCACGTTTTACAAGAAAAGATAATTGTCTGATTTGCTTACACACATCTATACATATTTCACTTTTTAAAACTAAAACAAAAGATGGATTCATTGTTATTCTTAATTAAAAAACAACAATAAAATAGTAGGATACAATGACAAACAAGCTTACAAAACGTTTATTAACAAAAACGAATAAGACAAGGCATGGCATACACCACATGCTGTAACCTATTATATATCGACTAATAAATTACAGAAAATTTAGCAAACACTGAGGAATCAAATAAATAAAAAAAGAGAGCTTACATAGCATAACGTGAGGTAAACAGCAAAGATAACAAGCTTTTCAAAATGAAAACAAAAAGAAAAGTAAAACTAAACTTGCTGTCGGTGACAGTGCTTGCATGTTTTTGTCCCACAAGAATACCAACATGTTCACCTTTGGTTTAAGAAGCGGTCTTTTACTTTAGCTTGAAAACCATTCAATAAATTTCCTCAATATTCACATCATTTTTCATGCACGCAGCTTCACGCTCCTGCTGACGTGGAGAGTATAAACCAGGCTCTACACTTGAAGCGCTGCGCAGCTCAAACGAGTAGCGCGGTTTCGTTATGCTTTCAGTTTCGTTTGCCGTTTGATGTTTCTCATATGCAACAGAAATTGCAGCGCTTATGAGTTAAACAATGCGGTGGTCGCGCCAGTGCGATCGCACACAAAATTAGTCTCACGGGCAGAAAATTTTTCCGCAAAATGCGCCCATTTGGTCGCACTCTGGAGCCCTGTGCTGGACAGTATTTATTTATCCTGAGTTGTTCAAATCGCGGTAATCGAATACAGTTATAGTGATAATTAAAATACGAAATGGTAATACTAACCATGGGGTATTTTATCACGATTTATCGTCAAACTGGTAATCGTTACATCCCTATGACCTTTAATATCACGATTATAGTGACCAAAGTTATCACGATTATCAATATTATCACGGTTTTGTTCAAATGAGATAATGTTCAAAAAGAACTGATACACACTGAAAACATTTCAATAAGTTTTATATTTGAAAATCAACAAACAACTAATACAATTAGCAGCTATATGCACTTTTTTTAGCATAAACATTAAATGAACATTAACATGAAGCCCTAAGAATAATAATAATATAATAATAATAAATCACTTGAGATCATGTGATCTTCGGTTAGGAGATCTTGTGATGCTTTTTAAAGCAAAGTTGGGGTTGATTTCGAGTTCACATACAAACATAAATAGAACAGGCTAATTAAATTTGTCTATTTTAATGTAAGACAGCATATTTTTCGTCAGTGATAGAAATATGATTTAAGACGGTAGTGCAAGCAAGTTTAGTTTGAAAACGTTTAATAGTAAATAAGACAATATTTGAATAAAATAATAATAAAAATAACTATTTATTTGCAACAACTGATGGAGTACTGAATGCTGCACGCATGCGCAGCGTTGTCAAGGTAACATTTGGTCAGTTATTCCCTTCGCCAAGGGAGTTTCAAATGCTTATACGAGACAGTAATGCCCTGCAACCTTCAAAGAACACACTTCAAGGGCTCTGCCCTTCGTTATAGGGGCATAGGGTGGCCTCTTCTGTTGGGAATTCACGCATGTCTCTTGTATCACCGCAGAGGCGCGGGACGTGCTCTATTGTTTCATTTCAAATGCAGCTTGAGTCTCATTTTATTGCTTGTATTGAAACATGAAATCAGGAATTAGTATAATAATACTATAATTTTGATAGTTAGTGATCAGAGTGTCCCTGACAGATTGTTTTGATACCTGTAGAATGGTGTATACAAAAGGTAAGCATTTCAAAATTAATCCAATTCAATAGTTCATATCCCGTATTTATATTTATTTAGGTAAACCACCAAAAAAAAAATCAGTGTAATAGTTTAATATGAATATACAATACTTACAATTTAAAGGTAACCGGATTAGTTGAATGCGTGCTGTCTTGCTCAAAGCCAAATTGCTGCGAAAGGTTCTTCACGGAAGCTTTGCGTTAAACAAGTGAGATAATGAAATTATTTAATCTCTAATCAATATTTTTTTTTGTCCAATTATTTGCCCAGTTAGTTTTGGTATTGAGGTAAAAGTTACCTTGCATTCGCTATATAACTGGGTGGTGGTCACGAAGATGACTGAGCAAATTTGATGCGTTTCTCCCTTTTGCAGCTACTTTCTTCTTGCAAGATCGGCAGACAGGGTGACCGTCCTCGATGAAATTGCCTTCAGGACTCTTATAAAAGCCAAAATACGACCAGACCACCGATTTGGTCCTCTTAGATGGCTGAAAAATCTCCAGAGCGTTGTCAACTGCCTTCCGCTATTTCATCTCGTGCAAAAACAACAACACCAACACTGCATGCTGCTTCTGCGTCAGACTGATGCTGGCTGGACAGGATTTACCACGAGTTTTCAAAAGCGCAATAATCAAACACGGTTTTGATGATAATTAAATTTTAAACGGTAATACTAACCGTCAGTGCATTTTATCGTGATTTATCGTGAAACCAGTAATCGTTCCATACCTAGTTACATCCCTAGGTGAAAGTAGGTCCAAAGTCTTTCAACATACCCATTAACTTTGAAAAATGACAGTGATCTTCAAAAATATGCACAAACACACCCTTATGCTTCTGTGGTGAAAACTAAGGGACCTCGGAATACCATAAAAGTGTATATATACACATCAAGCAGTCATTTGTCCTCTACATCCCCAAAGGGTAACTACAGTCACAGAACGAGAAGCATAAATCCACAAAAATGTCATCCGTGTCTACATGGAAAGGAGTATTCGTATAAACCACTACATAAAAGCCGCACATTTGTCTTTAGCTTTGATTTGATGTCTAATACACGAGTCGTTCTGAGAACACTGACCAAAAAGCTGTTATCTGCGTTCTCCAAGCTGATCTTGTCTGAATTTCCAACACCTGTAAAATTATGCCCCTGTAATTCAATACTGATGGCTTCGAAGTGATACCTGGGGACCGACATCTGAACTATCTTTCATTAAGGCTTATTAATGGCAACTGTTGATGTTCAACTGAGATTAGATCTTGGCAGAGGCCCATGTCTTTCAAATACAAGGTCCTCTATTGCCTTTAAGTCTAGCACATGAGTTGCCAATTGCTATTCAAGTGTCTGCTCCTTCACCACTGGAGGGTTTCAGGAGGTGTTAAAGGGACTTGAAGTGTAAACTTTTGGAGAGCTGTTTTAGTGTTAGCACAAAGATACACTTCACAAGAGTGCTAACATGCTTTGACACCACAGTGGCCATGAGGAACTACATCTGAAGGTGGATCTCGAGAGGGCGAGAAAAACTTTCAATCTTTAGTTAAAATCTACAAGTTTTATAAATTTAGAGTTGGAATAGTTTGCAAGAGCACAAGTATAAATACAAAAAGGCTGTAAAAGCAGACCAGTTAGTAGATGAGTTTACCTGTTCAGTGTGACGTTTAATGTCCCTAACAGCTTTGCAGTCCCATTTAGCTACATGTTAGCAACCAACTTTTTCAAAGCATGTAAAGGTTTAAAGAAATTATGAGTGGGGTATTACTGTTGTATTTCATATTGTAAAATAAAACATGAAAATATATTGACCTTATTTTAGGCATTTAACCAAAAACCCATTAAAGGGGTCATTAGGGTTGGGTATCATTTGGGGGGTTTTCGATACCGGTGCCAAATCGATACTTTTAAAACGGTTCCGGTGCCTAAACGGTGCCTGAACCGATACTTATTAAAAAATAAATACATAAAAAAAAAAAATTACCCCAAAAAATTGGTCATTGCATAATGTAATGTCTGTTTCATTCATACTGGACCCCAGAGGGCGCCCTCGCACAGAAAATCCACAGATCAGTCACAGAAGTAGAGAAACTCATGACCCTCAGGAAATCCCTTATATGGACAAAGGCATCGCTATTATATCTCTAACTGAGTAAACAGAACATATAAACATATAAACGTATTGAATGATAAAACAAAGACAATAAACAATCTACTGCGACAATATAGTTTATCTGTGTTATTAAAGCCATCTCTGGTATTTTCATAATTAAGTATATTTATAATAGGGTCACCATATTTTAGTTTTCCAAAAAAAAGGACAGTAGGGGGTGGGGTTCGTGGGCGGGGCTTCACCTAACAGTATACGTAGCAAGGTTTTTTTTTTGTTTTGTTTGCTTATTTTGTTTTTATAATAAATAAAAAGAAAACAAGTAGAAAGAATAGAAAAAGAATAGGGAATGCTAAGGGTTAGAGGGTCATTTGAAATAAAAAAGCAAACAATTCAATAGACAGATAATGTAGTGTTAGAAGGTCATTATTTATATAAATAAAAAGCAAAATAAATGGAAGAATAGAGAACGACGAGAGAATGATAGTGTTAGAGGCTGTTTCGTTATAAATAAAACAAGTCGTTAGATAGAAATAGAAAGAGAGTTGCAAATGTAGAGGGTTCAAGTTTTTTTAATAAAAAAAAAAATCAAGAGAATAAAATCGAAGAGCCTTAGAATAGAGAGGGCTAGAGTGAGAGGGGCAAATGAAGAGTAAAGAGATGTGTTTTCTGGATGAGCTGGGCAGGTCATTCCACAGGAAGGGAACGTTAATGTAGAAGACAATGAAAGTTTATCATAGGTTAGAATGCGAAACGTTTCAATACAAGATTTCATCAAATGTAATTTATGCAATATTCAAATTTCAATTATCAAACGTTCAATGAAATGCAATGTTTCAAACCTTTAAACCACTTGGGAAAATCAACCCATGGCAACAGTTTAAAAGTAGCCAAATTCTGTGGAAAAAACGCGGACTTGGTTATGTTTTACAGGGAAAAGAGGACGTATGGTCACCCTAATTTTTTATCTATTGCTAATCGATGTATTCTTTTTTAAGTAGCATATGGAACATATTTTCTGCAATATCAGAAAGAAGCCTCATCAGATCACAAAAGGAAGCATTTGACTGGTGTTGTGGAGTAAAAAAAAAGGTTATAATGTTATCCTTTGTTGGACAACAGGTTTAGAAATGAGAATACAAGGGAGGTTTAGCTTTAGGAATTTTAATTTAAGCATGTTAAGCTTAGTTAACGGAAGGCTACCTGCTGCCATCATAGCAAGTGTAATTACTGCATTCACACGCTCCTCGATGCTCTCATTTCCGAGTGTGCTTTGAAGTCAGAATGGGAAAACAACATGGACACTCGCGTTACCACAAAGATTTGTTGGATTTGTATTATTAGAGCTTTCCGAATTGAGTTCACATGCATTTTCTCAGTCGGGAAATTATTTGCGGTGCAGGCAAGTGATGAGCCAGGGATAACGGATCGGCTTTCAACGTGGACGAAGTGGAGTCCAGCCCCGGGGTCGTCCCACAGCCGGCCGTGCCGTTACAAGCCCGCAGGACGATTTCATCATCTAGCCCGCCAGCTGCCGCTCAATCCAGACCGCCGTGGTGTCCGCCGTGTTCGTTGTGAAAGCGAAACTACTTGTTTGGCCTTCCAAAAGAGGACACAAACAGAAATCAGTGGTTAAGTTGTATTTAAAAAACTGTTCCAGAACACTTCAACCCAAAAATACAGATGTGTGCAGCACATTTTATAGAGGACTATTTCCTGATCCTGGGAGAGTAGCCTACAATGTGTCTGTGCACAAAGGCTGTTCTATAAAGTGGGGCAATTCCAACTATGCAAGGACAGTCTGGCGCTTCTGACTCACAGCCTGTAAGTACGTTTTTTTTCTAGAAGAATTTGCCACTGATGATTCAAACGCAGGTGTAGAGTAGTGCTTGTTGTTTGTTGTTTGTTGTTTCTCCAATCACAAATGCGGACATGGTTTTATGTTTACGCGGCACAACACAATGCAATGCGTAAAAAGACAGTATAAGTATTATAATCAGTAATTATGTCCCCACTGGAGCAACAAATGCCTTGTTTGTAATGGGTTTTATTGGGGGTCCATTCTCACGGGACACGGCATCACAGTATGGTAATATGGTAAGGGGCGTCACATTTCCATCACACGGTTGAGATATTTAGCCAATCACAACACACTGGATAGCTGACCAATCAGCGTACACCTCGCTTTTCAGAAAGATGAGCTTTGTAAAAATCGACGCGTTTCAGAAAGGCGGGGCATAGAGGAGCAACAATAATGTACATTATGTGGAAAATAATGTGTTTTTTTAAACTTAAACTGCATAAACACATTGCATTACACCAAATACATAATGTTCATTTTAGCAACATCATATGACCCCTTTAACTTTGGAAGGATGGAACGGTAAAATAAAAACTTCAGCTTAGTGGTTAAATATCTGGACAGGTAAACCAAAGTTACGTTGCCGGCACATGACATGAGGCAAACAAAATCATATCAATTTGTTCCCTTGCTTTAGGTAAATTGTGACCATGTTGTACAATTTAGTTCCCTAGTTTTAGTCAAACCAAGTCACAATTTTAACTCAATAAATGAGAGTAACAAATTCATAATTTTTAGCCATATCTCATGTGCAGGACTCCGTAACTTTGGTTTGCTTGGCCAGATATTCACCCACTAACCTGAACTTTTGGTTTAAAGAACACCACTTTGTGCTTATATTGATGTAACACATTGAGTATTATTATAGTGATTCTAAGAATTCTTCTTTTGTGGCCACAATTTTCTTTTTTCCCCCCCCAGCATGTCATGTGCGGAACTCCATAGGGAAAACAACCACTGAGACAATACTAAAAATTCAAGAACTCAATCATTTCCTGTGTTCCAGGAAATAAAGCCCATCAATGGCAGGCATGCACCTGACTTCAGTTTATTCGTTGAAGCACGACCAGCTGTTCAGAAGGAGGAGCCCTGCCCACACGGGAGGATCACTCTGAACACCTCAGACACAAGCCCTGACAGCATTCACAGCCGTGAACGTAACTCTGATGCTGGCACCTTTGAATGGAAAGATGAGAGGTGGAGAGGAAATGATCTAAAAGCTTGCGCTTTTTCTCTATGTGTCATTTCATGTATCAGATATCAAAGAGGAACCAACGACTTACCAATAGATGTGTCTGACCCTCCATAGCATGCAACTACAGCTGAAGTAATCAGAATGAAAAACGCTTGGTTGAGCAAACCTGATGAATGCAGTAAATATATGGCATTTACAACACAACAAATTCAGTCCAATATCACAATCCCCTTCAGGAGGCGGTTTGTAGGATACACAAATATTTTACTGTTCTATGAAAAACCAAAAGCAACACCCTTCTAAAAATGAAAGCCTCTGAGCTCAGTATTCAACCAAAACCTTGAGAATCCAGAGAATCCTGTATCCATCCTTTATATTCATTCGATATTTCCCCCTAAAACGTTCCAGGCTATGAATGATATATGTAAAACATTCGTAATACCAGACAGCACTCGGAACAATGATAACATTTGCCTGGAAACCACTTGCAAATCTGCAGAACATGCAGACTCGGTCTCATCTGCTACCCTAAAAATAAACACCAAAAAAAAACAACTTTGAATAGCACAAAATCAACAGTTTCTGATTTCAATTCTATTTGCATGCCATTTTAATGCATAGTCTAAACATTTTGGAGACTTATTTTTAGACTAAGCCACATTTGGAAGCCCCTGCCATGTTTCTATTTCACCAATTTACAACATCTCAAACAAGGGGTCAAAAGGTTTTTGCTTGTCCATGCACAACGGTCTATAAATGGCGATGTGTCGCTTGCACACTATTAAGTATGCACATTCCGTAGTTCTATGTGATTGGTCCCATTTTCGTCTCACTCTAAGGTATCCATACTCGCTCTCACTCCCTCCCTGCCTTCGTTACACACACACACACACACACACACACACAGAATTCCTCATCAATAAGCGTGCGCGTCCACGAAATGCCCCTACACAGTGCAGGCATGCTAACCAATCTCCTAGAAGGGCTAGGCGTGACTGTGACTAATGATGGACTAGATCAGCTGATGTTAGTATAAGAGAAAAAAGAAGGGAGTGTGTATAATGTCCTCGGAAAAATCCCTCTCACTTCCTCAAATATATTTTTGCTACAGCTCCACACAGCTGAGGAAAATGTTGCGAAAAGCACAAATATGAGGCTGATGGCATTTCAGCACCAAAAAACAGTGGACAGCACCCTCGGCCAGCAGTCATGCTTATACAGGGGGGTGTATGTGTGTGGTGGGGGGAGGGGGATTCCCACCATGTTTTATACCATTCCCCCTCACGACAAGCATCTCGGAGGCTTGTGCTCGCGCAAACACGAAGAGACGAATGTCATGAATATGTGACACACTGCAAAGTCACTGACATTTGCATTCAGTCAGTGTGTGCATTTCATCACTCGTAATGGGAAGTCCGATTCATTTCCACAAACTGATTCCTTTAAGCAGTTTGTTACAAAGAAAATGATTCAATGATTTGTTTACGTCATCACGTGATCCCTAACATCCAGTTGTGGTATATTATATGCTCTAAAACCTTCCAGTAAAACCATCTATACCAGTGTTTCTCATCCCTGGTCCTGGGGCGCCCCCCAACACTGCACATTTTGTGTGTCTCCCTAATCAAACACACCTGATTCAACTCATGAGCTCATTAGAAGAAACTCCAGGACCTGAAATGGGTGTGTCAGATAAGGGAGACATACTGTGAGAAACACTGATCTATACTGATCTGTTTATTAAGCTACATTCTGTTAATAAGGGTCATTATAGTAATTTCATGTCTCCAACCTTAGTTTGTTCAAGCTATAATTCAAATCATAAACAGTCACTTACATTTACAAAATCAATGAAAAAGTTGTTGCATGTTTTTTTATAAATGCTGTTTTAAATTTATATTTAAAAAAAAACTCTGGTGCAGTTAAATTTTCTTGCCGAATTTTCGTGGGCGAAATACATAATTTTTAAAGGGTGATGTTGCTAAAAAGAACTAAAAGTATTTGGTGTAATGAAATGTGTTTATGCAGGTTAAGGTTCAAAAACACATTATTTTCCACAAAATGTACATTATTGTTTCTCCTCTATGCCCGCATTCTGAAACGCGTCGATTTTACAAAGCTCATCGGTCTGAAAAAAAGAGGGGTGCTGTGATTGGCCAGCTATTTTTTGGAAGGCCAAACAAAGTAGTTTTCACAACGAAGCACACAGCGTCTTCAAGACATGGCGGCAGCGGCAACAAAAACGCAACAATACTACAGCGGGAATAAAAGTTACGCCTTCTTTTTTTTTGCGTGAACATTTGGGCGGTATTATGGGAATCTTCCCACATAGTGAGGTAGACGTGGGGGCATGTAAGAACGAGCCGTTTTAGGTAGGATTGGCTGACTCTTAACTTTTATAAAGAATTATCTCTTTGGATTTAGTCTTTGCAACTTTACAGATCTAATTAATGCACCAAGAGATTGTAACACTCCAAAGAAAAAGGAAAAAATTAAATCGCATCATACGACCCCTTTAAAAATCCACACAATTGGTTAAAGGGGTGCAAAATAAATTTTACTGGTAATGTTTCTAATTGACGCACCTTCACGCATGTTGATAAAACTGTAACAGAATTGAGTTTGAGATGTACTACGGAAAACTCATTTTTCGAAAAAAAGGTTCTCGAATCAGGAGATAATGAGTCAGATTCGCCTGACTCAGTCCGACAGGAAAAGATCGATGTAATCCGACCTCATAAACGAACGAGTTCCATCCTTCCAATGTTGGACCAGATTCATTATAAAGATCGTGACTCAAAAAAGAACGATTCGTTCACGAATCGGACATCGCTATTCATCACTCATTCCCCTTGTTCCTGAAGCTACAGCGGCGATATTTAACAAGAAGGCGGCTGCTTCATTCCCGTTTTTAGCCAAAACTGGGGTGGCGATCAATGAATGCATGCAAGAGAATACCACTTAAACGCGTGCATAGTGAAAGCCATTATCGGTAAAGTCGTGTTTAAAGTTCATTCTTGAGTGGATCTATCTATTGCATGAGACGCTGCATATATATATATATATATATCACCGGTGCATGTGTACAAATGCAGCCTCAAAGCAAACCCGAAGCTGAGATGCTGCTGTGCAGAAATCCATGAGGGGAAAAAAAAAACACTGCGTGACCAACTCCAAATACCAACTCGTATCTACATAACAGCACAATTCAGCAACCACACATGTTATTAAGACCATAAACAGACATACAGCAGCGATCGGAGGGTTCATTCACAGATATAAAGAGGATGTTATTTGGATGTCTTGCGTACAAGCTATGAATAATTCATCACACAAACTGTTGTCTTGACACTGAGCTGTGCTGCATGACAGACCAAAGCCAGATCTCATACAGCCGGATACATTATCGCATAGACGTATAAAATCAATACGAGAATATATAGATAAATAAACGCACAGTTTTTACAAATGAGTCGAGGAACGCAGAACTCGCTCAGATAGGAATCACCACCGGCACGACAAACAACAGTGAGCAAGACCAGCGCGAGCGACGAGGCGTAAAAGGAGCTAGTGTCATTTTGTATTTACCTGTCAATATTCCAACTCGGATTTGGTGGTCGTGGTTGGTTAAAATCATCCCGTCCGTCGCCATGTTTAGCAGCGCTCTCGCCCGCACTTGCAAGCCTGAGCAGAGCCGAGAGACGAGCGTATCGAACTCGGGGGGAGGAGTCAGGCGAGAGCAGCCGAACTCTGACCACAACACTGGAGATTTGGCTAGGGTTGGGGATCATGTCAAGAGTGCAAGAATATACAGTTTATTCGCAATTTATTTTATTTTTTTCTAAACGTAAGAGAAATGACAGGCACTACAAAGTTTATGAAGGGTTTATGCACTACAACAAGTGTTCTCTTCCATGATTGTGACTGTAATCAGTGGTCAAAAATGTATAATATTATAATACATTTTATAATACTACATAATAAGGTTTCACCTGTTAACATTAGTTAACTAAATTAGTTAACGAACTAACAATGAACTACTTCTATAGCATTCATTAATCTTAGTTGATATACATTTTTCAAAAGTCATATAATAAATGCAACATGAACAATGAATGCATAATTTTTTTAAATAATTTTTAACGGTAAATGCTATTAAAATATATTTCTCAGATTTAGTTAATGTTAACTAATGCATTAACTAATGTTATCACATGAGAGGAGTCTTAACATTTAAATTCCAATTAGTAAATATTTATAATGTTTATTTTGAAAGTAGTTTGAATATAATTACTAGTTTGAATGCTTATTATTGTTGTCCTTATCCTTTATGCATTTAACAATACTATTTGACAAAAAATTAATAGCCTTAGATGTTTTAAACCTGTGTTTCGTATGTTCATATTAATATTTTACAAAAATGATTTGTTTAATGAGAAGGATTTGTTAATGTGAATGCTTTGGGTGCTTTTTGTATGGGTTCACAGTACCTGTCTTCTACTTGTCATTTCATACATTTAGTTTGTTTGAGCTTGAAGGGGCGATTTAAGGAGTATCCCAACAATATGTCAGGTGCAAAGATTTACAACAAAGGAATCCATTTTTCTGTGGCCTTTAGCATTTGAAAGTTTCAGTAATAGCTCACATATGTCACCATGTGTCTCCTGTTTAGCCCACCTACTAATTTAGGAATATGACTATATCACAGACATATTCAGTGCTATTGTAAATGGTCAAAGAAAAAGTCAGGGTAAAAAGTAGATATGTTAATACATAAATATGTATTAACATTATATCACTTAATACAATTCATTATTATGTTGTCACAGTATTTTTTATGGTGAATTTCTTGCAACCAGCTGCCAGTTTGTTTACTGTAAATTTAGGTATATTTTAGGTAAAGTTTCCCCCAAATTCCCAAAAACAACCCCCCCCCCCCCCCCCCCCCCTGTGTCACGTCCATGGACTGTTTTGATGTTTGTTTTCCTCCGTGTTCCAATGTCCCTCCTGTGACCTAGTTTTTCCCTCATGTTGATTATGTTTATTGATATCAGGTGTGTCTTGTTAATTCCCTCGTTTAGTTCTAGTATTTAGCCCTGTGTTTTCATGAGTCCCGCGTCCTGTCTTATGCCGAGTTCACGCTGCAAGATTTTCAAAGACGGCGCATCACTGTTGGTTTCACACTGAACGACTATCTGGGGTAGCATTCAGTTGTTGCTGTGTTCACACTGCACGATGGAACGATGACAGGAGGTTACACACTCCATGACTTTACAATAGGAAGAATCGCAGACAGCTCTGTCTGGTGCAGGGTTGACAGGTTTTCGCTACAAAACCCACCAATACCACTCAAAACTAGCCTGAAAATAGCCCAAGTGCTTTCGAGGGGGTCCCCCAGTAAAATTCGGGGGGTAAAATCAAATTTTTTGGCGGGGTTCTCCTGGTACAATTCACATTCCAGGGCCTAAATATCACGTTATTGGGGTCGCTTCAACCTGCTGACATAAAAAATAACTGGCGGCAATCGCGGATTTGGCAAAACTGGTCCGCAAACTACGTTTCATATAACTCCCCGAACTTCCTTAACGTGGAATCGTGTATCTTGGACTCTCATTGGCTGTAGGTCATCGCCGATTGTGTTTTTCAGTCAGAACTCATTGCACATGGCGTAATTTGTGAATCGCAGACAGCTCCAGATATTTAGCATGCCAAAAATTTCACGGGCGTCGGCAACGTGTCGGCGATTCCCTCAGATCGCGTCTTTGATAATTCACATTGTGTGATTGTCACTCTCGTGAACAAGCACCGATTTGCCTCTGATTTCGAGCATTTGTCTGCGATTTCGCCAAAACCTGTCGGCGAGTGAAAAATCATGTTAAAATCATGCAGTGTGAACTCGGCATAATCGTAATACCTGTTGTTGTACTCCTGTGTGTTACTGCATGCCCTGTACTCCTCATTCATGGATCATTAAAGACAGTGTTTGTGAATTCTCCAACGTCTCCTCGTTCCTAGCTCCTCGCATTAGTGCAACTGTGACAGAAGACAGGACCGAACAGTAAGCGGTGCCCCTTCTCTTCGGTTTTTGTTTCCTTTTTTGAAAGTGTTTTGTTTTCTGTTTTCCCCCCCGCGATCATGGAAACTGCTGTGAGATTCGCCGCCCTAGCCCACAGAGATCTCCCCTTCATGGAGTACGCTTGGGAATTCTGCGGGCTCGCCACGGCGACAACGTTAGGACCAACGCCCTTGTTGAATCTCTGTCGGGAGGGCAAATTACTACCGCCCCGTTGACCTCCCAGACACCACAGGGTTAAGCTGGAGGGAAAGGATCCTCTGGTGTCTGGAGAGCGTCCGGCCCCGATCCAGAACCAGCCCGCCGGCCACTCTGATGTCCAGCCCGCGGGCCGTCCCACAGTCAAGCCTGCAGCCACAATTCACTCCAAGGCCCTCGGCTGACAGCAGCAGTCCTCCTTCCCTCTGCTTATAAAAGGAGGAAGGCAGAGGAAGCCGACCTTGGCTCCAGTCCCCGAGTCTCACACAGGAAGGGCTCCAGTTTCCATGTCCAGCCCAAGGAGGGCTCCAGTCCCCAAGTCAAGCCCAGAGAGGGATCCTGTTCCCACGTCAAGCCCACAAAGGGCCTCAGTGGCCGATAATTTTCCCAAGGATTATTTTTTGGGGGGGTATATAGGGATCCGTAGAGGCCGGGCCGAGTGCCAAGGCCAGGCCCCCTGAGTTCCCTGCTCCGCCATGTGTCCCGGACCGGGTACCACCTGAGCGTAGTGTCACATGTAAGCCTGTCCCTAGAAGTTCACTGTAAGTGCAGAAAAAGAAGAGATGAGTCAAAATTATTTTTTTTTTGTAATATATTTCACAAATGCTGTAGATTGTGCTTAACTTGTACTAAGTCTGGAATATTCCTTTAAGGGTTGATGTTCAATGATGATATTATTGGAGTGTCAGTGCGGGACGGATCCGGGGGAGTTGGTACCTGTACCAGAAATTAATTACACACTTTATTGCATCATAGAATCACAAGCTTAGATCTGGCACTGAGGGGCAGAGCTCCAGTAGAAGCACTTCAGCTTTATTAACATGTGCACAAGAGCATTATGGGAAATACCAGTGAAGTGACATGAGTGTTTGCTATGGTGTTATTAGAAGTAACGATTTTCTGCTGTTGCAAGGATCATCGAGAGATTTTCAGGCAAGCACAGCTAAATCTAGATAAGTGCTCACCATGTAACCCCATACAGGACGTCAGACTTTACTGGAGATGAGTGAAAAGTCAGCACAGGCCTCCTAGGAGGACAATGGCTCTCTGCAGGTCATTATTTAAGCATTCTTAATTGGGAACAAGCTCAAGCCAACAAAATGAGCGGCTGTTTTCTGCTGGGAGAACACAAAATAAAACCCAGCATAGAAATCGCAATCTGTCCTTACATCTCTAAAATATATAAATGAAATGCAAACACTATTGGCTGTAGGGGCTGGCACGCTCCCAAATGAATTGTGCTCCGTAGCATTCTGTGGTGAAAATGACTAAAATTAACTTTTGTCTTTCTAGTTACTAATTCTCAGCAAGCTGTTTTTTACAGCTTGCTGAAATAACACACAATTATCTAATATTTTCACACTTTTTGCAAAATGTCATAAGTTACAGCTTGACTGGAAATTATACTTAGTAAAAAAAATAAAAATCTGTGCACAAGTGATATTTACCTTGTTTTCTTTATACAGATCATGTCCCATATTTCATCTCAAGCTTTTCAATAGAAATGTATTATGTACAGAATTGTTTGGTGTGGAGCAGGGTAATTATAACTAGAACTAGGTTATTATAACTAGAACCAAAACTGAAACTAAAATTTAAACCATGAAAAAATAATAATACTTAGGAATAAACTTTTTATTTCAGCTAGTTGCCAAGGCAACATTTCTTGTTTCAATTTAGTTTAACTTGATGTACTAAAATAACTAAAAATAAAAATAAAAATGCATGAAAACTATATAGACACACACACACATTGAGTTTCCATGTTTTATGCGAACATTCTATAGGTGAAATATTTGTTATATTGTATAAACTATTTTCTATCCCCTTACTCTAACCCTACACCTAAACTTACCCCTCACACAAAACATTCTGCTGTTTTAGATTTTCAAAAAACTTCATTCTGAACGATTTATAAGCTTGTTTCCTCATGGGGACAAAAAAATGTCCCCACAAGGTCAAAATGTACTGGTATTATTATTATACTTGGTGGGACATTTGGTCCCCGTAACGTAAGGAAAACTAGAACCACACACACGCACATGACCAAAAAAAACAAAAGCAATAAACCTTTAACTAAAATTAAAATGAAAACAGTGGAGGAAATTGTGGTATAAATAATTTTCACACAATAAATATTAGAATGGTTTGTTTATTTCACATCTTTCTTCTTTTTTGGTGTTTTTGCATTTATAGGACAGTGTAGAGATGACAGGAAGCAAAGTGGGAGAGAGAGGGGACCAAGATTGGGAAAGGTCCTCAAGCCGGGATATGAATTCGGGACACCCGTAGCGTGCTCCCCACAAGGCTATACTGCCACCAACATTTCACATCATATTTTAAGCTTGTGATAATTTTCTGTATAATTTTCATTGTTAAAGATAGGAAGTCTGGGACGAGTACAATATAAAACAATAAATCTATATATAAAAGGCATTTAAAGTTAGCAAAAGTAATTTTGTTAGGGTAAAGAAGTTAGGGTAAAAAGTTTCCAAGGAAGTTATAATGTGACCTTTATTAAAAAAAAATGAATCTCTTACTTTATAATAAATGTTATTAAAAATCAAGTAGAAGCCAGAGAAGTGCAGAATTTTTATCATTTGACAGATTTTACTCTATAGCTCTTACTCCATAACTCTCTGACAGTATCTTTCAGTGTCTATGCATGACCCTCCTCCGCTTTACTGAATGTGTGTGTATTGCAGGAACACAGGAAGGCCTCTCACTAGAGCTGACATGAACATTTCCTGCTGTTGGCACTCTGTGAGGAAAGCCTTAGCACTCTTAGATGAGATGGCTCTCCAATTCACACATACTGTATGCAGACAGAATTTTAACCAACCTGAATTCCAAGTAGGCACTAGCCTGTGAACCCTCTTCTTAAGACCGCTCCGCTTGTCTGTACTCTCACCTCCCCCATCCTCTCAATCTCACTGTCTTCCTCACCAATGTCTTTTCAGCATCCCCCTCTCTCACTCTTGCATGAATTTCCTTGCTGGTCCAGGCTGGTTAGAGCTGGTTTAGCTGGTGCAGCACCATAGCCATACTGTTCAACAGCTAAACCAGTAGATGAAGGACAAGTAGTGACATTTGAATTAAGAACCTGGTGGAGACATCTGCATCCAAAACATAAAATATGCTTAGTCAGGGTAGTTGGGTGAATCTCATGAACAGGTGTCCAGGTTACATTATACCCTAAAACAAAAAAATATTATTTAACTTATTTGTTATATTTTCAAATTATATGTTATCATTTAAATCTTATGTACATTCTATTTAAAGTAGTTTTATTTATTTAGCTAGTTTTACAATACACCTCAGTTCTCATTACTGTAAAGCAAAATTGTCTAATTTTCTTTACTGTAACATATTACAGTATGTAATAAATAATTAAAAAATATGTAAAACAATTTAATAAAAACAAGGCTGCATTTTTTTTTGCAGTACAAAGAGTAATATTGTGAAATAATATTACTATTCAAAATAATTGTCTTCTATTGTGATATATTGTAAAATGTAATTCCTGTGAGGGCCAAAATCTGAATTTCAGCAGCATACTCCGTCCTCCCAGTTAACATGATCCTTCATGAACTTTTGACTGGTACTGCATATACATTTTTGTGAGCGTGTTATAGTTCTATGAGCATTGATAGATTTAAAGGGGTCATATGATGTAGCTAAAAAGAACATTATTTTGTGTATTTGGTGTAATGAAATGTGTTTGTGCGTTTTAAAGTTAAAAATACACATTATTTTCCACCCATACTGTGACATTATGTTTCTCCTCTATGCACAGCCTTCGATTTTCGCCTACCAAAGCTCATCAGGTCTGAAAAGGAGTGTGCTTTTGATGCCAGCTAGCCAAGTGAGTTGTGATTGGCCGAATCTCAAGCGATGTGTGTGACGGAAATGTTGACGCCCCTCCTCCTACCATACTGTGATGCCCTGTACGGCCAGAGCGACGAGACAAAAACATAAAAACCCATTATAAACGAGGCATTTGTTGCATCCAGTGGGGACATAATTACAAATTATAATGACTTATACAGTCTTTTTACGCATTGCGTTGCGTTGCATCGCGCCGCATAAAACATAAAACCATGTCTGCGTTTGTGATCGAGAAGAAATGACAAACAACGCTGACTCTACACTGCTCAAAACTCGCGTTGAATCATCAGTAGCAAATCCTTTAAATGAAAACGTACTTACAGTCTGTGAGTCAGAACAGCTGGCATTGTAGTCTA
Source organism: Sinocyclocheilus anophthalmus (assembly GCA_018155175.1). NCBI lineage: Eukaryota > Metazoa > Chordata > Actinopteri > Cypriniformes > Cyprinidae > Sinocyclocheilus > Sinocyclocheilus anophthalmus. Next base: position 264,483 of record JADLZN010008059.1, read on the forward strand.
CCCTCCCAGGATCAGGAAACAGTTCTCCATAAAATGTGCTGCACATATCTGAATATTTGGTTTGAATTGTTCTGGAAGAGTGTTGTAAATACTTAACCACTGATTTCTATTCGTGTTTCCTTTTGGAAGACCAAACAAAGTAGTTTCACTTCCACAACGAAACACACCGGGGGCTAGAGTGAGCGGCGGCCTGAGGGCTAGAGTGAGCGGAGGCTGGCAGGCTTAAGTGAGCGTGGGGGCGGGCGGGTTGTGGCAACCACATGTGACAGTTGTCCCCCCCATCTGAGGGTTGTCCCCCCTAAAAATATGATTAAAAACCACACTGTGTATTGTAAATAACAATGTTTTATACTTTAAATAACTTTATAAGTAGTAAAATAACAGAAACGCAAAAATGCGTTTTAAGTTTAGAAACATTCTCCCCCTCCCTTGCCTCACTTTGGTCCAAATGCCTGCTTTCTTCTTTTACATCACCTACACACACACAAGTCCGGTGAGAGAGAACAAAGTCAATAGTTGTGGAACTCGCCTGTCAAGGTCTTGTCTCCACTTAAACATCAGATGATTCTCATTAATACAGATGATGCCAATGTATTTTTCGATGAGTCCGCTATTTTAGCAATAATAACTTGACCTGCCTGACGGATAGTAATGTATACAACGGACACGAGCGCTGTCACGGCGCGACCACAACAGCTTGAAGTTGTCTAATTTGGCACGGTCTCCCTGCTACACTAATAGTAGTAACCCATTCCTCTGTGTAACCATATCCTTACAAGTACAATTTTAGCAGTATTATTTGTGTCCCCTTCAAAAATTGCTCTTGAGAAATGTTATGTTTATTGTCCCCCCCTACTGTAAGACGAAATGTACGCCCCTGAATACAATAAGTATTTCTTGATCATGATAGTATTTGTTGTACTGCCTTTAAATTTTATTAAAATTAACTAAAAAATTACAAAAATGTAATAACAATCATCACTAATGTAATATATAATGAAAGAGACCATACTAGATCCATTAGTAATAAGGTCAAATGTGTTAAAAATATTGTTACGATTAAAAAAAAGGGGGGGATGGGGGAGGTCATAATAATAGATTCAATTATTTTATCTTTTGATTTGGAGTTTTTGACCTGGACATTTATTTATGGTTTTCATTCTAAAATGCAACAGTAATATCATCATCACTTTAATATACAGTCAAACTCAAACACAGCCTCCGCATAACCAGAGATGATGGACTGGATAGGGGATTGTGAAGGCTGGTTTAAGTGGGTTGTTGGAGAGCACGTACTGTATATTACCCCAGTCCCAATTTCGAGCAGCACCGCTCATATATTCCGGGAGGTAAATGAGCAAGGCTGTGTGGTTACAGAGATTGAAATATATTCATTAACTTTTCCCTTTTTGCTAATATAAGCCTTTTAACGCCACGCATCCCTGAAATTTACATTTAAATTAAATTGACTGGGGGCCAGATGAGGAGGCACCCCAGACACGGCCCCTGTGGTGACTGTTATTTACCGATCTCCTCTCCTCGTTGGTCAGTCTCCACTGCATGTCCCCCTGCCCAACCCATCCTTCACTTTTTTCCCTATCCCATCTCTCCGTGATGGGAAGGATGCTGGCTTATGCCTTTAAGACAGGCTTTCAAAAATTCCTGTCAAGAACTTGAGAAGGCTGGAGCTGAGATATGTGTTCACTGACAGCTCGTGAAAGAAAACTACATGTCTTGAAATGGAACGGATGACAGGCACTGGAGGGAGGAGGACTGAAGGACACAGTAAGTCACATGTGGGGTGAGCGTGCTTCGTTGGGGGTTGCGGGTAGGTGCAGGCAGGAGGGGGTAGTCAACCGACGAAACGGTCCACATCTTCACTACTGTCACTCGCTTGCGCAACATGTTTGCGCACACCTTACACCAGCTGACTGACCGGCCATTCCGGTCTTAGCACTTCCCCCACAAGGACAGACACTGAAGTAGTTAACTCAATGAGAATCGCAATAACCAATTTATGCCTAATTGTCTGCGGTAATGGTGCATTCCAGGGGTACGACCTAACACGTAGCCACAGTTGGGCGCTCAGAAGGGTATGTCCGGTGCTCGGACCACTCACCAAACCGACGCATACTAGGGAAGGGGCAGAGCAATAAGTGACTCTCAAGGATTCATCTTTCATCTTACAGCCAGCGAGACAAACATCCATTGCTGGACATTGCACTGACCGCAAAAAAGAGAGCTTTAGGTTAATCAGAATTCATTTTACCATTGATTTGTCTGAGCAGCGGAAGGTAGAGGGGGGAAGGGTTTTAGATGGAACCGGTGGCTGTCATCACACATCTTCACACTAACAATACACAATTTTCATATTGTAAACGCTCTAACACAATGATAGTAATTTTAATCAAGCAACAAACACAATGCACGGTAACTCAATAACTACATCACCAGATCCCAGTGAACAATGCTCGAAAAATGTTGTGCAATGCAACAATAGCAAAATTCCTTTTGAATTGAAGTGAATCTATATTTGTGACCCTGGACCACAAAAGCAGTCTTAAGTCGCTTGGGTATATTTTTAGCAATAGCCAAAAATACATTGTATGGGTCAAAATTATAGATTTTTCTTTTATGCCAAAAATCATTAGGATATTAAGTAAAGATCATGTTCCATGAAGATATTTTGTAAATTTCTTACCGTAAATATATCAAAACGTAATTTTTGATTAGTAATATGCATTGCTAAGGACTTCATTTGGACAACTTTAAAGGCGATTTTCTCAGTATTTAGATTTTTTTGCACCCTCAGATATTCAAATAGTTGTATCTCGCCCAAATACTGTCCTATCCTAACAAACCATACATCAATGTAAAACGTATTTATTCAGCTTTCAGATGATTCATAAATCTCAATTTAATAAAATTTGGTTTTGTGGTCCAGGGTCACATTTATGTTTCTTGAGTATTCAAATTTGGTAGAAAACCAGGGCGTAATCACACTGAGTGGAAAATATCAAATGGTATTTTCTGATTCATAAATTTACCTGGTTTTAGCCCTACTCCAAATCTGGTTTTGCTTCAGTTTCTGCTTATTTTATTTTTTTTGTAGAGTATATTAGGGCTGCCAAAGTTGATGTGTTAATAACTGGTATTAAATGTTTAACAGCATACATTTCTCAGCACAGTCTAGTGTTATTGTGGTTTACTTACTTGCATTTTAATGTTTAATGCAGGCAGGTGGTAAAGTTTTGTAACATACCATGTATCGAAAACTAAATTAATTTGTGGCCATTCCTTTTTTAGAGTTAAAAAAAAACAAATCTGTTTAGTTTTTCTTAGTCATGTTAGTTTTTATTTCTTTTTTTTCTTTTTTATTTGTTTATTTCATTTAATTTCATTATGCTCAGATAAATGCCTCTCCGTGCAATTCAATAGCACTTAATTTCAAAACTCATTTGAATCATACTGAAAACATACTGAAAAAATAATACATATGGCATCTGTTTTGCTTGAGGTTTGATAGAAAACCAGGGCCATAACCACACTGAGTGGGACATATTCAGATTAATGGTCGATCAGTATGGCCTTTTCTGATTCATAAATGTTTCTGGGATACCACAATATTTCATATTGCTACCATTCACAACATAATTTTCATGGTTATTATAGTTTGTAAAAAAAAAAAATCAGTTTTATTATTGTCAATTTGTCATTTCAATGTAATTTAGTGTTAGTAGTTTCACTAGTTGCTTAGTTGGAACTTATTTAATAATTTGTGGCTATTTTCATTTTATTTTAGTGTAGTTTTCAACGGCGCTCTCACACGTCACACCACACATCATGTTCTCACGCAGTGAAAAATACATCGCGGAGCAAAGAAGACACTGACAACGCCGACAGACCAGACAGAGCAGGTTACTTTTGGTATGAAACAAAGTCTCAGCTTTCAAATTTTGACATTTTTAAGAAATTCAAACAATAAATAGCGTTTTGTGTCCCTTTAATGTGTTGTGACAGATCACTGTAGCGCAGGGTGCCACTTGAACTGAGGCGCTACAGCAGGGGTGCCCAAACTCGCTCCTGGAGGGCCGGTGTCCTGCAGAGTTTAGCTCCAACTTGCCTCAACACACTGGTAAGTTTGGTAAGTTTCTAGTATGCCTATAAGTTCTTGATTAGCTGGTTCAGGTGTGTGTAATTGGGGTTCAAGCTCAACTCTGCAGGACACCGGCCCTCCAGGAATGAGTTTGGGCACCCCCTCGCTTTAGCGCCTCAGTTCAAGCAGCACGTGAATGATCATCTCTTCCTCTTTACTAGTTACACACCAAAAAACATGAATGAACATCGGAAGGTATCTTGTTTCAACCACGGAAAGACATCAATACACACTATTTTTCACATTCAAGTCCACCGACGTTAATCTACTCTCTTGTCTGGTTTGTTTGTCTGACAAAATAGCATATTTGGCGATATGATTGGTCAGATCGCCTGTCATTCAAACTCCCGGCGAAGAGTCAATTTAGTTTTATTTATAGATTTTTTCCCCCCCTGTGATCCTCGCAGACATCCCCATTTCCAGTTGGCAAACTTTGAGTCTGTGTATCTGTGACTGATCATACAGATACACGGGCAGGCTGATCAATGAAGACATCAAGCACATTAATATTCCACGTCTCCAAAGACCTGCTCACCTCCGACGCCTCCCATCCAGACAATACTGTGTGAGCTGAGTGTCCTTTGAAATGATCAGCAGGGGACAGCTAAAAGGCTCCATAATCCAATAAATAGAATAAAGACCCATTATTCAATTCTCAACAATTAAGTGTGTCTATTCTTTGTAATCAAGCGCTGAGTAAATGTTTCTCATATGAGGCCCACCTCTCACCTCCACCCAGAGCGCACTCATGCAAATGCACAATTAAAACAAGCCATTACCCTTCCAGAATGCAAAACTGTCATCCTATTATCATGACTAATTGAGGCTTTATAACATAGTGTTGAGGTCTGTTTAGACAGTGACTCTTGTCACAGCAGAACAAAATAAAACTATTAGGCGAGCAACTGTGCAAAATGACAGCTGGTGTTATATAAGGAAGTGCTGAGAGAAGATGAATTTTTATAACATCTTGTTTTTGGGACAAGAACAATATATGATCCATAGATCAAAAAGCTTTGTGAATAAATTATGAATTGCATTCACAGAATTACAGATCCTACTATGGTGAAGGCTTAACTGATGGATATTAATTATGAGTTGATAAAAACTTCTCTCTTTACAAGATTTAACAGTCAAGATTTGTTTACTGAAATACTGTTTACACAGAAGGTTCACACATCACTGAATTGGGCTGTGCTCACCATCACATTCCTTCAGGCTCATTTTGGAGTGCCACACTGAAATGAACAATATAATTAGCCAGTAGATGGCAGCAGCGTGCTGATGAAAGGTGTTGGGCCTGGAAGGTTATGACTCCAGAATACCTGTTCATGGCAGCCAGTTACATCTTCACTTATTTGTGCAGCTTTGGCCACCATTTTGGCATATCACAGTGGAAACGGTGCCACAATCATAAAACAAAAACTGCATGACCTCATTTTTAAATAAGCTCTTCAAAATGTATTTAAAACATGTCAGTCGTAAAGGCAAATGGGGCATAACTAGCGTTATTTCACAGACTATAATGGTAAAAAAGCATTGCCAAATAAAAGTGAGATGATCAACCATCCTTGAATGACTCAAGTACATTAAAATGAATTAAGATCTTTGATGGTTTTTATGTCAAATTACTGTAGTGACATCCACATGTAAATAGTTGTGAATCATGTGAAAAACAAAAGAAGATATTTTGAAGATTGTTGGTAATCAAACAGTATATATATCTATATAATATATTATGATTATATATATAGATATTGTACAGTATGGAGTCGTTGGGACCTGAACCTGTTGATTACAAATATTCTTCTATTCAAAATACCATACATTTTCAGGTCCGATTTACTTCATTAGTATTTTTGTCCATATTTCGGAAGTCAATGGCAACTGAAACCATTTGGTTACCAACTTTCTTCAAAATATTTTTTTTGTGTTCCACAGAAGAAAGAAACGCATACAGATAGAAGCATGTGAGGGTAAAAAATGAGACAGAATTTCATTTCTATAAAAGAAAATTTTTTGAAAAGTACACCCTAAAAATCAGTACATGAGTTACATACTTATAATTTATTCCGTGTCATTTTAATTTTTGTTAAATTGTTAGTAATTTTGTTTTGAGTTTTTGACAGTTTATTAATTTTTATTTTTTTTACTATGCACATATAGTTTTTTATTTGTTCATTTTTAGTTTTAGTTATTTTAGTACATAAAGTGAAACTAAACGAAATGGAGCATCTTAGTCAGGAGCTTTTGAGGTAAAGGAACTGCTTGAGGAGTGAGAAAACAATTGTAGTGAAGTGAACAGACACATAAGAATAAAAGCCGTGTTGTGATCTGTGAGCTGTGAAAAGCATCTAACCTCACTAGTCTGAATGCTCGCTCTTATGTCCAGATTTATAGCTGCGCCTCAATTTAAAGTGCAATATTCTCACACGGTCATGAGATACATTTGGGTTACAAGTGCAGGTCTCATATCGCATGATGAGCCCCGGCCTGTGAAAACACCCCTCTGATCTTTATTATTGTATTACTGAGAAAGTGTAAGAGCAACCTGCTGTACTGAGGTAAGCACTGTAATTATGAACATTGTATCTCTCTGTGACTCCAATTATCCCTCAACATGTAATCTCTCTCCCTCTTTCCCTCACTCACAGAAGTTATGAGAGTCTCAGACTTATAAGAAGGATGAGCAAAGGGAGTGGGTGAAAGATAAGTAGATGAAGAAAATGTGCTGCTTGCCATGTAATTTGCCACAATGTGTTGCTAAGGTGTTCAGTGTTTTTAGCATGCTGATATGTGGTTGCCAGGGTGGTGCTAAGTTGTTTTTCCAAGTTGTTTTTCCTATGCGGTAGCTAAGGTGTTCTGGGTGTCACTAAGTTGTTCTAAGTACTTTTAGCATGATGCTATGTGGTTGCCAGGGTGTTGCTAAGGTGTTTCTGTGGCTGGCAAGGTGTTGCTAAGGTGTTCTCAGTATTTTTTGGTATTGGTAGTGTTGACAGGGCATTGCTAAGATGTTCTCAGTGTTTTTCAAAAGTTGCTATGCTGTTGCCAGGGTTTTGTCAGTTCTTGCCAGAGTATCGCTATGGTGTTCTGAGATTTAGTGTATTGCTATTGTGGTTGCTAGGGTGTTCTTGGTGGCTGCTGGGCATCGCTAAGCTGTTCTGAGTGTTTTAGCATGCGGATGCTAGAGGGTTATGGGAAGTTCCAGGGCATTGCTAAGGGGTTATTATGAGTTTTAATGCATTGCTATGTAGTTTCTAGGGTGTTCTGTGTAGTTGCCATGGCATTGCTAAGGTGTTTTGAGTCGCTATGTTGTTGCTAAGGTTTGTTAATTGTTTTCAGGTCAACTCTATGGTGTTCTGAGTTTTAGTGCATAGCTATGCAGTTACCAGGCTATTGTTAAGGTGTTTTGAATGTCTTAGCAGGTTGCTGTGTGGTTGATATGGTGTTGCTAAGGTATTCTAAGTGTTTTAGTACATTGTTTTTGCTAGGGTTTTGTTGATTGTTTCCAGGGCATCTCTATGGTTTTCTGAGTTTTAGTCCATTGCTATGTGGTTTAAAGGGCATTGTTAAAGGTGTTCTGAATGTTTAACAGGTTGCTATATGGTTGCCAGGGTGTTGCTAATGTGTTCTCAGTGTTTTTCAGACATTGCTATGCAGTTGTTATGGTTTTGATAATTGTCAAGGCATTACTACAGTGTTCTGAGTTTTAGGGTATTGCTATACAGTCATTAAGGTGTTATGGGTGGTTGCCACGGTGTTGCTAAGGGGTTTTGAGAATATATATGCAGTTTCATTTATATGTAAGTTGCATTTATGGCTGCTGGGCATTGCTCAGGTGTTCTGAGTGTTTTAGCATGTTGTTAAACACTTGCTACAATGTTACTATTGGTCGATATGTAGTTGCTTTCCAGCTCCAAAACACTGAGCCACAGCGGTCAAGTGGCTGCCAAGCATTTGAAATAAGCTACTTAGCCTGATTTTGTTCCCATATGTTCTTCAAACCATTTCCTGCCATCTCTCTACTGTACCTATACATAAAAAGAGAATTTTCAAATAAGCAAATGTTTATAATTGTTGTAAATGATTTACCATGTGTTCACATCATATCATCTATGATTTAGTAGTAAAGTTCTCTAATCTGTAGTTAACACACACACACACACACACACACACACACACACAGGTTTGTTTTTGTGAAAAGTGGGGACATCCCATAGGCGTAATGATTTTTATACTGTACAGACCGTATATTCTATTGCCCTACACCAACCCTACCCCTAAACCTACCCCTTACAGGAGACTGTGCTATTTCAGATTTTCAATACACTCCATTCTGTGTGATTTATAAGCATTTTGAAAAGTGGGGACATGGGGTAATGTCCTGAAAAGTCACCTTCTCCTTGTAATACCTATGTCATATCTTTGTCATTATACAAATGTATGTCCTCGTTTGTCACAAAAACGCGCGCACACACACACAAACGCTCCATCTCCATGGGGAGGATGTCCATCACATCTTCTTTGATATTCAGTCTTCTGCAGGCTTACAGAACAGCAAAAGGACCCTCCGTTGTTGCATCTGTAATGAAGTGGCCAATTATGCTTCAAAGTAAAACCAGATATTTCTTTTTTTTAAACACACCCCATAAGGCACCCCCCTGGCTCTTTTCCCTCTGCTCCATGTTTTATCACATTCCCACTCTTTCATTCTCTTACTCAGGTACATGGAATGTAGAAACACACCTGCTCAGCACGTTGCGCGGTCTTTTAATACCATCAAACATTAACAAGAAAGCTTGACAGCCCAGGTGTTTGAGTATTCTAGGCAAGCCCAGTGAAGCCTCTTTCCTACTTCCTTTCAGGTTAACATTTCCTGGGAAGCTCAGTAGTGTTAAACAATCCAGCTCAGATACTCTGTGGCCAAGTTACATGGAATTTTTCCATGCATGTCAATATGCGAGCCAGGAAGCATCCAAATGGAGATGATACTCCAGAGGCCAAACCATATTTATCAGTTCATCAGAGGAGACAAATGAAAAAAGACAAGCTTTATTTTGCTCCCATTATTTGATACTGGCAAATGGAGCGCTTCCCTCCCATTCTGTGCCTGTCACAGCGAAACAAAAAAGCTTTTTAGTTGGGAGGAATTATTTGAGATAATGTGTGTTCTCCCAGTGAGACTCACAACTGATTTAACCTGGCTGCGAGTTGCCGTGGAGATGCGCGAGCGTGTGGTGTCACTCTTGGTTGCTGATGGGAATAAACTGGAGAAATAAAGAATATTGAGTTTCTAATGAATCTCTGCTGCACCTCCTCACAGCGTGTGCAAATGGAAATAATGTCTCCCAAACAGCCAAGGTGAAATTCACCCTTGTTTGACGTTGCAATCATATAACATTACTTCAAAATTGGGTGTAAGTTTGTGTGGATGTGTAGGTTTAAACAAACCAAACTCAGACAGCTTAAATGGGAAAAAGTATCCAGTTAACTCTGCATTCACACTGGTCTCAAAAGTGGATTCTATTTGAGTATTTTGGTCTATTTTAGTTGTGAAGGCCTCATTTTGGTTTGTTTAAAGAGCTTTTTGAAGCCTACAGTATTCCAAAATCAAAAAAGTGTGAGCCAGGTGTGAAAGCAATTAAGGAATCACTTTCATTTTATCATTTTTAGTTAAACCTAACCTTCACAGATTCCCATGGAATTCATAATTTGTTACTAACCAAAGGTTCAAGATTATTTCAACCCTGTCACAATACATTTGGAATTCATATACCTTTCAAGACTATTTGAATATATAGGTATATTAATTTTATATATATATATGTACAGTATATATAAACAAAAAACGTAGCAGATCTGTTCCACCAAGACCAAACACTTTGTTTTGTCAATAAAACCTATTAAAATGTATTGGTGATGAATGAGGACATGCAAATTGGCAGATATTTCAAATACATTCAAATATGTTGTATTTTAAAGTTTCTTTTGCACTGCACACTAAAAGACAAAGTTCTTCCTGTTAATTGCTGTATATCAGCAGTACGTCATGAAGACACACGCTGCAGAAAAATGCCACTGTATGAGAGTGACCCTATACTGTTCTTGACTCCACTAATAAGAAAGAAAGTATATTATTAGCCTACAATATGAAGATATGGATTTTCTTTCTTTCTTTTCCCCTCATTTATCCATCCCTCCACACATTCATTCAGATGCTGAAATACCCCAGGCTATTTTCCGCTGCATTGTTGCAGGCGTTCTATCTTTTGGCATCTGTAGTTGTAATGAAACTGGATCTGATTTGTTTCTTTAAGCAACAGTGTATCCACCTGTCATCCATAACCTATTATTCCCTTCTGCATTCTCATGTCCCACTTTTTCTTTTCTTCCCCACAAACAGACCCACCCATATACACATTTAAGGGCCCTTTCATATCCGTCTGTGGACTCCACCCATGTTTTGTTACATTTGGCACTCTCTGGTTTCTTTTTAACTTCTCTGCATCTCTATATTTCATCATCCTTACACCTTACTTCCTCCCTCCCTCGCCCTCAATTCTCTTGTCCCTTTCCTTGTCCTTCACTTTATCTTCTCTTTTCTTTCATCCCTGCTCTCTGTTTCTCTCACTCTCGTCACACATTAATCCCTCTTCACTAATCACCGTTGATGTGGAGTTAAATGTGGAAATGAGGTACATGCAACAGAAGAGGAAACTTACTCCATTTAAAGCTTGCCCAGCCGTCCCATCCATCACTCTCTCCGACACGGCCTCTCATCTCTGCGCCGTCTGATTAATCATCACGGTCACATTACAGAGGCAGCATTATGTGAAATGAGCCTGAGGAATTTTTAAAAGATTCAATTTAGAGTATCACTCCTCATCTGTTCCCAATAAATGCCAACGTGAGCATCATTATGGTGGCCTTGTTAATCAAGACATAGAGAGACGAAGGATGAATCAGAGATGAGCTGCCAATTTAATACTGAAGAGAATTGACGTCCAATCCACCTGATAGGCTACCTGTGCCCTGAAGGAGTGTTAGATTTTGGGTAGAATGCACTTTTTTTTTTTTTAAAGCCACTAGGCCCAATGATTTTTAGTTGAAAAATTACATAATCAATTGATAAAGATGGTTGTTCAGAAGCTCTTTAGTTCACTGGATGCACAACGGTTACTCTATGTGCTGTAATGGAGGGATGTTTAAAATCATATCGACTTAATAATTTCATTATTGCTGGTATAAACTTGGGTGTTTTTATAGTTGTATTTAGCATTAACTAGCTCTGATTTGATGCTCTTACTCTATCAATCCTGCCTTAGTAGGCATTTTAATTTCACTTTTTTGAATAATATTATTTTTTATATAATAACCACGTGGCAATTTTTATGGTTCCACATATTAGCCACACTATTCCGATACTCTCCGCCTTACCCTTGAGCTCAACCTTATAAATCATCGGAATGATACAAACTTCTTCAGCCTCGGGTATATTACCAGCTATACAGACGGCACCCGATTCCAAAAATGTTGGATACTGTACAAATTGGGGAATAAAAACAGAATGCATGATTGAAGTTTCAATTTCAATAGTTATTCAGATATAACATGATGACATCTAAATTGGAAAATGTTCCTTTTAAGGGAAACGAGTTTAAAAATTTTATGGCATCAACACTTCTCAAAAAAGTTGGGACAAGGCCATTTTTACCACTGTGTGGCATCCCCTCTTCTTTTATAACAGTCTGCAAACGTCTGGGGACTGAGGAGAGAAGTTGCTTAAGTTTAGGAATAGGAATGTTGTCCCGTTCTTGTCTAATACAGGCTTATAGTTGCTCAACTGTCTTAGTCTTCTTTGTCGCATCTTCCTCTTTATGATGCGCCAAATGTTTTCTATGGTGAAAGATCTGGACTGCAGGCTGGCCATTTCAGTACCCGGATCCTTCTACGCGACCATGATGTTGTAATTGATGCAGTATGTGGTCTGGCATTGTCATGTTGGAAAATGCAAGTTCTTCCCTGAAAGAGACGATGTCTGGATGGGAGTATATGTTGTTCTAGAATTTGGATATACCTTTCAGCATTGATGGTGTTTTTCCAGATGTGTAAGCTGCCCATGCCATACGCACTCATGCAACCCCATACTATCAGAGATGTAGGCTTCTGAACTGAGCGCTGATAACAACTTGGGTTGTCCTTGTCCTCTTTAGTCCGGATGACATGGCGTCCCAGTTTTCCAAAAATAACTTTAAATTTTGATTCGTCTGACCACAGAATGGTTTTCCACTTTGCCACAGTCATTTTTAAATGAGCCTTGGCCCAGAGAAATCGCCTGCGCTTCTGGATCATGTTTAGGATGTGGCTTCTTTTTTGACCTATAGAGTTTTAGCCGGCAACGGCGAATGGCACGGTGGATTGTGTTCACCGACAATGTTTTCTGGAAGTATTCCTGAGCCCATGTTGTGATTTCCATTACAGTAGCATTCCTGTATGTGATGCAGTGCCGTCTAAGGGCCTGAAGATCACGGGCATCCAGTATGGTTTTCCGGCCTTGACCCTTACGCACAGATTCTCTGAATCTTTGGATGATATTATGCACTGTAGATGATGATAACTTCAAACTCTTTACAATTTTTCTCTGAGAAACTCCTTTCTGATATTGCTCCACTATTTTTCGCCGCAGCATTGGGGGAATTGGTGATCCTCTGCCCATCTTGACTTCTGAGAGACACTGCCACTCATGTTGCCAATTGACCTAATAAGTTGCAAATTGGTCCTCCAGCTGTTCCTTATATGTAGATTTAACTTTTCCGGCCTCTAATTGCTACCTGTCCCAACTTTTTTTGGAATGTGTAGCTCTCATGAAATCCAAAATGAGCCAATATTTGGCATGACATTTCAAAATGTCTCACTTTCAACATTTGATATGTTATCTATATTCTATTGTGAATAAAATATAAGTTTATGAGATTTGTAAATTATTCCATTTCTTTTTTACTCACAATTTGTACAGTGTCCCAACTTTTTTGGAATTGGTTTGTATATTTTAGTCAGAATTATTGACCACCATTTGTATATTCTCAAGCACAAATCAGCAAAATCTAACCTTTCAACAAATAAAACAAATGAAAGTGTGTGTGGGAGAAGCCATGGCTTCCTGTTTCACATATAAATATGAGGTAACCCAAAGGCCAAATTCCCTTAATCATCTTTCACAATAGGAAAAAAACAAAGAATATAGTTTGGATGTGAAAATTCCTATTTCCACCATCAGCGTAATAATAAATATGTTCCAATCAAGAGGAAATGTTACAAATCTGCCTGAAGAGGATGTGTGTCTATATTGTTTTAATGCAAGTTGAGGATAGATACATACATTAAATATGCAAATGTTCTATATGCTTTGAATACCCAGGTGACTTAGTCAAAAGGTACAGTATAAAACAATACACATTACATTAAATATGGTCCTCCATAAAGCAGTTCACTTAATCTCACTCAAATGTCCATTTCCAGTATGACGAAGGAAGCCTAAGCAATGCCAGTCTTGATTTATAATATTTCCTTCTTGACTCATGTATTTCATTAGACATATAATTCAAAACTGGATTAAAATGCATCAAAACCATATTTATTACATGACTCGCTGGAATACTTCTGCTTCATGTCAGGGTCCTGAATACCCTGTCTGGATTTAGTTCAAAAGACAATAAACCTGATAATAATTTTTGTAATTTTCATTTGTAACTTTTCTGGTCAATGTGCTTCTTAATCTTTTCTATTAAAACTGAAAATAAAAATTTTATTGCAATTACACACTGTATAGACGACAATAATAAAATGTTTTTTTTATATAAAAAAACACAATGTTTCTGTTTTTAGCCCATAAGGTATTATTCCAACTGGCAAGATGCTGTGAAAGCACACTACAAAATTAGGAAAGGCCACCAAAAACGGGACGTCTGGCGACACTAGTATTCCAATTGGAGATTGAGCTGGCTGAAACACTCCGTCTGTGCATGTGTTTGTGTGTGGTGTAATGGCGACAGAGGGAGAAAGACAGCTTCATCATCTCCTCACAGTGTCTCTCTGTCCATATGTTCAGCAGCACTACCTCAGTTCACTACATCGGGAATGAGACACTTGGAACAGCTGCTGAAATTGAGTGTGTGTGTGTGTGTGTGTCCTCATACATATGTCAACTCAGAGGAATTATTCATCAAAGTGAGAGCTCCTGCATGCTGAGTGTCAGCATTGGTTTGGTGACTGGATTCTGTCTCAACTTGGCAAAGAAGTTCCCCCCACGGAGGCGAGAGACACTTTGTTTGTCCTTTCTCTCTGTCGGTTGGGAATGTGATGGATCGTGGTGTTTGTGTCAGCTGAGTAAACAAGTCCATTTAACTTAAGCTGCTTCATCAACACTGGACAAACCACATCCAGCCCAGGCAACAACACAAACCACAAAGACAAAGAGATACTATAACAACGCATTCTAAAAATAATAAGCAAATGGTCATTTAGTAGATAGGTCAATGAATGACACTTTTTTTTCGCCAATATTTTTAAAAATACATTAAAAATGAAATTGTTATGTAGAAAACCCCTCTTCTAGGATGAACATGTTATTAATTTGTGAATTGAATTGACATGTTACTCATTTGTGAACCAGCATTCAAAAAATAAATAAATAAATAAAACAGGAAATTATGTAATAGAGATGACCCCTGAAAACCCCATGACTGTGTGCAAAGGTCAATAAGTCCAAAATATCAGATAATTTCTCCTTTTCTGACAAGGCAAGTTTAGTTCATGAGTTCATGTTGTGAAATGTCATGTAGTGTGACTCTACTTAAAAATTTTTTTATTAATTACTTTGCAAATAATGATGTGTACACTTACATTAATCCAAGGTGTAAGGAAAATACTTTTTTCTTAATAATCACTCAACATGATATCATTAAAATAAACATTTTGTTAAAAAATTGTCGATTTTTCATTTTCTTTATCACCGACTATTTTGTTTAATCTAAAACGAAAAGCCAGTTGGATCAATCTGGAGTTGAGTGCCTTGCTCATGGACACAGCTCATATCTTGCTCTTTACAAATCTTGAACCAGCGACCTTCTGATTACTAGCTTTAAGCTGTAGCCACTGCACCACATCACTGAAATAATAAATCATCTTAAGCAGAATATTCACTATCAGTCTGTCAAACTTAGGCCTGCAAACGATCATTCCAAACTGAACACTGAAACAGGCAAAGTTCCGCACTGCACATTATCTGAAGAACATTTCACAAAGACATGTAGAAAGAGTCCTACAGAACTATCTGTGTATAAAAACGGGTCATCTGTGACCTTATTTATGTTCTGTTGGAGCGGATGTACTCAGCTAGATCCATTCTAATCAAATGAAATTCTGTAATCTGGAAAAGGAGTGTATAGCTCCGTTAATTAGAGTTATAACCCTATTTTCTCTGTCCGTTTACCCCAGCAGAAATGAACGGGCTCAAATCGAATGATTTTATCATGCGAAATGAAGCTTTTGTGCTTGTTGAACATCTTTGTCTAACATCACAGTTTAGATGGAAGGCACCGCGGCACATTACACAGCATACAGTCTGCCACTGTGTACTGAGACTAGTTTAGAGTAGTTTAAAAGGGTCAAATTAGTTTTTTAATAATTATCGCCCCCCCATGATATTCTAATGTTAGCCAAGGTTATCTGTACAATAAAATTGTAATTCAGTTTTGACATGACCATTTTTTACCCTCTCTCCAAGCCTTCAGACTCATCTGGCTGCTTTTGCCGTTTTGCATAAACACAGTTTTTACATGTGCTTTGCATCATATGCCATTGCTTCCCAGCAAAAGTGTGTTTAAGATTGATGAGTCACATTATAGCTGTATCATTTCCAAATGTTCTTTTGACATTGATGATACAAACAGACAGACTTATATAATCTTGTATAAATCTTCCCATGCATGTTATAAGATTTATTAATCAATTTATATGACTTTTTAAGGTTGAGAAAACTCACCTTTATAATCAGAATCCCTCACATATTAGGACTTTCCAAGAAAGTTAATTAAAATAAGAAATTTCCTCATTAGTTCATTTCAATTCCCTTTTTTTTAAAGACCTTTTTAGATTATCTTGAGGCCCCCTATGAGTCCCCGTCCCCCTGGTTAAGAACCACTGCTACATAGCATATCTCAACTGCTTGAGTATCATCACAAAATGTAAACTATATTATTATAAGGCATGACAATATTATGATATTATAAACTTTAACATTGTGATTTTCTGTGAAGCTGCTGTGTCGCAAATTCATTGGCAACACTTTACAAATAACACCTCATTTCTTTACATTAATGCGAAATAACAATGAAAAATACTATTTTATAAGTATTCATGTTAATTTCAACATTTACAAATACATTATGAAAATCTAAATGTATCAAAATTATTCAATGGAATATTAACGTTAAAGATTAATAAATACTATAACAAATGTTTTGCTCAATGTTAGTGAATGTTAGTTAATGCATTGACTAACTAATGGGACCTTATTGTAAAGTCTTACGAAATTTGACTTGATTTAATAAATGCAGTGTTACAAATAAATTAGACTTGACTTAAAAATAAATTCATTTAATAATAAATAAATTCAATTAATAAATGAAGTTTTTTTTCATTGCTAGTTCATGTAAACTATGTAAAACTGCAGTTAACTAATACTAACAAAAGAAACCTTATTGTAAAGCCATAAATTGTAAAGAAAATTGTAAACCAAATATAAAAATGCTTTCTTTGAGGTGAGAATCATATCCTGTAAGTACAATGCTGTTTTTTTAAATGGTCTTTTTGGACTGGAGAGTTCTGGAACGTACAGTATCTCTCCAAGTACAAACTGTTCTGTTTTAAAAGATCAATAAAACACACAGAAACCACAGGAGGTCTGCGGAGTCTTCCCTCATGCTGTAAAAGGGTCCCCCGGTGGATCGCGCAAGGTCTCTGCGCTGCAGAGTCAGCATCTCATCATAGCCTTCACCACAAGGGCAGATCACTGCTCCTTTATTACTATTTCAAAACCCCCGTTACACAGGACCACAGCCACTGACAGCTCTGCAACAGCAGCGCTCCATCCTGTCAGTCAGGAGCTATTACGACTCCATGTTTGGCCGGGAAGATCTCGACACTGACCCAAAGAACATCTTTATGAGTTGAGCCCAAAGAGTGAGTTTCAGCGTCAGATTGTCAGAAACAAGGGTTCATCAACTATTCATCAGAATGAGGCCCTCTTGCCTCTGATCAGCAGGAGAAGAAGGGAGAAGAACAAGAAGCCTGTCCTTCCACACATCATAGCAGAAATGAAACGTCATCTCAAGGTCTTCAAGGGCATCTCCCATCATAAAAACACGCGAGTATGGCGTTGAACAATCTGCAAGGGAGGAACGTTATGACATTTCTAGATATATATAATATGATATCTATATATATATATATAGATATATATAGAAGCGCCGTAGTTAGTACCGTTTTTTTTGAATGACAAATCTCTCAGTTTGGGTGACAGCATCAAACTTGAACAGATACATTTAAACAAAATTATTTATTCATAATTAATATAGCTGTTATATATGCTGTTCAAAGGTGGGGTCTGGTAAAGACGTTGTGTATCAGCAAATTAAAACTGATTAAACAGTAAATATATTTAAAGTAAATATATTTATAAGTTACAAAAGACTTCAATTAAAATTAATATTTCTTTTGAACTTTCTATTTCATCACAGATAATGAACAAATTGCACTATTTTGCTTTTATGGTTGGTGAGCACTATTATGTTTCTTGAGTATCAAATCAGCATATTAAAATGATTTATGAAGGATCGTGTGACACTGAAGACTGGAGTAATGTTGGTTATTTGAAATGTAATAATATTTCACAATTACCATTTTAGTAGGACAATGGGTGTATATAAATTGCATAGGCACATATTAATGTAAGAATCTGATAGAAATGGCACACTATCTAGTCAGCAACCGTCGCCTATTGTTTCGTCCCTGAAGTCACAGCTAATTAAAAATGAAGACTTCAGGGTGTTTTGGCACTGAAAAAAGCAACTTGTTAGTGTTATTGTTGTAAAAAGCGGGACGCTATTTTGAGCTGAACTGCGGTCACGCTATGAGGTAAGGTAGTTGATGTTAGTAGTGTCTTACATTTAGTTAGCTAACCTAAACAACTGCTAATACAACAAGAAGCTCGCACAAATCCACATACACAATGAGCACATCTCAAAACTCATGTCAGTCTTCAGAACCTGTCGGAGGCGAACCTCATGTTCCTCTAAATTATTAAGACTGAAAGATTTCTCAGATAGGCGTAAACTCTGACCTTGTGACGAACAGAGTTCCCCACACACACACAAACACACACACCACACACACCACACACACACACACACACACACAAACTACGCTGGTGAATTTGTACATGAACTCACAAGCATCATTACTGTGAGCACTGCCAATGACCTCTTTTACAGACACAGTCATCCTATATACAGCATCACTGTGAAACTCTAAGACCCACATTCATTTTTTATTAGTTTCATAGCTCAAAAGGCTTGGTGGAGTTGTCAGTGAAGTTTCAACTTCATCTCAAATGTTTCACTTAAAAGAGAAAAAATAAAGCTGTAATCCTAAATAAAATTGTGTGGTATTAATTTACTGTGTCTTTTTTTTCTTTTTTTTTTCTCGGTGAGAACGACACATTTAATGCATTGCATTCTTTTTTTATAGGAAAATAAACTATCTAATTATCATTTTTGGTAGAATATCATAAATATCCAAATTAACAGTTGGCTTTACTTGTATTATTTTTAAGTAGCAGATAAACATTTGTGGAAAAAATTAAATGTATACATTTCTCTTTTAAACCTTCAATTCATCAATGTATCATGGTTTTCCCCAAAAAATACAGTTTTCCACACTAGTAATAATAAGAAATGTTTTCTTAAAGCACACATCAGCCAAGGAGAAGATTTGTGAAGGATCATGTGACACTGAAGACTGGAGTAATGCCTGCTTAAAATCAGGTTAGCCATCGCAGGAATAAATTACGTTTAAAAATACTTCAGAAAATAGAAAACAGTTATTTTAAATTGTAAGAATATTGCACAATATTACAGTTTTTAGTGTATTTTTGATCAAATTAATGTATAAAAGAAAAACTTCTTTCAAAAACGTAATAATCTTACCCTCCCCAAACTTTTGAACAGAACTGTATATTTACATGCAGAATAAAAGTAAATATATTTTATTCTAAAAGGTCTCCATTAGATCAACATATTATCTCATTGCTATCTAGGAGGAACGGTTGAGATATTACAGAGTTTGCAATTGTAATTTATTTTTCCTGTAGGCATGTTTACTGGTTTATTCATAAACCTCTCTAACCCAGACCTGCACACACATGCACACATAGCCAAGTCAGAATATCTATTGCTTATCAACCATTAATGCATTAAGAAACCTGAGAAAAACACTTGATCTACAGATAAATCTTCATCAGGAGTCCATAGTGACAGCACTGAGATGACAGCTGCTGTGATCACCAGTGACTGAGTTCAATAGCAGTACTCACTTGAATGGCTCTAAAAGTCACAGTGAACAGAATAGATGCTCTCTAATTCTACAGCCACACGTCCAATAGCATCATACACCTGTAGTATGATGCCATCAGAACACGTACCATATTTTTTGCTGTAATATCCCAGTATTGTGACTCAATATTTAACAAAACAGAAACAACTGGAAAGCAGTATATTTCTTCTCCATTATTTCCTTTTATTTTTCAGGAGAGGATATAAAAGGAGCAATGGGGTGTTCTCACAGGGGAGGAGGGTAGAAATGAGAGCCGCAAAAGGATTCTTCAAAAAGAAATGGGAAATGAAATGATAATGAAACCCTCTCATTTAGCGCAGCTAACACCCAGCTGCCCACCGAGCCAATCACACACCTTCACACAGGATCTTCCGTTTTAACAGATTTATTATTCAGCTCTAACCAGGTGGCAGTTGCAGCAGCTGAACCAGAGAGGACCCTGGGAAATCAAGCTTTCAAGGGACTATTCCCTCTCCACTGCTCCATCATTCTCTGTCACATACAACTCATTCTCACTTTTCATCCAAACTTTCACACAGGTCTCAGATGTTTATTACAGTACACACACACACACACACACACACACAATACACATACACACACACTGGTGTGAATGACTTCAGATGTGACAGATAATTATTATACAAAATTAATATAACCTAGGGGAGAGGTAAAAAGAGAAAACAAACTG
Organism: Sinocyclocheilus anophthalmus; assembly: GCA_018155175.1. Taxonomy (NCBI): domain Eukaryota; kingdom Metazoa; phylum Chordata; class Actinopteri; order Cypriniformes; family Cyprinidae; genus Sinocyclocheilus; species Sinocyclocheilus anophthalmus. Next base: position 285,002 of record JADLZN010008059.1, read on the forward strand.
CTAGGCAAAGCAGACAATACAGAAAGTTTCTTGAGAGGAGAGGGGAGAGGCGACAATATAGGGAAGAAGAAAAAGCAGTGTCATGGTGCAACATGCCAGATTTCAGCCACAAACCACAGTCTGTCCTCTGGCTTTCTCGTGCATATTTCACAAAAGATTGGAAAACTTTTGCACAAACCACAAGCTCCTATCAGATTGAAAGACTGCTACACAATCTCCAAGAGTCAGGGTGCAAATGTTTAATCAGTCCACCAGGAAACAAATCTCTGGAGAACCTGAACACTGCCGTGTTTGCACAATCAAATCTTTAAAGAGTTTAAGGCAAAATCTTCTCAAGCAAAACTATATATTCCACTTTGTTTTCTGTCATCATCAGTACTTATTAATGGACATACAGAAATTCTGATCATCATTAAAGTCCAAACACATTTCATTTCCCGCAATTTTTTTTACTTTCTGTACAACCTTTTTGCCTGATGCTCCATTATAATGTGTTTTTATTTATAAAATTAGTATTTTCATATATTTTATTTTGTTTTATGTATGTTTATATATTATTTAGGGTAGATTGATGATATTTTATCATTCTAAATATCTATTAGTTCTCATTTAAAAAAGCACATGGGTTTTTGTGCTTCAAAGGCGTTATAAAGTAACAGGGACACCAAACTAATAGGTGCCAAGTATTAATTTTGGTAACAGGAAAAAGAAACATACATATATAAATATAATATTGAAAATAAACAGATAAAGAAATGTATTTATTGCATATACACAAATATGTATGCAATAAAATATATACACACAAATAACTTTATATGAGGCTTGCTTTTTTTGCAACCCTGTTACCAAAAATGGGCCTAAATATATTTGAACAAATATCAATTTACTTCACATAAATTAAACAATTTTCTATCATTTCTGGATTTTTTTATTGAACTCTGATAACAGTCTGGTGAATGCAGGGCAAGACGGTGAAGACCTCAAAGGTGGGACAGGCCAAAAGAAAACAAACACCTTTCAATGTGTTTAAAAATACCTGTTTATTGTATTTATTTTTTTGCTTGCTTGATAATTTTTTTTAAAATAACAGACAAAATATGAAAAGTATTGAATAATAATGTAGCAGACACTTTTGTCTAAAGCCACTAACAGTAGATATAGCCTATTAGTGGGTCAGGGCTACTGGTGTAACATGAGGTTAAGTACTTTGCTCAGGGGCACAAGAGTGAAACCTCAAGGATAAACCCTTGCATGGATTTAACCGACATCCTTTCAAAAACCAGCCTAGATCATTAACCACTACAACACACCACCAGTCAAATCAGCCATTGTTTTGTGCTAATTCACTTGTGTTTACTAATTCACTTGAACTAGTAAACACAGACCATTGCTGACAAAAAAATAAGTCCTGAATGCCAGTTCCAGTAGCATTTATGTATTGAGGAGTGTGGAATAATCCCCTCGGTATCCAATAAAGAACGTCTCACATCTCCTCCAGAGGTCTTTTCTTTCACCCATCATCTTTTCCAGCTTTGTTTACCTCTTTATCCAACTCATTCTTTCTCCGCTGTCAAAAGCAGCACAGCTCCTCCATACACTCTTTCTTTCTCTGCTTTCAACACATATTTACGTATTCAAGTATCAGAGAGTGACACCTTAATTACAGCAGATGACCTGCAGTCCCAGAGAGAGTAGCAACTTTTTCACACTCTCCTCTTCTCTCAGTCACCGACTGCTGGACAAGGTCATGACCAGTGCTCAGTCTTTTATAGTGTTTTTTTTTAACTAGGGGAGAGCAGGGATAAAAATACAATTCTCTGGTTTTCACTAAAAGCTGAAAATGTGCCTCAAATATCTTTGACACATCATTTATTATTAAATTGCTTAATGTAAAAAAAAAAACAATTAAACAATCTAAAACAAAACAATTAATCAAATTGTAAACAATTAATTTTGAAGTAGTGAGTATAGAGCCACCTGGCTTTCATATAGTCACTACACTAAATTTAAGAGAAATTATTCAAATATAATCAGAAAATATTTTTTATAAAGCTGACATATTAAAGAAAGTTACTTAAAAAAATGGAGATAAATTTAAAATACAATTAAATTTTACACACACACACACACACACACACACATATATATATATTTGTGTATATACCAAATACCTTATAAAAATGGAATATTGGTTGAACACTTGAATGAATGAAAAGAAAACAGATCTATGTCTCAGCACAAGCTGTTGCGCACACACAAGCGTACACAGTCCATTTAATGACAGCACAAATGACAGACAATTACTTCTTTTCAATGCAGAATCCTCCAAACAGCTTTTAAAGTAACAGATTCCATCTGCTGTCTGATGTGGTTCAGTGATTTCTCATTTACAATGCTGACAAAGTAATTTGTCATTTCAAAGCATCCATACGACTCGCCGCCAGTTGGCTGAAAGCGTAAGGGGAAGTTTCACCATTTAAAAGCTGCTGGGGTCACTGACATCATTTCGAGAAACGGCAGAGAATCTCTAAACTGCTTCATATGTATAATTGTCACGAATCCGGTTCATGGACTTCCGTCCAATTACCACCAGAGGTCGCTCTTCAATTTGTATGACTCTCTCACTACACAGACTTTCACGTCACCCCGGACTACATTTCCCAGCAGCCATTTCACTAATCACACGTTCACCTGAAACCAATCACACACACTATATAACACCCACTCAGATCCTGTTCAAACGGCCAAGTATTGTTAGCGTTTATCTCTGCCTAGCGATAGCTATTTTACGAAGCCAGTTCCCTGTCCTTGTTTAAGTTTCTAGTTCTAGTTTCTATAGTCTAGTCAAAGTCTTGCATTGCATGTTTTCCTGTTACCTGATTTTTGCCTGTTTATCTTGGATTAACCCTTTGCCTTGCTGTTTCGGACTGTGTTTGCACCTCGCCTGGACTATTGCTCATGTTATTGGATTACCCCTCTTATCAAGCCCCACGGAGGGCCAGGTCCACATGGAAGTGGAGAGACCGGGGACGTAGGCAGAGCCGGCAGAGCAGGGCACCAAGGCAGGACCAGCGAAGCAGGAAGCAAGGGTGGAGCAGAGAACCAGGATGGAGCCGGCGAAGCAGATGGAGCTGAGGACCACCACAGCAGAGCAGACTGGTCCGAAGGTCCCCACGGCGGAGCAGAAGACCACCAAAACCAGACAGTAGACCACCACGGCAGAGCAGAAGACCACCAGAGCAAGACAGACAGTGAATCTACGGCATCAAAGACTGAGGCAGGGAAAGCAAAAAGTTCATCCATAGTTTCCCTGGAGACAACTGAACAGGCAGACAGTTCATAAACAAGCTCGGTGGCTGAAACTGGACAGACAGATGGCTCAGAATCAGACTCATTAGTTGCAACCAGACAGACAGATTGTTCAAAATTAGACTTATTGATAGAAACTGGCAAGAACGACAGCTCAAAACCACACTCAAAAGCAGAATCCAGACAGATAGACAGTTCAAAATCAGATGGATTAACAGAAACTGGACTGGGAGACACTTCAGTGACTGAAACTAAACAGACATTAATAGAATCTGCACAGACAGATGGTTCAACATCAGACTCATGGAGGGAAACGGGACTGGCAGATGATTCAGGAACAGATTCATTCACATGCATTTAAGGCCTCGTCGTAACAGACTGGGCTGAGAGCTCCCAAGGAAACCCATTGGCTGAATCGAGGAGCAAAAATAAAGTCCATGTACTGTCTCTGTGGTTGTTACAGGCATGGTTGGGAGTTCTAAGATGGCCTCTTTGGCCGGCTCAGAGCAGGACATGAGTTCATAAACGGCCTCCATAGCCGTGACAGGACAGGCAGAGAGTTCACAGACGGCCTCCATAGCCGTGACAGACAGGCAGAGAGTTCACAGACGGCCTCCATAGCCGTGACAGGACAGGCAGAGAGTTCATAGGTGTCCTCCTTGGCCGGAACAGGACAGGCAGAGAGTTCACAGACGGCCTCCATAGCCATGACAGGACAGGCAGAGAGTTCACAGACAGCCTCCATAGCCGTGACAGGACAAGCAGAAAGCTCACAGACGGCCTCCATAGCTGTGACAGGACAGGACGAGAGTTCATAAGTGGATACCACTGACACCTCTGGAGGTTCTGCAGCGGATGCCACCACCTCTGGAGGTTCTACAGCCGTACCATCAGGAAACAGGGAGAGTTCATTAGTGTTCTCCTTAACAGGACAGGTACAAAGTTCAGCAATGGTTCCTTCGACTGCGACATGACAGGCTGAAAGTGCGTTGCTGGGCGCAACCACCGCACAAGGAGCTGAAGCGAGCGCCTCCTCCTCGGAAGGTTCTGCAGCATATGCCACCACTGCTGGAGAAGCTGCAGAGCGCGCCATCGCCTCGGGGAACACAGCAGCGAGAGCCACTACCTCGGGAGGATCTGCAGCGTCAGCCACCACCTCTGGAAACATCATAGTGGGCGCCGCCGTTTTTAAAGCTTCAGTGGTGGTGTATGCAGCCCAAATACACCATAAGGCGATCCCCAATGTGGGAAGCGCTACAAACAGGGGAATCAGGTCAGGAACAGAAAGGTCTGAGAGCGCTGGTTTAGGGATACCAGCTGCACGTGCTGAAACATGCGGTGGATCCTCCATGCTGGATGCCAGTCTGGGAGACTAAAAAACTGACCTCGAAGATCTGGGTGCAACAGATAGGAAGTGACAAGACTCTGGATGATCAGCTGTGACTTGACTTGATTCAGGATTGGCAGCTGGGACTTGACTTGACTCATGATGATCAACTGTGACTTGACTTGACTCAGGATTGGCAGCTGTGACATAGCGGGGCGCTGTTGTGTCCGCCATTTTGAGATCAGACTCCATTGCCACCGCCATTTTGTGAGCGTTCTGTAGTTCGGCCGCCATTACACGCTTGACACTCGTTACAATAATGAAGGTCAGTTTAGGACTGGTTTAGAAAGTGTTTGTGTCTGAAAAAAGCATGGAAATCTTTCATTTGAGGGCCTGTGAAACAAATAGGCACTGCTATATTGTTTTGAAGACTGAATTGTAATTACACAATACATGGCAATTATCGCAAATGTAGTAGGGTGTTTCTTCAACTTTGAGCACTTCTATGTTCCAGGGGTCGATTTTTATTAAAACAAACAGACTTCAGCTTTGTTTTAGTTTTTTTGCTTTATGAAGTATAGATTACACATTGTGCCAGTCTCAGATGTTCAATTTATCAAACTATCTTCACTATCTATCTACACTGAAAAAACAAACAAATAAATGACATAAAATAAAAAATGGTAACATTTAAATTAACTGTTTTAATCAAGTCAAAATTACCATTTAATATCACTGAATCAACCTAAATATATTAATGTATATCAACAAAACTAATTTACATAGGTTAAATCAGGCTCTTTAAGGTAATAATTACAGGTTGCCACTTTTTTTACAATATATATTTAACAAAATCCATCCTGAAAGCTTGCAACAGTGCAATAATAAGCGATGAATCAAAATTCATTTCTGAGGTAACTGACAGCATGTTACAGATGAGATGACAGAGCTTACCTTGTATTTAACCCCGGATATTTCTTTAATCTGATTAGGTGAAGACCACACTACAAGACAGAATGTCGTCACCCAACAAATGTTTAAAATGTACATTTCTTGCATCTTGATTGTAGTTATGATCCCGAAATTCATTTACCAGACAAACTTACACATTTAGCAAAATCACAAGTCAACAGACAATATGGATGAGGAGTTTGCTACTATTTTTCAGCACAAAACGAGCTGAAAAATATTTGTTGTTGGTACAAAAAATAAATGAATAAAACTAACTAAATAAAAGTAAATGGCCCCAGGTTGACATTGTGGAAGCCAAAGTTTCCAACAGAAAATGTCTACTTGAAAAAAAAAAAAAAACTGACAAATTACTATGATAAAAGTCAAGCCCATGTTTTTGTCTTAAGCCTTCAGGCCTATAAAGGCTTACCTTAAGCACACATTGACATTCAGTAACTGAGTCGTGATTGATTTAGGAAGGAATTATACTGTACCCACTCCCTTTTAAATCTCTATTCTATAGTCTTGCATCTAGAGCAGAAAAAGACAGATGGAGAGGGAGAGACAAGAAGCGGCTGTAAAAGTAAAGACGTTTAACGTGGGAAGAGATAAGAGCCATGCTGCAATTTCTCAGCGTGTCACGGCAGAGACGCAACCTCTTAATCACCCGAGCTATCAGATCATCCCAGCTGCTAACAGCGCTAAGAGCCCCGACGCTAGAGGACCAGAGACACGCTGTTGCAGCCAACATGCAAACTAATGCCAACGAGATCGAGATAGAGGGTGATGTGGGGGTCTTTTGCTGTTAATTGAGGCTGCAGGCAGACAGGACGCTAATCATTCTAGAAAACTTATTCTAGAGGCAATTCTTCAACTTCTGCTTCTACAAATTGTTGCCATTCATTGGAGCACTTCATCTCCAGCCTCCCTAAGAATTACAGCTGCTGTTTTGTAAATATCCAGTTCAGTTAAAGGGATAGTTCATCCAAAAATGAAACATTGCCCATTTATTCGCCCTTATGTAATTCCAAACCTGCTGTTCTTTCTTCCGTAACACACAAAAGTAGATAATTGGCATAGTTAACTCTTATAGTTAGCATTAAATGGAAATCTGTTCTGTAAATGTTTGTTATTGATTTTACTGTGAACGATTCATCTATGCATGCTTTTCATTTTTAATCAAAATATCATAATTGGATCTTCTGATGAAACAACTTCTCTTTGGCAATGTATATACCAGACATCACCAATCATTTATTTTGCATAAAACAGTCCTTTTCTTCCAATTAACCGCAAGCTCACATTCAGATCTGCCTCAGAACCAAGTTCCCACCCTAAACTTTTCTTTTTTTTCAGAGTTTCACTCTGATGTACGTTACAATATGGAAGAAAAGATCTGTTGCTACATACCACAACTATAACGATAATGCCACAGAGCAACGATATCACTGGAATCACTTTCAGAGCGATTTTTCTCCTGCTGATGAATGACAAAAACATTGTTAGCCAATCAGAATCCATCCTGCTTTAAGAGCTTGGGCATTTAAAGCAGCAGAATAATTGCATCACGTGCTTATGATAAATATGAGTTCCCTGCAGTGGGGAACGAGACCACTGCGTCCTCTAGGGGTCGATATGGGGAACGCCTCGTCGTGACCCGTTTCTGAAGCCTACATTGAAAAAACACCAATTTGTTTGGCCGGCGACAGCCATGACGTCACTAACGGTGCGACTACAGTATAAATCGGCGCCGGGAGATACACATCATTCACTTCTTCGTATGAAGCTTGTGTCCGCAGCATGGCACAAAAATTAGAGGACGCAGTGTCTCGTTCCCTACGCAGGGAACCATGGTTACATACGTAACCGGAGACGTTCGCTTCCGAGGGAACTTCGAACTGCGTCATCTAGGGGTCACTATGGGGAACGGTATACCCACGCCACATGCTGAGGGGAGTGCATGCCAGAAACTATGGCGAGCACTAAGTACCAACTTTACCATATTGATATGGTAGTTGCCCCTGGGACGTTAGACGGCTTTCAGTGACGTTATTCCCTACGGCCAAAGGCCTAGGCTACTTACCCCAAAATACTTACCTGTTAGGGCAAGACTCCTGGGCCTGGGGTAGAGCTCAAGACTTGGAATCAGGATAGATTCCTTTTAAGGGAATACAGCTAAGAGCCTAGAATCATACTAGTCTTGTCACACAGGGGCTACCGCACGTTTCCCCTTGTATGTGCTGAAGGAACTGTCTCAACGCCCTTAGTAGCAACAACTGTTAAGGGGGGTATCCAAGGTAGGAGGAGTGGTGCCAAGGCGGAACCGGGGTTTTAACACCACTCAGAAGTAGCACGAAGTCGTTGCGGGTAGCTCTCCCGCAGGATTTTAGAAAAGTGGGCAAAAAAAAACGCATAATGTGCACCTGACACTATGTGGACTTTTAGGAAAACGTGGGCAAAGCATAACGTGCCCAATACCAGCTATGTGGATTTTAGAAAGTGGGCCAAGCATAACGTGCACACACTTGAATACCATTCTAGGGGTTCTCGTGGCACTCTGAAAGAGCAGCCCATAGATAGAAATAGCGTAGCCCCAAACGCTATGTCTACGGATATAATATGCTGGAGTGACTAGCAGTAATCTGTAGCTGAGGGAGCAAACATCCAGATCTCAATTGAGAGGGAACTCAACCTACAGCATGTTCCAATGGTGGAACAGCTAGCAATTATTCAGCTGAGGGAGCAACACACCCAGTTCTCAATCCGAGAAGGGGGCTCAACCTGCAGCATGTTCCAAAGCTGGAACAGCTAGCACTAATTTACTTAGCTGTGGGAGCAAACACACACAGTTCTCAATCGAGAGGGGGGCTCAAACCTACAGCATGTTCCAATGCTGGAACGGCTAACAGTAATTTACCTTAGCTGAGGGAGCACAAAACCAGCTCTCAACGAGAGGGGGCTCGAACTACAGCGCGATTGTAGAATCAGAAGTGTAAGCGTACTGCAAGCTAGCCAAAAAACACGAGGCCCATGTTCACCTGATGCTGCTGGTTCCAGGTGCTCTGGAAAAACAGAGAACTCAAACTTCTCATGTGAGAGGAGAACTCCGAATTCAGAGGAATAACGTTGCTCATTCCAGGTAACCCTTTGATAAAAAGGGGGGGCACTGCTCAATACTACCACGAGGACAACCCATGGAGCGAGGAATCCAACTCCTCAGAGATGATTAACGCTCTAAAGAAACACCATACTCACAATAACCCCATAATGGTGAGGGGAGCGATGCTTCCAAAGAGTGTCGACAGAGACACACTAGTTGAGTGGAGCCCAAGGAACTGGGGTCTAACCAACTCAGAGAAAGGGAACAAGGCTCATAACGCGTAACCCCTACCATACAGGATTTTAGAAAAGTGGGCAAAGCATAACGTGCAAACACACCACTTATGTGGAATTTAAAAAGTGGACAAAGCATAACGTGCACACTTACCAGCTATGTGGATTTTAGAAAGTGCGCAAAGCATAACGTGCACACTTACCACTTATGTGGATTTGTAGAAAAGTGTGCAAAGCTTAACGTGTGCACTTACCATAGTATTTGGATTTTTGAGTTTTCCGAGCATCTGTTTACAGATACGGAAGTACTGGGCCAAACGGGAGAGGCAAGCTCAAATACAACCCTCAAAGGTGAGGGGCGCACTGCCCGAGACAGCATTTACACAAGAAGGTTCTCGCAAATGCAACCTATACCTCCCGCTCGATGCCTCAGCAAGAGGGGATATCCTGGTGATCAGGAAACCCCTCAGAGCGACCCAGATACGGTAGACCAGTCAGGGTAGCATGAAAGCGCAACCCCAGCCCGGACGTCCAGGAAATTTTTGCAGTGACGCGCCGGGGGCCCAATGATCACGAAGGCTCCCGCAGAAGCATGTGTTAGCAGATGTAGAAACAGGAAGTATGAAGCCGAAAACCGGCTTTACTTACCGTCTTGACATATATCGACGAGTGAAATAAACATTGCAAGTCGAGCACCCGGTTTTTGAACCCAGCAGAGGGGGTGCCCATCGAGGACCTACCCTAGAAAGGGACAGAAACACACAGGTCCTGGGAAACACTGCAACGAAACTAGCAGAAGGGTTATACACACAACCAGCAGTCTCATTAGATACACATATATATTTATATATACATATATTAGACATGGATCGTACTCACCAACCATGGCTCCCGCGTCGGAGCTCTGTCCGGAGAAGCCTCTAGACCGGACCATCAGAAAGATGGTCACTATGAAGCCATAGAACCAACCAAACCAATAGGTCCAGTATAGGAGACTATAATGCAGGAAATTCCCACCTAACCTCGGTCAGGTGGAGAGATGGTGGTTACAGGGGAATTAGGAAGGTGAAGATAAGGGCAGATGTAAGACCCCCGAAGGAAATGAGTAAATACTGAGGTATCACTCTGATCCGGACCCAAAAGCACTGAGGCCTGTCTGGGGAAATTTTTTTTTTTTTTTTCCCCACTACACTTAGGTCCTTTATCACTGATCCTTGGGGGGGGGGGGGGGGGGGGGGGGGGGGGGGGGGGGGGGGGGGGGGAAAACCGCGATCTTCCTACCCCTACCGCGGGCGGAGGGAGGAGCGCGAGCCGCGACACTAGTCTTCTGAGCCAGTCTCTGATCCTCAAACTGAGATGGGCTAGGACCCCTGGGTTGTTTGGGTTCAGACCTGGACTTCTATCCCGGTCTTTCAGCAAGTCAGCCTGATATGCTTGGAGCATCACCAACGTGTGCAATGAACTGACAGCCCGACCTGCTGCTGCTGCGAATACCTTGGCATCCAAGCGATATGTCAAGGAGGGGAGTCTTAGAGGAAGTCTCACCCATAGAGAGATAGCTGGCCAGCGTCTTTATAGGGGCATCTTCTCATAACCGCTTTGCGCATCGCCTCGTTGTTGGCATAACTTGTATGCTGGAATTGATGGATGCGTGAAGAAAAATGGCCTCTTCTATTCCTTCTCAATCTTTATATGAAAAGCAGGAAGAAAGGAAGGGCTCACATGAGCTGGAGGGTTATGGCCAGAAAAAAATAATGTTCATCGAGATGACCTTGCGATGTCACTTTCTTCGCCCGCTTCACGGCAAGTAAAGCCTCACCGTGGCACGATCCAGAATTTCCAACAGCTCATCATACGCAGGGCAGGAGGATGGGGAAGGCTCAGCCTCAGCTTCTTTGACCTCCTCAGACATTTCCTGCTTTTGCAGGGCTGATCCCAGCAGAGCACTGGCCCCAGAATCAGACAATGTTAATGAAATAACATCATCCTCCAGCGGATCACTCTCGTGCACAGCCGAAGATTGCGAAAGGGAAACCCCTCTTCAAACTCATAATATTTTTTGTGTTGCCAGATCTATGCGAAACCCCACGAGCTCATTCCCTTCCGTGCCTCAGCAGCGGCAGGTCCTGAATCGCGGAAGGAAATCCTTGAAAAGTGAGACAAATGAGAGCGGAGCTTTTTCCCTTGGAAAAAACGCTCGCAGTGCATGCTGATTGCCCCCTCGGGGACATTGTGTGCGTGCTCTTTGCCCAAACAAAACAAAGCATAGATCGTGTGTGTCATCAGATATAAAACAACGTCAACACGGATGCACACATACTTAAATGCTTTGCTAGTGCTCGACATAATGAGATAAATAGAGATCGCTCTTAACACAGAAATGCACGCTTCAAAACAAAAAAGTCAATGAAGACGAAGAAGAGAATGATGTGTGCTCCCGGCGCCTATTTATACTATAGTCGCACCGGTAGTGACGTCATGGCTGTCGCCGGCCAACGAGTTGGCGTTTTTCAATGTATGCTTCAGACACGGGCCACGACGAGGCATTCCCCATAGCGACCCCTAGAGGATGCAGTTCAAAGTTCCCATGAAAGGGAACTACAGCTGCAGCTCACGCTTATTATAACACCGTATCATGCATTGTGGATGCAATATAGCTATTTTTAATTATATAGTTATATGTTTATAATTATTGTTCTTGGTGTGAATGGGCCTTTATGGAATTCAATCTCTGTCTGTTCCTCAAAGTTATCACATGGTTTCTATAGTAATATGAGCCACTTTTAGGAAATTTTTGAAGTTTGACAGCCCTTATTCATTTTATGGAAACATTTAGCTAAATATCTTCTTTTGACTTCCACAGAAGAAAAATACATACATACACAAACATAACAGCCGGAAAACACTGACAGACTTGTCGTTTTTGGTAAACTATTCATATATAAGACATGTCATCAGTGTTTACAGTAAGTCCCAATTTTATCTGCACTGGAATCAGGCCATAACACTGAGGAACCCAAGAGGCACCAGACAACAGATCCAGTCTTCTGATAGCAGGATTCTTCTGAGAGCCTCCAAGAACAACATAACATCCTGCTGGGAGAGGGAGATTATTTTTTTATTTGTTATATTTTCTTAAGCATATGCAGTTCATTGGTCAATTTAATAAATAATTGTGAATAGCAATTTCGTTCAAATACCTGTTCAGATTGTGCTGTGGTTTAATTAATGAGAGCAGTGTGTGACCTGTGTGTTCAGGAACACTTCAGAGAAATGTACCGTCTGTTTAGGCCACCGCTGGGAACTGAACTCAGTTTCAGAGCTGATATTTGGGCTGTGACGCACACACTCACACACACATACATCTGATTTGTAATTAATTGTTGACAGGACTGAAAATCTCACCTCTCCATGGTACTATAATTGCATAAGCAGGCACATGTTAACACACGTTTTGTTTTTGTTAACATGGTTGAGATTTTCCATTGACTTTTATTGTATTTATATACTAACATTATCTATGACTTAACCCTACCCTACACTAATATATCATACAATGCACTTCAAGGCCAGGGGGGTTTCAAACTGGATTCAATAGAATCCAAAGTTCTGAGAATAGAATATATAGCTAAATAAACAAACACATAATCAGTGAGAATGTACTAAACCTAATTTGACAATATTACCATTTTATTCTGGCTATAACATGTGCAGAAATGTTGTTATACTGACAAATAAAGAACAATAAAAAGAAACAGTGTACTTAATATAAACTAAATATTTTCCATTTTACACATTTCATGTAAATATTAGCGGCATTGAACGACGCGTAGACAACTTCCGCTTCAGTGTGGTTCCGCTTACAAGTCACAGATTTATCAACAACGTGATTGTGAGTTCTGAAAATTTCAGGAAGTCAGTTTGGTTGTAAAATACGGGCGTGACTCTAGTTTATAGTTTAAGCGAACTGTGTGTGAACACAGCAGAATTTAGAGCTGACAACGTATTCTGCTATTGTGTGAATATAGGCTAAATATAAAAAATATTTAATTGTTTTTTACACCTATATCTTGAATTTTGTTAGCTTTTTGGTGGCATTTTTGTGAGGTGAAAATCAGGATATACTCCAGTATCACTCGCATTTACGGATTTCAGAGGAATTACTTAAAACAACTACCCATAGAAAAGAAAAATCAAAAGTGAGATCTCTTTAACATCTCAAATATTTCTCCTAGACAGAAATTAGTTTACTTTAAGATCGAATGGAGGTTTTTGCTTGAGTCTCCTGCTTCTCAAACTTGTCTCCTGAGAGAGAAAAATCTAACAATCTCACAATGGTCTCCTTTAAAGCTTTAAAAGAGATCTCAACAACATCACACACTGTGCTCAGATTTTTCTCCTAGCAAGAGTAACGGGATTCTACATTGTCTGATTCAAGATTTAGAAAGATCTCAAGAAACATCACACAACTGTGCTCAGATTTTCTCCGTAGCTAGAGACACGGATTTCTCACATTTGTATTATCAAAGATTAGGAAAAGTCTAAAGAACATCACACACGTGCTACAAGATTTACCTAAACTAAAGACTCTGGTGGTCTCATATTTGTCTCATTTAAAGTTTTAGAAGAGATCTCATGATCATCACACACGTGCTCAAATTTCTCATAGAGACGATATGCATCGATGGAGATTTTGCTGAGTCTCATGCTTCTCAAACTTGTCTCCTGAGACAAAAAATCTAACACTCTCACATGTGTCTCATTCAACGCTTTAGAAAAGATCTCAACAACATCACACACTGTGCTCAGATTTTTCTCCTTAGCTAGAGACTGGATGTACCTTTGTCTATTCACAAGCTTTAGGAAAAAAAGATCTCAACAACATCAAACACTGTGCTCAGATTTTTCTCCTTAGCTTTAGACTCTGGATCTCTCACATTTGTTTCTTTTAAAACTTTAGAAGAGATCTCAGCAACATCACACACTGTGCTCAAATATTTCTCCTAATCTAAAGACTCAGGAGCTCAACATTAGTATCCTTTGTCTATTTGAGATCTCAACAACTTTACAATGTGTGCAAATGTCAATTGTCTCAATATGAGCTCAAACATTACTACCATATAATGTGTATTAATAATCAAATTAGTCAATTAATAATCAAGACAGAGTCATAAGCCATTTATTTGCTTTTCAGTAAAGAAAAGCTCCAGGGTTACTTATTTCTGTAAATCAGTTTTCCTATCAAAACATTCTATACAAAGTAACTTATTCCTTATTTCTTGCATGATTTTTTTAAACCTGAATGTATGTTTCCCCGTTATTTAAGCCTTTCAAGTACTTGACTTGGTTAGCACTTTTAAATTGTTGAGATGTCTTTTAAAGCTTTAAAGGAGACAAATGTGACCCCCTGAGTCTTTAGCTTAAGAGAAACCGTCTCAGGTTACGTATGTAACCTACCGTTCCTCACTTTTTGGGAAACGAGACGCACTGCCGTCCGGCACACGCATAGTGGGAACGCCCCTTCAGTCGTGAAGGGCTCTGAACCTCGCCCCCCCCCCCCTCCCCTCGTAATCAGACCACGCAGAGATGGACGAGACGTCATCGGAGGTGACGTAATGACCAGGAGCTATACCCCAAACAGCAGCCTTGCGTGAGACCAGCTCAGGCTTATAGGAATGAAGAAAGCGCTGCAGGGACGCGGAAGCTATGGCACCGCGAAGCAGGTCTCCGTTCCCTCTTTCAGGGAATGAGGGTTACATACGTAACTGAGACGTTCCTCTTCAGGAACTCGAGCTACGTCGAAAACGCTCGGGGAACGCGACTGACCACGCCGCCAGACTTCTAAGGCTCTGACTTTAGCCGTGCCGAAGCTGCCACGCTTAGGGCGATGATTGCCGAGAAACGAAGAGCAGGGTGGTCTCGCCATTGTCTAGGTCATAGAACCTGACGACCAAGGTCAGGGGCTGTGGAAAACTCTCCAGACCCACCTGGTCTGTAGCACAGATGTCCTGCAGGAGACACCTGCCAGGACAGGCCTCACGAGGCAACAAAACTTCCTAGTAGAAGTGAGCCCGGACCCCAAAGTTTCTGCTGGTCTGGATCCCCTAAGGGATGAGGACTGAGGGCCTGGAGCATGACAAGCTCGAAGGGAGGCCTACAGAGAGCCTCTAGCACCATGGCCAGACACCCGGTCCAACCGGGGGGGACACGAGATCGGTTACGTGAGGCATCCAGCCTCAGCGCCTACTAATGGAGGAAACAAGTGTAACCCTTGTTAGGGGGGTGTCTGCCACACTGACTGGTCCACCAAGAGGGTGTGGGAGGCCAGCAATGCCGCCCGTAGACCTTAAGGTGGAAGTGGGGTCAACCCTGTGGAGAAGAATACGGGCCTGCCACGAAACTCAGCCACTGTACCAAACCCGGGCAGTTAACACTGGGTCGAGCTGGCGGTTCACACCAAGAAATTAAAAGTTTCCCACCGACAGGCGTTTGACAGTTCCCGGCGACGAGTGCTCTGGATTTGGACTATGATATCAACAAACTCGGTTGAGACCGGACAGTAGAGTGGTGACCTTCTCAGGAGGCCACACCACAACTTCCCACCCAGTCCGGGCGGGGGTGAGATCCCCTTTTTATACCCTCCCGCCTGTGAGAGGAGATCTCTCCTGACAGGGAATCTCCCATGGAGCGCCGTCGAGAAGAGAAATCAGGTCCGAGAAACATACTCGGCCTGGCCAGAACGGGGCTACTAGCAGAAGACGGACCCCGTCCCGGCGCACTCTCTCCGGAACTCCCGGGAGCAGAGCGATCGGGAGAAAGGCGATCAGACAAAGCCTCGGCCATGTCTGTACCATGGCATCCAGCCAGTGGAGCTGATAGACTCAGAGGGCACAGAGGGGACAGTGCGAGGTCATTAAGAGTCGCAAAACAGTTCCACCTGCCTGGCCCAAAAATGCCCCGTATTCGCTAACCACCCTGGGCCGTTAGTGAAGCATCCATGTCCCCGGCACGGCCCCCCTGTGACTACGACCCAGGCTTGGATCGCTCCCAAATGAGAGGTACAGGAATGTGAATTACTCTCAGCGAGAGGAGTTTGCCCTTGGACCACACAAGGATCTGGTACGCTAGGTTGTACAAACGGCGTCTCCGAAGCCGCCGGAACCTCATGTGGTGGATGTAAGAGACAACAGCTGTGTTGTCGGTCGCGCTACCAACACATGGTGAACATCTTAGTCTCGCGGGCGAGGAAGAGTCTTAGTTGCATGAAGCACGGCCTCGCATCTACAGGCAGGTGGGCAGTGGATGGCAAATCGTGAGTGGCGCCACACTCCACACAGGACCACGTAGCGGCAGGGTCCCGGCTCCATCATGACCGCCTACCCAACCGGTGACGGACTGGTCTGTCGCTAGCGTTACCGGCGAACAAGGGCTCCAGCACAGGGCCAGCATGAGCCCAAGAACCAGGTTTCCTCCACATGTTCCCCCATGGCACGTACGGATCGCCGCGTGCCCTGAACATGCCAAAGAGGGTTTCCACTCAGGGAGTTGAATCCACTCTGGTCTTGAGCACCATGTTAGCCGGGCATCATGTACAGCCGGCCAAGAGTTATTACGTTGGACGCAGCTGCCATCAGACCCAGCAGTCTCTGAAAATGCTTGACAGTGACGGACCGGCCTGCTCTGACTCTCGCGACTGCGGTAAGGATCGACTCGATACGAGCAGGGGACATACGTGCCTGCATCATGGTCCAATCCCACACCACGCCTAGATAAGTGGACCTCTGTAATGGAGAAAGCACACTTTTCTTGGCATTAAGTCTTAACCCCAGCTCTCTCATGTGGGCGAGAACGACATCTCGACGTCGAACCACCATCTGCTCTGACTGAACTAAAATCAACCAATCGTCGAAATAGTTTAGTATGCGAATGCCCTGGAGTCGCAAAGGAGCCAGAACTGCATCCACACACTTCGTGAAAGTGCAAGAGAGTGACAGGCCAAAGGGAAGAACCCGATATTGGTACGCTTTGCCCCCGAAAGCAAACCTCAGGAAATTCCTGTGAGTGGGAAGGATGGATACATAGAAGTATGCGTCCTTTAGATCGATCGCGACAAACCAGTCCTCGGACCTGATCTAAGAAAAGACTTGTTTGAGTGTGAGCATTTTGAACTTCAGTCGCATGACTGAGCGATTCAACAGACGCAGATCTAGAATTGGATGCAACCCCCCATCCTTCTTCGGAACTATGAAGTACCGGCTGTAGAACCTGGACTGCCTCACATGAGGAGGGACCAACTCGATGGCCTCCTTCCTCAAAAGAATAACTACTTCTTGTTCCATGACCAGAACCTGCTCGGGGCCCACCAGCGTGGGCATAATCACATTGAAAAGAGGCGGAAGAGAACCAAACTGGATTCTGTAACCTCTCTCTACAGTGTGCAGGACCCACTGAGAAACATTTGGCAGTAGTTTCCACGCTGCAAAATAGTCTACTAAGGGAATCAGTCTCTCGAGACTGACCTCTGGTATAAACGGCAGCCAGCTCGGATGCCCTGAACGGCGAAGAAACGGCAGGCGACAACCGAACCCGCGGTCTAGAGACCTCTGTGGAGGTTGCGAGCCTCTTAGCACCGCTACGTTGGCGGGCGGTGTCTGAGAGTGGCGCTCGCGGGAGACCGCTGCGCCCTATAACTCCGGCAGAGTTAGCAGCCGATCTCCTGAGGGCACTGAGATGAGACAGACACCGTGTAATGCGGTGTAACCCGCTGCACCCAGAGGGGACTGCCCTCATGAGTCCTTGGCCAGTGGCGTCAGGACCTTCTTCGGAACAATGAAGTACCAGCAGTAGAACCCAGAGTCTGTCTCGTGCGGAGAGACCACCTCGATGGCCTCCTTCCTCAAAAAAGTAACTACTTCTGTTCCATGACCAGAGCCTACTCGGGGCCCACCAGCGTGGGCGTCCCCTCTCTACAGTGAGCAGGACCCACTGAGACACATTTGGCAGTAGTTTCTACGCTGCAAAAAAGTCTACCAAGGGAATCAGTCTCTCTAGACTGATCTCTGGTGTAATATGAGCAGCCAGCTCGGTGCCCTGTAACGGCGAACCGGCAGAGAACACCCAAACCTGCTGCTCTAGAGACCTCTGCGGAGGCGAGACGGACACTGTGTAATGCGGTGTAACCTGCTGCACCCCAGAGGGGACTGCCCTCATGAGTCCTGGGCCAGTGGCATCAAGACTTTTTGGCCGAGGACCTCTTAGACTTAAGTACGGTCCGCAGATCCGGCTTAGACTTCGAGGGCCCCCGACCTAGAGCGTCGCCTCGACCCACTGTCTCGACCCGGGGGAGTAGGTGAGGCCACGCTCTGTTTTTCTGTTTTTGTGCATTGCTGACCGCCTCAACCTCCTCAGAGGAAGAGAGGTAAACACGTGCTCTCACTCGAGAAAATGTATTTATTTACTTTTTCTGAAGTGCCTCTGTGTATCTGTGTATTATTCCTCAGAATTAAATGCAGTCAACAACCAGAGGGGTAAATACGGTCTGGTGAGAAAGATTCACATCAAAAACCGAATGATGTAATATAAGCGTTGCCTCGGCAGCATGCGAGCCACTCAGTCACAACAACAACATCAATCTCCTCAGAAAAAGATGGCAGCATCAGCAAGCTCTCACTCAGAGGGAGAAGAACCGCAGCGCGGGCTTCCAAGCCCCCGAGAACGAGCTCTAGATCTAGCAAACACGGGTGGAGATAGGAAGTGCCGTCTCCAACCCGTCCACCAGATCATATGCGATTCCCACGAACTCAGTGGCCGCCGTGCCTCAGCAGCAGCGGAACTGCAAACGCAAGATCACAGGCACGGACACACTCCTCGGAGCGCGCCCAGCGAGAGCGGAACGCTTCACAGCGGGCTTTTTTTTTCTTTTTTCTGTTATAAAATCAGGCATCTATGCGGTGTGCAACCTGGTGTTTGTGCAAACTGGCGAGCTCTCTGACGCCCTCGTATCAATTCGCGGAGAAAGGACAGTAGCACATCTCCAGGGTGGGCGACCAGCAGGTACCCGCTTCCGAACTCCCGAGAGTGGGCGCTGGATCTGGTGGTTAAGGAAATCGATAGGGACGCGCCCGTCTACATTCCCTACACCGGATCCATAAGCGAAACCCACGAGCACAGCCGCCGCACCGCCTCGGCGAAAGCGGGGCCGGTGCTGCGAGAAACGCTAGTGAAAGCTCTCTCCTCAAAGAAAGCCCTCTGAGAGCGAAGCAAGGCAGTAACAAACGCTACCAAACGCCGCTACGCTCCCTTTTTTTTCTTGAGGCTGACTCCTGCGTGCTTGCCTCAAGCAGACAACAAACAAACTGGGTGTATCCCCACCCGTAAAGTAACGCGGACAGGGAAGAACACACAGCCTGAACGCTGCCTGCCCTCGCTTTAGGTCTCGGTTCTTGTGCTTTTGACATTTTGGACAAAACAACATCAAATAAGACTCACAACAGATATCAGACTGACACACACACAAAGCGCTTGCTGAATGACAGAAAGATGACGCCGGTTTCACCGCACGTGCTTTCATGCTTCCTGGTCACAAAGTCACCCCGCCCGTGACGTCTCGCCCATCTATTGGTCTGATTACACACGAGGTTCAGAGCCCGTCACGCTGAAGGGCGTTCCCTAGCATTTTCCGACGCAGCTCGAATTCCTGAAGAGGAACTGAGCACAGGTGTGATGTTGCTGAGGTCTCTTCTAAAACTTTAAAGGAGACAAATGCGAGAGTGTTGGAGTTTTTGTCTCAGGAGACAAGTTTAAGAAGCAGGAGACTCAAGCAAAAATCTCCATCTTAACCTAATTTCTGTCTAGGAGAAATATTTGAGATGTTAAAGAGATCTCTTTTGATTTTTCTTTCCTCTGGGAAGACTCCATTTGATGTTAATGTAACCTCATTTCTGTCTAGCACAAACATTTGGAATGTTAAGGAGAACTCTTTTTTTAATTTATTTTTTCTTCCGTCTGGTTAGCTTCAATGTCATTTATCAACACCATTTCAATCAAAGACAATACATGCATTGTCATATTTTTGAAGTTGTTTTATGTAGACAGTGTTTTATTGCACAATGATTTAACTGAGGATATCATTACCTATATTTACATGCATGCAAAATGGGCTGTGCAAGACAAACTTTTTAATGCTAAAAAAAAAACTGGTAAACTAGTTAAGGCCCGGCTCACAATCAAATCCCGAGGTGCTTCTTAAATTAGGTGAGCGGTGTCTTTCTCTCGCTTCTCTATATTTAGGTATAAGTTAAGCGCAGTGCATGGCACAAAGAGCGCTCCCTTATCTTAAGTTAATCTCGACCTCACACAGTTACATTATAAACAATGAAGTTCTCAATGCTGCACAATTAATCTCTTATTTACATCGTGTCTACACTTCGTTGTAATGAGATGATTTGTGCTGAACACAACAAAACTCAGGTGATTTGAGCAGTGAGTGGGTTCTAACTAATGCCTCGACCTGTCTGTTGTGTTCAAGAAAGAAAGTATGTCTGTGCATTGGCACATTGCTAACGCCCCTGCACAAACACATGAATAGCACAACCCCGGAGCGTTTGCCAAATTTGCAATTAAATGCTATTATTACAGTTTTAACTGAGGGTGCTATTTGTTTGAGCACTCTAGCACCCCCAGTTGAACCGGGCCTGTACACTAGTATTACATTTGTTAAAAAGAAAGTATTGATCTTATACTAAACATCTAGCACTTATGTAAGTCTTGGGAAATGTGCTGTATATACAATGCTTCCTGGGCATTGAAGATAAATATAAACTAGTAAACCTTGATATTCTGAAACGCTTATTACTATTTAAAAAAAAGAGAGATTACAGCAAGACAATAAAGAGATCTCCCATGTTTATCACAGTCCATTCTCATTTAATGATCATAGTGTAGTATTTATTTACAATATTGGTAAATGTTTAACTTTTCTCCTAAAATAAAATTGATGACATCTTAAGACAAAGCTGATTATCTCATTGAGACATATAAGAGAATCACCCCTTAGTATCCTGAGCTTAGAGTCAGAGTTGGGTACCATTGGCACCGGTACATGTAACCGGTATGTAGCCTATTAGAACCGAATCAGAAGCAGATTTCGGTGCCACTTAAATGCCTGAGCGATCGATTGAAATATTTGTCCTGGTTTCTGAAAGTGACGTCTAGAAGGGGCCCCTGGCGTACTAGGCCATTTTTAGCCAGCGCTTATAGCGATTACTCATTAAAATGTACACCCAATTTGTGACTCGCCTCAGAGTCAGTTCCCGTTAAATTTCATATGAAAACAGCGGCAGACTTCGTTCTCAACGTTCTTCAAGCGCGCTCTTCAATGTGCGCATAGCGTGATGCGCGACTCAGAACAGACACCCCCAGGACAAAAGGGTGTGTTACGATAGTAGTAGAGTGTTATAATATCTGTATCTGTGCAGTTCTTTGTCATAAATACAGTTTACAAAGGTTAACGAGGATGCAGCAGCAGCGGTTTCCCGTCTACTGTATAGTTTTCGCTGCGTTCACCCATCATCACACCACAGCTGTTTCCCCCAGCGAAAATCTAGCCCTTAACACACATGAACGTATACTTTATAAAACTATCATGTTGCTATTTTCATTTGAAAAATGTATATTTAATATATAATATATTACAGTGCATGTGGCATACCATACAATCATTCACAGAACTGATTAAAGACAGCACTCAGTCAATTCACTCATTTGAACTAAATATCAGAGTGATTGACAGAGATACTTTACAGCGAGAAAAGAAGAAACATTGTGTGGTTTTGTATTAAATAATGACCCAGATCATGAAATGCATTTATTAGCCTTCGAGTAAGGGAAGCACAACTCGGTAAATGAGAGCATCCGAGGAGCATGTGAGTGCTATGTATATTTATTTTAAATATTTTTTAATGTTCATTAATGTTATCCATCATTTTTTTTGTGCCTCTTTTTTTAAAGTATCGGTTCAGGCACCATTTAGGCACACAAGTTACCCCGTTAGAAAAAAGTATCGGAGTGGCACCAACCCAACACACCACAAAAACAACACACAAGTACAACACCGACTCACAAAATAGAAGAAAACAAACAAACACCACAAACAAAATACCCAACAACAACCAAACCAAACAAGCACCAAAAAAAAAAAACAAGAAAACAAACAAGACCAAAACAATAGCATTCGTGGACCAGCAAACCATCCAATGCGAGCCACAACTGCACTCCAGACACGAACGAGTTGGAGTCCCAGTTAACCCACGGTCTGTCGGCTCCTGGTCCTCTTTCTACCTGTCCAATAGTTGCCTGTTCTCTACTCCTACTTTGTCTCTGAACAATTTAAAGGTGTAAAAACCCCAATGTAATCAAGAAAATTAAGAAAGAGCAACCAGTATAAAAATTATTATAATGGGGTCTGAAAAATGAGTGATTCTACAGTGCCAGCCACTAAAGATGATCTCCCATGTTTACACAGTACATTTCTCATTTTGCGACTCCTTTCTCTGAGATATTCTCATCAAGTATCATTTGTGGTTATATATTTCTCCAGGCATTTAGAGAAACCATCTGACACTATGCCTGTGTGATACTAAAAGTGAGCAGATACATGAGGAATCTCATCTAAGGCTCCTGAGCTTAGGAAGAGCAACATAAACAATAAATTATCCTATGGGTACTAACGTACGTTGCCGTGGCCATGCAATAAGGACATAATAAGTATTAAAATTTATATTATTTAGATTTATAGTTGTAACATTAGGGTGACCCTCCAGAGTGATCCCTACTTCCCCCCCCCCCCACACCACCACCACTACACCATCACACAATTTCTCATTTGTTCTCAAAAACATTGCCAACACACACCAACCAACCACACCACACACACAACAGACAGAAACCCAGTTTGGCTGATCAAGTTTATTTGATCTGCTTACCAAAGAGACAATGCCCGCAAACATAAAATAATAAACAACTCCTTCATGATTAACTAAAATGTATAATGACAGCAAGTGTCATTGTTACCATAATTATTCTTTCTCTTACCATCATCATCATCATTATTATTAGTATGATTATCTTCCTTTATTAAGTGCACATTTTCGTATCTGTT
This sequence comes from Sinocyclocheilus anophthalmus, assembly GCA_018155175.1. Lineage (NCBI taxonomy): Eukaryota > Metazoa > Chordata > Actinopteri > Cypriniformes > Cyprinidae > Sinocyclocheilus > Sinocyclocheilus anophthalmus. Next base: position 308,083 of record JADLZN010008059.1, read on the forward strand.
TGTATTAAAAATTGTAATATAAACATGAAATGATCCCTTAAAAACAAACAAATGGAAACATGGCTGTGGATTAAGACTACTAGTGGGAAAAGGAGGGGGAAGAGTGTAAATCTGCTTGGAAAGGCTGGTCCGTAAGGCTCCAGAGTCAAAACTCTTTCTGAAAAAGTGAGTCAATCGCCCTGATACGGCACCCAGTCCAATCCGCACACTACACACACACACACACACACACACACACAACACACACACACACACACACACACACACCACACTGCTAAGCTCGTCCTATGAACTAAAAAACAGAAAGTCACATTAAAAGCACGGTTGGCAGTGGAAATTAATAGCTCATGGGTGTGAAGAGGAGTGTCAGTTGGCGTAGCGATGGCATGAGAGAAACGAGTTGAGTGAGGCTAAGAGTAAAGGATGTCATCATTGTGCACAAGGAGGTATAAGAGCATAGGAGGATGAGAGTAACCCGGGTTTATGATTCCTTTGTTATGATCTGTTTGGAGTCGCAAAGTCACTTCTTCCAGTTGTGTTCTTAAATTAACATATTCAGTTCCCTTCATTACCCGGAGATTAATTAGAAAGTACCTACAGTACAGTGTCTTCAGTTTCTGCTGCCTTGAGTTCATCCTCGTTGTTTTTTGCATTCCACAACCCTGATTGCCATTTCAGGGAGACTCAAAGTCCAAGCACCAGAGTAAGGAATGTGTCCCAAAACCCTGTGAAGAACCCCTAGTCAACACCCACACACAGACACACGTAACCGAACACATTCATACACACTCACACACACACAAAGTGCATTACCATCCGGGTGGTCCAGGGTTTCCTCATTTCATTAACAAGAGTATTTGCACTGTCTTTGTTTCAATCTACGGCTTTTTAAGAAGTTTGTCCGCTTCTGGGTATGTGGGATACTTCACTGTCTCAATCTTCTCTTTGACTTTATAAGAGGGGTAGAGGCCGGTACGGCCTGTTTTGCGGTTGATTCCCTTGGAGTTTCCATCCCAATGGTTGCCCGCAACTCCAATCAAATCTCCAGGTTCAAGTGGGATGTCGTCGCTGTTGCGTGGTTGGTGAGGGTAGATAGCGATCTGGTTATGGGCGTTCTGCCCACCGAAGTAGTAGATGTCATCGAGGGAGTAGAAGAAGGAGGAGGCGTCTGGGTGGAGAGTCTGCATGATCTCGTAGGCCACTCGACACACCTGCGCACAATGGAAATGAAAACAAAGACGCACGGTCACAAGCTGCTTTCAAGCAGAATCTTCTGAGCAGAGTGGAGTTGAGAGAATATGTAGGTGCATACTCAGGTGCACCTGACAAAGATGAATGGACTTTACAATGGTTAAGCGCTACTCTTGAAAAGCTGAAGTGAAGATTAAGGACTATCAGAACAAAGTACCCACAGACTGCTCATGAACAGTCTAAAGCATATGGCATATAAAATGTCAAGACTTCAGATTTCAAAATGGGAAGCTTGGATCTGACTGGCTGGTCTTTCTGGGAGTTTTTAATCACTCTATTGAGAAACAGTCTTGTTTTCAATGTTTCAGGCTGCTATAATGATGGATTCAGATGAGTCACTGGACAAAAAGTTGCCTTTCTAAAGCTGGACATGCTATACGGTTTTTATGGTTCTTTACAATTGTTGAATGGTAAAGTCTTCAACAGGGGAAGTGAACCTTGTTCCTGGAGCGCTACCTTCCTGCAAAGTTCAGCTCCAACCCTAATAAAACACCAGAACTTGGTAATCAAAGTGTTCAGGGTTACTTTGAAAATAAAAGGCAGGGTAGAGCAGGGTTTGAACTGAAGTCTGCAGAAATGTAGTCCCTCCAGGAGCAGAGTTGGCTACCCCTGCTCCACAATATAACTTGAGTGAGATCTTGGTTAAAAGTCTTGGTACACTGTGACATCCACGTCTTTTATGTCAAAATGTATACAATATATATTGTAGCAAAGACTCCCAATCTTCCTGTTGAAAAATTGTAGGAGCAATCCCACTGCTCGACTGCGACTTGATCATAAATGCAATTAGTCTTCTGGCAATGAATATGTCACACTAAACAATCAAATATTGGTGCTCTGTAATATACAAATAGTATTTAATATAATTCATTTTGGCGGCCAAAATTGACAGCCAAAAATTGCACAGTGTGAAGTGGGCGATTCCTGGCCAGAATAAATGGGCCAGACTTTCTGCCGATAGTAAAAAGTTTGGATCTGCAAGACTACTGATTGCCAGACATCATGTCTGGCATTAAAGCTAAAATCACAAATCACAAAGTCTGCACTGTACCAGAGAGTACTTGTAAAGAATATGAGTGTATCTAATAAAAAACCTGAAGTTTAACATAAAGTGGACTGTAGAAGAAAGAAATGACCAAAAACCCTAAAGCAAATCCCTAAAAGAATGTTTTAAAAAGAGTAACAAGAAGAAATTGAGAGTTATGGAATGGTTACGTCTTAATCCCATAGAAATGCTGCGGGAGGTTTGGGCACTTCATGCAAAAAAAAAAAAAAAAAAAAACCCTCATACAAGAGCAGAGTGCAAAAAGGGACAAAAAGTCAGTGTGGGAGACGAACAGAACAAAAACTTCTACAAAAGTGGGTCAACCTGTACCTGTGAAGAGAAGGTGCACACTAAGAAGTTGGTCCTGGAGAGGAAGTGGATATCCAGGATGACTCCTCTCAGAGAGTTTTCAGTGTAGCGGTTGTGTAGCCCAGCCGACCATGAAATAGAATTATCACTTATAAATTCATAATCAGGGTACCTGTACACAAACACACAAAAAAAGTGGGTTAAAAGGCACTCCCTGACGGCACTCCTCTTGCCGTGTTCCAAACCCTAGTCTGCTGCCTACCTACAGTATACATGTATTTTGGATAAAAGCGTCTGATAAATGACAAAAAAAAAAAGTGTACATAGAGAAAAGCCTTAAATTGACTGTGAGCCTTAGGGAATGTTCACACCAAGAACAATAATTATAAAGGTAACTATAAGAATAACTATATTAGCATTCACATCAAACACACGATAATGTTCTGTTTATTATAAACGCACACTGCAATTATGTCATCTGCCATTTCGAATGCTCGAGCTCTTTAAAGTCGGGTGTATTCTGATTGGCTGTCAATGTTTTTATTGTTTGTCTGCTGGAAAAAATGTTCTGAAAGTGATTCCAATGATACTGTTCCTCTGTGTCGTCATTGTTATAGCTGTGGTGTGGACTATTCTCAGAAATAAAACAAATATTAAAGGTCCCATATTGTACACCTTTCTGGAGTTTTATTTTAGGTTTTGATGTCCTTAAGAATATATATTTGCGGTATAAGTACCAAAAACCATCTCAATATATTTTTACAGCTCCTTTCTCAGGAGCTCTGCTGAGAACAGGTCGATTTTGGCCTGTCTAATTAATATTCATGAGCCTCTCTTCTGATTGACTTGTTGTGTTCTGAGTGACACACGGCCAGGCCAACCACAGGTAACTAGGGTCAGCCGACGGAGGCAGCAAAACAAAGGGGAAACTGGAGGCGGCCCATTCAAACCAGCGCAGGTTCGGCTACATAAGGAGCTTAAATATCATCTTGTTATGATGTTGGGTGCCAGAATCGACATAATACAGCCTCAAATTAGAAATTTGATCGCATATCTGCTGCCACTGCCAGACAAAAAACCGACGACAGCTGTGGTTAAACGCGATAAAACGAGCAGACTGGACAGAAACGATCGTCAAAAATGCTCGCGTTTGCAGCGCACACTTCTTATCAGAAAAGGTTCAATAAAGTATTGTCTTTTGTTGTTATGGGCGCGTCTACAGATTTCTTGCCATATGTCTATGTTTCTTGCATCTCACGACTTTGTCGTGTATGAAATAATGTCTGTGTGCATGCGTGTAAAACAACAAACTGACGATTTATATATAATCATTTGTAATTGTATATACATTGTTGTGATTAATTGTGGCTGGAACAATAATGTAGCTGTAAAAATAGTTGAAATTTAAATGTATATACATCTTCATTATGACTAGATAGACACGGTGAGTTTGTCTTTACTACACAGGTTAGATGTGATCCACCTCATAGTAACAATCCTGTCAGATCATCCATCCTTTGAGTGAGAGTGTAACATTACAGGTCGGCAGATCTGGTTTCGTGGTTAAAGTTAACCTTTTCGACATGTTTTCCTGTTGTTGCTCAGCAATGTTATGGACGTGATGTTGTCTGGGGGTTTGGCAAAAGGAGAGTGGGACGGTGGGCGGTGCTCGGGGTGGTGACTGAAGGCAGTGACTGTGTAGTTCTGATGGTTCGTGAAAAATAGCTAGAACTTTATGCAGGCTGTGTGCATTTTACTGTGGACTGACTGTTTTGAAACTTATATGGTAGTTAAATAGCCCCTAGACCTCAGTTATCGTGAAAAAAGCCAGGAAATTTCAGTTTTGACAATATGGGACCTTTAAAACTTTATCGTTATAGTTATCGTCCTTGGTGTGAACTGGAAAGTTGTCGCCTTATAAACGGTTTAATTTCAGTCACAAGATGTTCCATGTTGGTTATGATGCCAACTTAGGGTATTAACAATTCTAAGATAACTTCTTATTATTTCTGTCTAATATTTTCCATTTAATTACCTAAAGATCCTTAACAGAAGATCAATTAAATTGCCAAGCAACACAGTATGAGATATTAAGACTTGTTTTCATAGACTATATAAACTGTACTCACTTAGACTTGGCCTCCTGCAGTAGAGAGGGGTCATCAGTGGCGAGGTAAACCCGTTTCTTGTCCACATGCATGCGCTGGGCCAGACTCTTGTAGTGGTCCTCAACATGCACCATGTACTCTTCTATGGGGTGGAATGCCGCCTCCGTCCCTACCTTATCTGTCCGGCGCACATGCACCCTGGAGAGAAGAGCAATACCTGGGTCAGCCTGATTGTGTGCATCCGTGTGAGAAAGGGATTCAAGGTCGACAAAGTACAGGAAAAAAATACAGACCAGCAGAATAAAATTTCTTTCCATTTTTTTAAACAGATGTTTAAAGGTTTTGTGCTTTGGGATAGTGGGTTTCTGAAAATGCCAACCATTATGTGTCTATGTGTGAGTGTAAGGATGGGCGGCTGAATAAAGACACAACAGAAAGTAAGAATGGTGTGTGTGAGAGAGATAGAGACAGAAAGATGGCTGTGAGTGGTTGCGCTCCCAGCAGAGAGCAAAGTGGGTGTAAGTGGAGATTGATTGTTGGAGCTTGTGGTGGTTTGTGTGAAAGGGTCTCTCTCCTCCTTTTCTCCCCTTCCCTCCTGCTCTCACACATAAATACATTCAAAACCGATCAGTGCCTGTGTTTCCTAAGCTTGTGGTTTTCATCATAGCTTTAAACAGACGTTGGCTAATTTCCATAAAATGCGATTTACTCTGAACATGTATCCCTATAAATAAATAAATATTTATAAATATACATAATATAAAACATGTAAATATATTCTTAATTACAAAATTTTTATAATTTATATTATATATAAATATATATATATATATATATATATATAATATAAATTATTTTTTTTTTTAATCTAATAATATATTAAGTAAGCATAGTGCATTCGGTATCAGAAAGCTCCACTATTAAAATACAGTGAACTTTGTAGCATCTGAGTGGTTTTAATGGCCTGGTGTGATGCTTTGATGTGTAATGTCTCACCCTATAATGGGGTGCTTGAAGCCCAGCTTGCTGGTGGCCTCTTGCATTTCCTTCAACAGCCAGCCTGAGGGCATCAGGTACTTGACAAACTGAGACACCCACCACACAGGTGGGTCACCGTGAAGCCTCTGAAGCCGGTCTGCAAGGTCTTCAGGGATAGCCAGGGGCAAGTACGGGGGACGAGGGTGCAGGCTGTCCACGATGGGCAACTCAATGACTTGAACATCCTGATCGTTTGCTTCACCTACAGACAATGCACAAGACAATGAGCGGAATGCACTGGAAAAATTAAATATTGCACTATGGACTGAAAATTGGCCAAACATGCTTTTCCAATAGGGGACTAATTTACAATTATCAAGTCAATAAAGCTTGACGAAGGAGCTGCTCGCACGGAATAGAGAGCGGGAGCTGAAAACATGAGAGATAAAAAAGACCCTTAGGCCAGAAACATACTACATGTAGGTATGGAAACAGATACAAATGCTCGGTGAATACAATAAAAGCAGGCAGCAAGCTGTACATACTTTACATTACATTACATTAACGCCTTTGGCAGGCACTTGTATCCAAAGTGACTTGCAGTGTATTCAAGGTGTACATTACACTGGATGTGTTATTATGTGTGTACATTCACATACATGGAAATAATATGTTTCAGGCCTTAGGGATGCACACTATACTGGAAGCCATATCGGTACTGTCTAATATTACAACATTAACAGACAGGAGAAAATTTACCTAAAATGTACACATGTATGCACATCACATTGGCAGTTGGCGGAATGATGAACATATGCTCATTATGTTAGTGGCTGAAACACTCTAGATCCGGATCAAAAGGCACTAACTATTGAAAAATCCATATTGTTCAACCACTAGCATGAAGTAATGGAAAAAACCTTTATCAGGGAAAAATGTCTTCAAAGAGGCTGTGCGCGCCAGGTTTAAATTATGCCTTATGCAGCATTAAATGTTAAAAAAGTATTTTTCACAGAAAGAAGGTGTTGGAGAAACTCCCCAGCCGTTCTTATATAACCTTGCCGCTAGGCTCTTTGCATGGGGATGAGGTTTTTCCAGCCCAGCACCCCTCATTGCACTGATAAACAAAATAACTCTCTCTCTCTCTTTCTCATTAGAGCAGCAAGAGAATCTAAATTACATCTTGTCCTTGCATCCTGATGAATAAATTGAAGGGGGAGGGGCTTCAGGGGAGGTGGCTTCTTTATTATTTTTAATTCATGCTGTCTGTGCGTGTGTACTGCTGAAGCAACACTGATTCATTTTAATGCTGCGTGTGTTTGGGTGTGCCTGTTGCTAGGGGTATTTTCTATAAACGCCAGCAGGATTATCCTGAAGGATTTGGCCTGCCCTTTGACCCGGTGCGTGTCATAACTAGAGGGTTTAACAGGGTTATGTTATGTACATTATTGAGAACCATCTCTCGAAAGCTCGACTACAATTAGGCTGAATTCATTTGGGCACCGCCAGTATGTGCGTATTTTAAGAGAATCCAAGATGTTAATGCTAATGTGTGAAAACTGATGGCATTGCGCTAGCAATACCGAGGTCACGGGTTCAATTCCCAGGGAATGTGAAAAGCAGTGAGTCCCGGCCCACTTTGAGCTCAATACTTGAACATTGTAAGTCGCTTTGGATAAAAGTGCCGGGCAATTGCAAAAATGTAACGGAATGAGTTTGGAATAGCATGTTTAATACAACTCGCTTGCTAAGTCTCCATCTCTGTCAATCTCGCTGGTCCATGGAGTGCAGAAACTCAGGCTTTAGGGTGAACTAAGAGAGATTGTGTCCTCTGGGAGGAAAGAGTGATGGGAAATCGCTGCTTTGTTTTGAGGTCATTTCTTTCATGTTTTAAAGGCAGTCTCTCCTTCCCCTCTGCTTTGCTTTTAAGAGCACAGCAGGTTCACTCCAGCTGTAGAGAGATTCCTCTGAACTGCTGGGTTTAGCCTATTTGACAGACTCTTACAGCGGGTCAGTGTATATATGTTTTCCAAATGAACGTTTTAAAAACGTCCATTATTAAATAAATGTAAAAAAAAAAGGTGTTCAGTTTGGACTGAATGTAATTAAGGATGCACTAATTTCAAAATTCTGTCAATACTGATTAGCTGACTATATGCTTTTTGCTATAGCCAATAACCAATAAATGACTGATAATAAAACTTTTACACTATTAGAAACACTTAGAACTACAATCAATTCAATCAATCAATCAATATTACAAATCAAATCAATATTACAATGTACACTATGAAAAATTAATAGTGCTTATTAGTGTTTTTAAAGATTAAGAGAACATTAGATGATGGCAAAAGCAATCTGAATATTAAAATATGGGAAATGAGTATGAACAATAAAATAATGACTCTATTATCTAGGCTTTGCAAAAATCTGTTATTAAAGGATGAGAGAGCACAAACCTCTATTGAAGTTTCATTCATTTCACAATAATACTGTTTTACCATATTTTTGATCAAATAAACATCCTTGGTGAGCATTAATAACTCCTTTCAAAAACCTTAATGATCCCAAAATTTTCACTGGTAGTGTAATTCTAAAATGTAGAATATGACCTCTTTAATAAGTAATCATTATAATAATCCTTGAGGCCTGATTTAGTTTAGTCGCATTTTTTAACCTTGTATGTTACGTGTTATGTGTTGTGTCTAATTTGAGGGGCATGTGTGTTACTGACCAGACCAGTGTCCAGTGGAGGCCCCCGTGCGGTCAGTGCAAGTCTCGCTAACGGGTTTAAAGACAGTCTCCCATCCACCGGTGGCGTAGCGCCAGTTCTGCGACTCCAGTATGATGGTGCGCTGTGTGCCATAGGCAATCATGAAGCAGTATACCACATGATGCAGTTGGCAGCCGTAACCACAACCCTTATTGATGTTACACACCAGCTTGCGAGCCTTGCTGCAGTCCTGAGGGTTCTGCAGATACAGATCAGTAGAGAGAGATGACTGAAGAGATTTCTACACATACAGTGGACACGTTTAGACAAAGAAATCACATTTAAAACAAACATCTGAATTCCATTACATGAGTAGAAAAACAGCTTGAGGCTGCTGTACATGGCATTTTTATAGTCCAGCAGGTTCCTTGATTTGCTAGATGTCAAAAACACCACAGAAATGTGTATTTGACAGCTGAAGTGTGACTTCTGTACCGTGCTGTTCAAGACATTTGTATAATACATCTTTCAAGAATATCAGTAAGATAAAAACGTGATAGAATACCAAAAAAACAACAACAAAAAAACCCATAAAGAAGCAGATTTGTCAAGGTTTTTGAAACTCTCCAATCATCTCATGCATGAAAATATTTTTAGTATGTGCAGGAAGAAATGATAAATTTGGCTCTGACACCAGAATAATATAATGTCTGAATGATCTTGGCTAGATGAAAGAAGACAAAACAAACAGGACGGAAAATGGTCCCTCCATCTATCGCTGTTTCTCTCATACTGAGACAATAGAGAGGCGAATGACTGGAGTATAGCGAAAGAAAGGAGCAAGAGAGAGAGAGCACTGTAGATAAGAGATGGATGACAGCAGTGTAGCGAGACAGACAGAGGACTGTCATTTCTCACAAGAGACACAGCTTCTTTGTTATCAACCTGTCTGTCTCTCACACACAAAGTAAAATCCACTCCATCACTTTAATCACACTCCAGCTCTCATTACCGCTCTAACATGTCTCTCTGATGGAGAGCACTGACACAAAGCTATTAGTCAAAGTTAACATAGTAGTAGTAGCACAAAAGTTTTCCCCTAGGCCAAATAAGTAGGTTATAATACAATATAAAAGTATTAGGCCAAATACTTAACCATCATCAGTATCAAACCAGAAATGGGCTTCTTTTGACCCATATTACACTGGTTTCATGCAGCATTATCATTAGTATTAATAAAAATGACCATAATAACAATGATTTACATTTGATGACATTCAAAACATTTAATAGGAGGATATATATATATATATATATACACTGTTATGTGATATATAAACACACACACACACACAGTTTATATATTCTTATGCTCACCAAGGCTGTTAAATATAGTAAAAACTGTAATATTGTGAAATATAATTACAATTTAAAATAACTGTTTCCTCAGCTGAAAATGTAATATTATGTTTGATATGTTTTCACACTTTTCATTAAAAAACACTCTGCTTGAACAAACATTTTTCCATACTTATCCAGACCTGGAAATTACTAAAATTGAATTCCATACTTTTCCATACTGAGCAGGAATCCTGACTGTAACTTACAGACCCCAAACTTTTGAACGGCAGTGTATATATGATAGATATAATTGGGGGAAAAAGGAGAATTTTCTGTATTACATTACTAAGTACAGTAAATAAAACGACAATTTAATTTGGATTATTTCATAATAATAATGTTTTTGTGAATGAGAAATTTCCATTTTGCCATTTAGCTAGCTTCTGCTAAATGACTTGAATGAAAAATTAATTTGCACCTACTGTAGAGTTTGATTGGATGTATGGCCTTGAGCTTTAAAGTAAATTATATTGAAAGCCTATTAATAACTAAGCCTATTAATTAAAAAGATAAGCCTATTTATTTTCTTCTCTTATTATAAAGCCGTATTTTATTATTTGCACTTGGCATTGCAGACATGCGACCCCTTTCATACCACTGCTTTATGAAATTTAAAGATAAATCTATCACAAATATGCAGTTATAAATATGGAGATTATCAGGTAAAAGCATCAATGTGCTGTTGACATTCAAACTGTAACTTCAGCATGTGTCTGTGGTCTGAAGTCTTTCAGCTGGAGAAGTTCAGGCTACAGGTTAAACACACAAAACCAAGCTGAGCTCTGCTGGTTTCAGCCTGTGTGCTTGTGTGAGGCACTGCATTGTGTTGCAGCTGAATGTCAGTTTAGTCTCCAGTGTGGAGTCAGCGCAAACAACCGCCCCATCCCATCTCAGAGAGAGGGACAATATACTGCTGTCCCGCCAACTGCAATATAATCACCCCTCTCATTGATATATTGGGAGAGGGAAGGAGGAGGGTGAATGAATGTGATCTTGTTCAGCCATAGACTGTATTCACAACAGAAGTCATATTTAATTTGAAAAACAAACAAAACACGCAGTCAAAACTGAGGCTGTGAGGGTTGGAAGTAGTGCCAAACGCTTTAGATATGGAGGGGGACCCCAACAGTCATATGAGCCATGCAATATAGGTTGTTCAATGGAAATTTCTCACTTTTTTACATTTGATCCAGCCCAATCTTGAAAGTTTGGATCTATTTTGGGATAGAAGTAGAGTCCATTGAATATGTCATACTGTTGTGTACTTTCATCCCTCATAGCCTCTATTTCGTTCCTTTCAAATTAAAAATAGCATCCAATGGTTATGAACAAATCAGTGTTTTTGCATCTTTTATATGAACAGATCATTTCCACACACTAACTCACATTTTTGTTCACTGAAGTATCTTCCTTTTAAAGAATTAGACTGCTTTTCTGCCCTTAAAGACATGAGCAAATAACATTTGGAGTCTCAGAGTAGCACTTTTATTACATTAAATTAAACACTCTTTCAAGAGCCTCTTATTAGAGTTTTAACACACAAGTTTGAACATAAAACAATACTTGTTTTGTAACTAATTGGTTGAGTAAATGATTCAGTGACTCATTCATGACAGAAAAAGACTCACTTAAAACCACCAACAGGCATAATTATATAAGGTACACTGAACGAATCAGTTCACAAATCTGAATGAATCTTTTTAGTCAACATGATTCAAAAGATTTGAGTTACAGGGTTGAATCAAAATCTCAACCACGTCAGGGGTCAAATGAATGAAAATGTCATAATAAAACATTCCTAAAGAAAGAAAGAAAGAAAGAAAGAAAGAAAGAAAAAAAGGAAAAAACAAATGTGTGTGTATGTGGTGTACCTGTAAGTATGTGATTCTGTTCTGTACTAGGTCGGACAGTTCTTTAGCTTCCTTCTCTCTCCAGTCTCCAGCACCGTCCGCCTGGCTCAGATGATACAAGTCTGTCATGATGGACCTAAAGATTGCATAAAGACCACTGTAAAACACAGCTGCTAATTAAGCCAATTGATTATGGCTAATTACAGCACATTTTGTAAATAAATAATATTAACTTAATTTTACAGTCACAAACTAAAGCCAGCCTGGCCTATGCACTGCTAATCATCCACAATACAATTAAAACTGCTCTAGTAATGACTTTGTCGGCTTTTCAGCATTACATGGACGTCTTTTTTCTGAAGTGTGAGCAAACGCACTGATCTAAACATACACACTCATTAAACCTCAGCAATGGTATTACAGCCCCATGAGATTACAGCTGTTTAGAAAGAGATTAGAGATGGATAGGATTTTTCCACTTTAATAAAATGTAGCACATGATTAGGACAAGTGAAAATGAGCTTGCACAAAAAAAGGATGCAAAGTCTGCATATATGTGCATTATGGATATGTATTTCTCCTCTATGCTGGGATTCAAAAGTATTAAACTGTTATTCATCTCTTCTATTGTACAACAAAATGTTTTGAGGCATTAGATATTGAAAACATGGGGGGAAAGCCCCTGAAGTGTATTTCAGTTATTGTGATAACGATTTGATGAGAGTTATGGTTCATGAGGTCCTGGGCCCTGCGCATTTCCTCATTCTCCTCTCCAGAGGGTGCCATCTCACCGACTCCCGTATCCCGCAAACCGCCTACACCTTTCACTCCTTAGACGAATGCCCCAAACTCCAGCCCAGTACCTGTTCAGTCACTCACTCATCACACTCACCCTAAGCTGTGCCCCGTTGTCACTGACTATATCTTCTCCTCTCACTCACCACTCGTCCTGGCTGTATTATGTATGTAATGGTGTTCGTCGTCCCTAGACCTGTTTTTGTTTAGCCTTGTTGGCCTTTCTGTTTGGAATAAAAAGGTTTTCACCTGCATTTGGACCCAGACCCCATTTTTCCACCCCGTTCCCGGTCCGGTCCCCGCGACCCCCGGCCAGGACTTGAGCGGCTTCCGCCTTCAGGTGGAGGTACTGCCGGAGCCCGCTCACAGTCCTCCCGAGCGAGCAACCACTGGGCGATCAGAGGCTTCTTCTGCCGCCCCATTACCCCTCACTCCCGTTCCCGTGCCGCCGCGCTGACACTCAAGCTGCATGCGTCCCTGCGATGTCGGTGCGGCGCGTGGTCAGCCCAGCAACCCTCTCAAATTGCGCTGTGGCCCTCCGAGCACGTTCTCCCCCCTGAGCGGCCGGTTGCCTCGCGCACGGATTCCCCGAGCGGCGTGGCCCACCCGCGTCCTGCACGATGTCCCCGATGCGGGCGTGCCCGTCCAACGATGTCCCCGCGAGGCGGCTGTGCCCTCCCCTTCACTCTGTCCCGAGCGGCGGTGTCCCCGCTCACGGATTTCCCCGCGACAGGAGGCGGGCGGGCCTCACCCCGCTGGCAACGATGTCCCCTAGCGCGGCGTGGCCACGCCGCACGATGTCCGCCAGGCCGGCGGTGGCCCTGCGCACTTCCCCGAAGCGCGTGCCGCGCTCTCATTTCCCCCGCGTGCGGCGGGGCCGCTCTCTTCCCACCTAACTTCTGTGCCCGCTCCTGTTTCCCCCTAAGCGGCGGTGGCCCCTCTCATTCCCCCAGCGGCGGTGCCCGCCTTCAGTGCCCCAATATCGCGGCTGCCGCCGCTCTCAGTTCCCCGAAGCTGCGGTGTCCGCCATGACCTGTTGCCGGGGAGTCAGCACCACACGCACCGCTGTGGTGGGCCGCTCTGTTCTGCCCTGGGTCTCCATTCCACCGGCCTGCCGGGTGCCCTTCCACGCGGGCTCTCCCCAGGGCCCCGGTGCCCGCCACACGACATCGTACGGACTGGGGGCCCCATCCCTCCCCCTAATCCATCCCCCGCGGCCCCGTTCTTGCCCCGTGGGGGGGGGGCAACTCCTGATGTCTTGGTCATGCCATTGCCTTCGAGAGGAGTCCGGCATGAGTCTGGGCCCTGCCTTCACTGCTCTCGGTCTTCCTCCAGAGGGTGCCATCTCCCTGCCGTTCCCATTCCCCAAAAACCCCCATACACCTGTTCACTCTTACACTAATTCCAACAAACTCCCCACACGTGCTCTTTCAGCAGCTCACTGTCATCACACGCTACCCCTCAGCTTTCCCCGTTCTCATTTGACTATATCTCTCCTCTTCACATCACCCTTCGCGTCCTGGCTGTATATGTCTGTATGGTGTGTCTCGTCCCTAACCTTTTCTTTTTTTGCCTTGTCGGCCTTCTGTGAAATCAAGAAGTGGTTCACCTCGCATTTGGACCCAGATCCCTTATTTTTCCAACCGTTCCCGGTACGGTTCAGGACAGTATGGGGACCACTAATCATTTCACATGTATCTCTCTTATTATTATATTATATCTATTCCATCAGTCCATCCATCCATCATCCATCCATCCATCCATCCATCGTATCTATATGTACAGCTACTGTTGTATTTGATGTTGATTTGATTTGATTTCATAATTTACAAACATAATGGTTCAGACTGGGAAATTTTTATTGATTCAGTTGAGGTATTTATCATAAATGGACAGAATGCAGTGTTTTATGTTTATAAAAAAATATGACATTAAAAAGGAAAATAAGTCTTAAAAAATCTATTACAAAGAGCAAATATAAATAAATAAGGTTAATTTCTCATACTGGTGTGAGCATATATTTAATTGGAAACGCATTTACACATTTACCGTTTAAAAGTTTTTTTTTTTGTTAAACAATCACGTTTTATTATACTTAGGCCTCATTTAGCAGGGGCAGTAAACCCTTATAATGTCAAAGGTTTATATTTAAACAATGCTGTTCTTTGAACTTTCTATTCATCAAAAATAAATAAATAAATGTCAGGTTGTCATAAATATTAGCACGTAACTGTTTCAAATTATGCTAAGTACTAAGAAATGATTTTTTCATCAGCAAATCAGCATATTATAATGATTTGTGAAGGATCATGTGAACCTGAAGACTGGAGTAATGGCTGCTTGAAATTTGGCTTTGCTATCACAAAATCATAAAAAAAAGAAAAAAAATTTAAATAGAAAGATCTTATCTTACCCCCTCAAACATTGAAAGGAAGTGTCATTTACGGGGTATCATGGCAGACCGATCCAATGCTGTATCGCAAAATGTCTAATGTGAATTGCTGATGTTACATATACTAGATGTGTGTTTACTCTGCTGGTGTCCCAAAGTGGTCCTGCAGATCGTGCTCCCACATTTTTTCTGTAAGCCGCTCCAGTCTCCACCGTCTTATTCGTCACCACTGCGTACTAAACTAACCACCGTTCCCCTCAGCCGTTTCTCCCCTTCCTCCTTAGCTCCTCCTGGTCACTTTCTGGGCCTGGCATACACACAACCAACGAAACGTTCATCATTATTTCAATAGCTATGTTACTACTGTAGAGGAACGCCAATATGAGTCAGTCTGGTACTCTAATCCCAACAAACTCTCATTTTGTGATTATTGCTTGGTTAATTGTTACCCTGTACCCAAAACCGTCATCGGGGCGATTTGTTTTCTTTTCTTTCTTTGCAATGTGAGATTATACATCACCGGAAAGCTACTACAAATAACTTTCCATGATGGTCGTTTTTATTAGCTTCGGACAATATTTGGCGCGATTTACAACTATTTAGGCACTACTTCGTCCCCCACCCCGTTGTTTTCGCTCAAATATGAATCTGAGGGTGCCCAAAATCAAAATATTGAGGGAATCGCCTTAAGTTGTCTAAATAATGTTCTTATCAGCTAATTACTAGCAGAAAGAGTGTGTTTAAATATATTAAAGGAGAAATTATACAAATCTTACATGAACAGGGATCAGTTACCGTAAAGCTCTGCAGTCCGAACTTTTGGCTTAAAAAGGCCCCACAAATCAATACTGTGAGCTAAGTACTACCAGCAGTATTCAACTATCGCCTTACTTTAACCCGAAATCACAAGATTACTTATAATAATGTCTCATCTATTTGAGTGTGACGGTAGTCTTCGCGGCGGGAAATTCAGCATGGCACACTCGTGCGTTATTATGTCACATCTGTAAACATAAAGTAGTTGTCCCGGCTACTAGGCTATATCGCATTTGAGGATCCTGCAGGTGGCAGATCATTTATAGACTTTTCTCACAGCAGCCAGAATAATTAAAATGTATCATTTTGATGGCGGATTGAAATCCAGAAAGGATTATATGAAACACATGTGAATTAAATTAAATTATATTACAGTTTTAAAAGTGCTTCTGATTACAGATAGCCTGGGAATAAACAAGATCTGTATTTTAAGTCCAACCATTCGAAGGAGTATAGTTTATGCTTAGGGGATAAAGACTGTCTTGGTATCGAAATTTCGAATGGTATACAATTAGAGATGAGACTGTCCTCATAAACACACCTATATCGCAGAGTCACGCAATGCTGATGTTATACATATATCTAGAATAATTACACAAGAATCCTTGCACGCGTTTGTTGGGATATAGCGAATCGCCTCGTTAGATCTTACTCCCCATGTTATCACACGAGTTATTGTAAATGCTTTTTGCCCTCAACAAAACACAAACGTGGCAGACCCTTGGTTTACGATACTTGGTTCAATGACAACTATATTGTGAAAATCTTCCTTATTTGGCTATTTCCAAGACACGTGCTAGAATCTGGGGTTACTAATTTAGGCTTCACACCGTGCGGTGCTACTGGCCACACAACTCCCTCAAAACCTTCTATACTCCACGCTGTAGCCGTGCCAGCCTGCACATCACATTCAAAGTGAAGACATTCCCAAGTAACGCATGCACAGCTTTTCAAACAGAGATGGCGACAAAACGGCAAAACTTACGGACTGCAGCTTTAATATCCTCATGATTTTTGGCATAAAAAAATGCCATATAATTTTGACACATACATTGTATTTGGCTAGTGCTAAACAGTAAATACCCAGTGATTAAGACTGGTTTGTGGTCCAGGTAACCATTCTCGCTATGCACCTGTCAATTGACAGATAATGCACCTAGTCACTATGGCACCCTCGGCTGTTTCAATTGTTTGAGCTTAAGTTTGAGTAAATAGCTCATAAAATAAATTACTGTTCAAAGTTTAGGTGCAGTACGGAATCATCACTGGCCAGTCTAAAATTAAAGGACCGCGGGTGGGGGGGTGGTCGAGTGTCGACAATAATGCTGTTTGCGGTGGCCGCTGACAATTTCTAGGCGATTCATAACAAACGTCAATCAAGGTTACACTACCCACAATGAAGCGAAGCTGCACAAGCGTCACGCCAATGTGTTTGGGTGTGGGATGAAGCATTTCAGTGGCATATCAACACACAAGACATTACCTACTGATGTCTGTTGCTGAGCGTATGAAAGAATCGTGTGTACTGGTAGTCCGTGTGACTGTGTATGTGTTTCTGGAATGCCGCAAAAGTTGTTAGGACTAACGCAATGTCATGCAACTAAGGGTATCCGTGGCCTAAGACCAATCTGTCCACATGCCTGTGGATTCACTGGTTAGAGTTCCACTATCTTTCTCTAAAAGATCATTCATGCCATGACGTATAATGCGGCTGACCGCAGAAGCCAGCCACAGAGGATTGTGTTTGTGCACGGGTGTGTGAAGCTTACAGCTTAATAGCATCATACGTTTACCCTACTCCCTGGATATTCTGCTGGTCCACAAATATCAGAGATAATATGACAACATATACTATTATAGATAGGTATTTATTATTAGAATATATAATATATATCGTATATATAGATATATATCTCAGTGATATTATTTCTGTGTGTAGATAGAAAGCAAAGGTGGGCTAACGATATTTACACAGACTCCCGGTAGGATACGACTCCTACGACTCACTCAACACCACACACACACCACTTCTCATCCATAGTAAAGGTTCCTTAATTATTTACCGCGTTTCATCTTTCCTTCCCTAGCACTAACGCAATACCATTACAGCCCTCTGAAAAGATGTCGTCCTCACACACTACCACCCTCCTCACCACACGTTTATGTCGCCTTGTGTGTGTGTATGCTTACTTACCTATATAACTTAAAGATCGCAGAAGCTGAACAAATCTGCCAATCTCCCTTTGAGGTGTTTAGAGACATCCTTACAGGTACAAAAACGAAAAATTCTAGTTTCTTTTAGAGTTAATCAGTGTGGTTTGGAATTTAAGTTAATTTGCTTTGATAGATTAAGAAATTAAATTCCACTAAAATGTACTTTCAGATCTTCTAAACTACACATTTATGAAGACTGTCTGAACGTTTAAGATTGTTTGGGTTTGCCCAGTATTTTACGTCTTGACCGGCAAGTAAAATAAATATCAAAGAAATCAGATGCGTTATTATTCAGAATTACTTAATATTAAACATGAACAGGTTTTTCGTTCTGGAGTTATACTTAGACATTATACTTTTTATGAACAGATATTCTGAATTTTTTCAACATCAAAATACCAATAATTATAAAAAGCTTCATTATTAAGATTTTTTCACTTCAAAAAAGCTCTAAAACATACAAGTTATGACTTTTTTCAGATAGCGCATACCCGAGTGCTAATCGGGAGCATCGGGAGGATTCCCGGTGGGCCGGTCTATTTTTTGGCCGCGAGGGCTGGTGTTGTCATGCCACTGGGTTGAACTTTGCTGTTTCTAGGCTGCCTGCACTCGTAGCAGCCCCACTCTTTTTATTTATTTTTCTCGCAGGCCATATTATTATTTTTACCAGATCATATCAGTAACAAATTCTTAATTGATAACTAAAATAGACTGTGATAACCAATCATTCTTTTTTGCGAAAATCGTTGTTTTATTTGTGAACATAGGCATTTGAGGAAGGCTTTAAGACCAAGCTGAATTCTCTGCCGGCTGCTCCCACTTCACAGCAAGCGGGACTCGTGCTAACTGCACCCTTCACCGTCCGCTTTTTTATTTCACAAAATCAGTTTGGGCAAATGCAAACAACTTATTGATCATGAGACCAACATCCAGCACGGCAGTAAGACGTTACTCTACCCTGAGGAAGACATCTTTCAGTTAAGTTAATGGTTGTTAAATCGAGAGGAAAAAAAGATTACAAATAAATCAATAAATAAATACATCTTGCTTAGGCTATTCTTAAACGGACCTCATTATTAACAGTAAAAATTCAAGCACCAATGCGGCCCACACTCTCGTAAGTTTCTTTACTTGAAAATACATTTTGTCATTCAGTCAAAAGGCTATAGTTGCAAGAATATTTTATATCAAAACTTTAAGGCCCTTGTTTAAAACTAAAAAATGCGGTGATTGCGGACTTTTCATCGACCTTCGTTGTAGCATTTGTCAATTTCATGTGCATTTGTATTTTACATTATTTCAACCTCCTCCTCATTAACTGTGAAGTCTAATTCCTATATGGTACAATTTACTCAGGGCCGATGACATTTTTTGTATGAATTTAAATTCTTTTTTTAGAAACTTGTACAACTCAGCGTAGCAAACAATTTGATTATTTCTCGAGAACTTTAACTGCAGGCATACTTTAGCCTACATTAATTGGGTTTTACAGTACAATATTTGAACGTGTCCCTTATAACTGACCTTATTGTCTTACAAAGAAACACTTATTTTCTACAAGAATAAACACTATTTTCTTAAAGAAGAATCACAATTGTCCCTTATTTTCCATTTCTTATGTTAATTGGCAATGATCACGTAATTATCTTTTGACTCACCTGACAGCGGAACCTTGCTAAAAAAGAAGAAGAAGTAATTATTGGAGATATGCGAACAAAAAATAATAGATAAAAAATGCATAATAGAAAGCGCAAAGACGGCACTGAAAAGGACAGTAAAAAAAAACAAAAAAAAAAGGGGCCGGTCAAATGGCATGAAACTCCAGGGCTGAAAATGAGTCCCACTCCGGCCCTGGTTTAGCCACTAAAAATGCTGGCAGGCAATTGTACATTTTAATATTCTATGTTAGCTTTACATCAAAAACTATAGAATTGTATAGTTCATTTAGATAAACATGTATATTTACACACCATCAGCAGGGAGGCTGCGGTAAGAGTTGATTTTCTCCTTAGCTCTTATCAGTTGCTCTTCAAGGTTGCGTAGTTTACCCACGGCTCCGGGACCACCATCGGCCTGTCCGTCAGGTTACCTGGAGACAGAAGAGAGAGGGCCGAGCGAGAGAGAGAGAGAAGAGAGCGAGAGAGAGTAGAGACATGTTAGCCTTAGCCAATTGCCTTGGGAATCGAAGTTTTCATATGCTTTGCATTCTATGCTTGTGAAATTCAAGCTCTGTGAGTCGAGAGTGAGTGTGGTTCGGGTGAATTGTGGTTGGCTAATTTCCCCAGAGGTCTTTGCTCCTGCTTCCAGTGCATTCATGCAATGATCAGTTTGCGGCACCCCTGCGGGCCATTCCTTGGTGGCATGGGCATTGCATCCACACAGACACACAAACACGGACCGAACCTGCCCACGTGCTCCCTGACATCCAACCCGCACAAATTTTCATCTTATCCAACTTCATTACCGACGAACACCAGACCTAACCTCCATCATTCCCTGACACTTCTTCAAGCAATCTAGTACGTTATGAATGACTTCCTTGTCTTAGACACAGATCCTTGCATCACTCTCTCTCTCTCTCTCTCTCTCACACTCACACACACCCACCCACACACACACACACAATAGTTTAGCTATCTAAATACTACTTCTATTGCTTTTATATAATGGTAATTATAATTTCAATACACCAGGGTTCTCAGACACGCATTACCTGAGGGCCACCAAGTGTTATTCTTCATTAGGTGCCAGCTGAACTGGTACAACAAATACAAGTGGTTTTACAACTATGAATTTTAAGTATGCAGTTATTGCTGCATTTATACAGGTATTAGTGCATAGGATTGTTGTGTGACTCATCTCTCCCTCATACCTGCATACTGCACTGCTTGTTTAGTGGATTAATGATGCCTTGGATTGCATTCCTAGAGAACTGCAATATTCTCCTAGCAGATCAGGCAGGCAGTGGTCACATTAAGAGACCATAAACCTCACCGCTGCGATGTGACTCTCAAAGTCCTCGAAATAACACAGACTTTTAGAAATTTTAAGAACTCCAATTTACAGAAATCTAATACTAGGTTTTAACAAAACAATAATAGGGTCTCTCTCCTCTCTCTCTCACACTCACACACCACACACACACACCACACACACAACACACCACACACACACGTGTATATATTTTATGTACTATACACAAACGACACTGGGGGATGGGGGGTGACGCATCGCAGAGCTCATTTCTCCCTTTTTCTCATGCACAGCTGTGTCCTTGCAGTGGGTTTGTAGTGGAAATCTGAGCTGTATTTGAAATGTGTTTGACGTGAATAGAAAGCATTGTGGAAAAACTGCCTCACCTGAAAAAGAGACAGAGATAGAGAGACGGAGAGGGAGAAAAATGAGGATAGGGCAGCTGAAGTCTTATCTGAGTAGAGAGGGATGAAAATGCATTTGTAGGAAGGCATGCGTAGGGTTTTGAAATGGTAAACAATGCATTCCCATTTCACCTGGATGCAAATGGTCATATGGATGTCTGTCAACAGAAGGAGCAGAATGAAAGACAGACAAAAAGAAAAAAAGAAAGATGGGCAAGAATGAGGAGGGATGCTGGAATTGGAGAGAAATTGCAATGTCAAACATTTATGTCATTCTTGGCTGGTCAAGGACGAAATGAGAAGAGAGTGAGAAAGGAAATGAGCGAGATGGGGTTTGTGTGTGTGACAGAAAGAGAGAGTCTGTGGGCAAAGAAGTGTTGTGTGTGTTAGAAATACAAAGGCCTTGAGTTTAGTTCATGTTTATGCGGTTTGTCAGGAGAACACTTTGAGACATACTGCGTTAAAGACAACTTTGTTAAATGAACCCAAATTGCTTTCTTATTTAGGCCAGAAACATGCTCTACTCAAGTACACAAACGCAGACGTTACTGTGGAGCTGACAAACCTCATTTCTGAAAGAGGGGAGATACAGTTACCTTCAAATGTCTGAGCTATTAGAGCAGATACAAAAACTGCAAAAAATTGTTAATCAGTATTTTTGTTTTGCTTTAAAAAAAATTAAACGCCCTTAAACAAGACAAATTTAGCTTATGTCAACTGGCAGTTTTTTTTAGATTTATGCTTAAAGCAAGCAAAAAATAAAAAATAAACTAACCTAAATCAACCTAAAATAAATTGCTTGCCCATGGCATAGACTTTACTTATGTGGCACATGTTAGTTAATATTCTAACTCGAAAACAGCACAAATACTCATTAAGATATTTGTATTAAATTTCTGGGTTGCATTCCACTTCAAAGTATTTATACCCTTCTCACGCTAACTTCCCTCCATCTCATAGACTTGGATGTGCATCACTGCTTATATAGCGGGAGTGTCCACTATAGCGGAACCCGCTATACTACACGGATTCCCCCGGGAGGAAGTGATTAGGGAAGTTTGCAGAATGTACGTCTAAAGCGAAATGGACCATAGCTCTGATTTGCCATGACCAAAAGGAGAAAACTGGCCATAGAGGAAGACAATTTATTCTAATGCTCTCTGTAACAACTCTTGTGGCAACGCTGTGAATTGCAACATGCACTTGCATTGCATTATAAAACATTTTGTTTTAACATTTTCTGATGAATAGAAAGTTCAGAACAGCCTTTATTAGAAGGCTTTTCTAACATTGTGTGTCTTTTTGAGCAATTAAAAGCATTCTTGCTGAATAAAAGTATTAATTTTCTCTGTTCTGCTCTGTGCATAACCTTGCCCCCCTCTCTAAAACAATGTTTCTGTTGATGTAATCAGTTCCCGGTCTACTTTTTACTATTAAAACAAATCCTGATGATAAGACTTTATCGCACTCTAAATTATTTGTCACTAAATATGCAATTTGACTCATAAATAGGTTACATTTATTACAGTTGTGGGTGCAATTTCATGTTGTCTTTTAGACTGCCACAGCAAAACACAGTCCTGACACGCACTTTAAAAACACAAAACTCCCAAACTGTCCACAAACTGAGAAACAGTAAATGGTCTCCTCTCGAAGCCAGTAACAATAGAAGCTACACTTTTCACTTCAACTCCCTTCTCTGTCTTTGTCTTTTTGTTCTCCTCACACATCACCTGTCCTCAGAAACCTGAGCTTCATCATGTGGCATTACATAACCAGCAATCACCAGCTAATGAGGCCACATCACTCACAGCAGGGGCAGAGAGAAACATTTAGAAACACACCAGGGTTTGGGAACGGCTGTCAGAGAGGTGTGATGGAAATCCCACGAGGCCTCGTGTTTTCTGCTGACGGTGAACTCTTGCGAGATGTTGTAGCTCTCAGTAGCATTAGCATGCCCCTGACCCGCAAGGTATCGCTCCTGTGAACGCATGGGCTGCTTTTCTTTTTTTTTTTTTCCAGTCTTCGCTCGTACAATTCTTGGGAGCTACTTAACATCCAGGCACATTCAACTTTCGAGATAATTTCCGTCAGCGCTTTTGGTAAACACTGTATACCTGAAAGAACAAGCACCCTAAAAATTGAAAGTTCTGTCTAACTTGCTCAACATCATTGTTGTTCCCAAACCTCATTTGGACTTTCTTCTGATAGGAACTAGGGCTGCACAGTAAATTCGATGCGATATTTTAACGCGCATCTGCCAAAAGCCGCTTCCTGGAATCGCGTATAATCTCCATCACGTGCGTGCTTTCACTTGGAGCAGCATTTACTACACAGAGCCTTTGTTCACTGACGAGCTGCGCAAAAATTGCGCAATAATGAACGTGTTTGCATGCGATGTATCGTGCATCCCTATTGGAAACACACAGAATATCCTGTGAAGAATTTTTGGCGCAGACAATGGAAGTCAATGGGGTCCAAACAAAACATTGAAAGTTTCATTTTTGGGTTAAATATTCTTTTAAGAAATTTTGATTGAAATGAATTTTAAAAAGCGATGATGAAACCACAGTATTTGTATACTGATTGGTCTACTTTCCTGCACTAATTTACACACTGAATTGTGATTGGTCTTTTATCTCTTCTATATATTCTACCTTATATAGTCACCTACTAAAAAGTGTTGCATTATCAAGCTAACAGAAAACAAAATGTCCGTTGAGTGTCATGACAGCAGTGTAATTCGTTTACAAACAAGCAAAGTTTAAAACATAAGCTTTCCTTTAACTTTAACACTATTAATGCACTAGAATACATATCCAAGATGTTTGTTAGAAAAGCCTTCACATTTGAATTATTGTGCACAAACACTAGATAAATATTTTAAAAAGAGCAGACTGACATTCTAAATCAAACATCTCAAAAAGACGTTCTTTAAACATCCAAAGGGTAATATTTTAGAGCTAATGCGTTAAAAATACTTCTTCCAGATGAAAACACATATTAAATAGACACTTGGATGACATATATGTGGTTTCAGGCAATCTAGTTAGCAATAAGTCGGCATATTAGCTGAAAACTACGAATTAAGTGATATGAAGACCTCAGGGCTTGCTCTGCACTCGATATCGAAGAGAACTAGGTCGAGAACAAACCGAGATAGTTCGACTAAAGAAGCCTAAAAAGAAGTTTATGATGAAGGAAGTGTAAGCTATGTTGGCAAAATATGTCAACTTGTGGTATTAACAAAAAAAACAAAAAAAAGCCAACAAAAGACACATTTAACCACAATAATACCTATTGAAGGGGTCTCTCCTGTTTGGTCATATTCAGAGAGTTATTTCCGCATGGTATCAAGGAGTCAGAGAACATTTCTAATTATAGCACGACTCTGGGGGTCACAAAGCACTCTGATTTCAATTAGGGAGTCAATGACCTCCGAAATGAGCTCATTAGCACGTGGCCGGCCAAAAGGGAGGCGAGGGAGGTGTTTTTTTCCTACCTAAATGAGTGACCCAGATTGGCTCTTCTCAACTGGGGGATCAGAGCAGGATATAAAGAGAAGAGATCACTCTCTGGGGCCATGACACATGACAAAGGAGTCTAACCAAGAATGGGTGTCAGTTATTAACCTGCTTATATATGCTTATAAAAGTCGTTAATTTGCTAATGTAATGGGTGAAATACTAAGAACTTGAGATTGAATCAACAAAAAGTATGCTAAAATAAATACCTCTCTTTTATAAGACGTATAACCATCCAAAACAAGAACTCTGGGACTCTCGCCCTCAAGCTTTCAGCCAAGATCAGGTGTGAAATAGCAAAGCGGGCCATGAAAATAACCGTGAAAATACTGTAAAATAATGTGCAAGTGTGAATGCATATAATCAGTAATAGCTGACTTTAATGCTTAAACGTTATTATATGTGGCTATATAATGCTTAAAATATCTTCTCTTAGATTGCTCATACCGGTAACAGTATTTCTGATAGCCAAAGTGAAGGACTCTAATGGAAGAAGATCTATTGAAACATTATCTCCAATCTCTTTATAATGGCTCACTCTTACTGTCTAAACTCCTTACAGTGATATGGAGGAAAGGCTTTGATTTTCAATCAAGCTCTCTGTCTTATGTCTTATGAGTCCCAGGAAATGGCCATATAATTCTCAGAGCCATCACATAACAAATGAAGTAACAGATTTTGTGATATCTACAGTACATGACACTTTTATCTGAAAACGCACATGGTTTGACCTCCAGGTCAGTGTAATTTGAGAACAGGATTATCGTTCTCCCCGTCCTTCCAAACCCCTCTGACTTAGAATATGGGCTAACCAAAAGTAGAAGATTCTGAAGACTTTTTCAGCTGCTCTTTCCAAATGAACAGGCAGATCGGGTACCACCTCTAAAGTGACAGAAGGCAGCACTAACTGTGCCAACATGCCTACACTATATCCCAGTCTTCTGAAGCCATATGATAATTTTGTGTCAATATTTTTCACTTTTCACTGAAAGTCCGGCTTTCAAATTTACATTTAAACTTCAGCTTTCACATATTCAAACTTGCCATGTCACAATCTGATTTTTGATGCCACTGATTTCAAACTTGGTGTTCAGAAGATCTGGCATATAGCACGGACATCATATGAACCATTTTTATGGTGTTTTTTTTATTGTGGTCACTGAACGC